>CAJQZJ010032702.1:2395128-2494609 GCA_907164525.1 Lophiomys imhausi | reverse complement strand
TGTGTGTGTGTGTGTGTGTGTGTGTGTGTGTGTGTGTGTGTGTGTGTACACACCATGTGCATGCCTGTTTCTCTTGGAAGCCAGAAGAGGGCACCATCACCTAGACCTGGAGTTGCAGAGGGTTGTGAGCTGCCATGTGGGTGCTGTTAAGTGAACCTAGGGGTCCTCTCCAAGTGCTTTTGGTCACTGAGCCATCTTGGTAGGCCCTCCTAATAGGATTGTTTTATTTCTGATCTCTTATTGGGGCACACAGCTGCACTGATGTGGTGGTCTTCATCCAGTGTTCCATTTTAGACACACTGGCCCTCGGATATATGGGTGTTGTACATTCTCTTGCGGCCATGTTTACAGAACCATGTCAAAAGATGTTGTTTTTTAAGATGAGAAAACTGGCTTAGAAATGTGTTTCCAACATCACTGTTCTCACCAGTGAGATTAAAAGCTGCCCCATCCCTTACTGTCTTGTATTACCTTTTCTGACCAGGGTAGGTAGGAGTTAATTAAGCACAAGATGAAGCTTGTCCAGACCAGTTTGCCTACTGTTTTGGAAAACACTGTTGTCTCCCATGGTGCCACAAGGTGGTGCTGTGGGGCAAGGCAGATAACCCCAAAATAGTTTTTTGCTCTAGGTAGCCCAAGGTTGGTATTTATAACCCTCTCTTAGGTTGAAAATTCCCAGGGCTTAGTGGGTTACATTTAATTTTCAAAAAATACTTTTACAGGCCAGAGATTGTTCAGCAGTTAAAAGCACTGAGCGTTCTTCCAGATGACCTGGTTCAATTCGCAGTATCTGTGTAGAAGCTCACAGCTGTCTGGAACTCCAGACGCCCTCTTATGACCTCCTCAGGCACACAGAATGCATGGGGGGGCCTAGATGTCTATGCAGGCAAAAGATCTGTGCATATAAAATAAAACGTTAAAAAAACCCCTTTTATCAATCCGAATATGATCACTCGGGATTTGCTAATTATCTAACGTAAAGTTATAAAAGATTTTACACATTTTTAATGAAATTCCAAAGGGCTTTTAAAGGGACAGTCCTCATCAGTATAATAGAAATTAGCATGTGTACCTCTGAGGGGTATGAGAATGAAATAATGTGTGTGAAGCATCCCACAGTGTTTGGTACACGCTAATTCAAGTTACCAGTTCTGTCTCCTAAGGACGGGCCAGTTTTCTTTATGTAGAAACTTCTTTTTCCTCTCCAGCTTTGTTTCTAAATTTTATTCTGCTTTAAACAACTATCTGGGGAGGGGGAGTTGTAGTTGGAAAGTGGCTTTGCCTGTTGGCTGGTACAAGGTTGTTCATAAAATCACATTGAGGTATGTTCTTGGATGCAGCATATCTAAAAAATTTCTCATAGGTACAAGTTTATCATAGTTGGCAACTGAAGGGAGACGCTGTTAGAAGCCTTGGGCTGTAAATAAGGCCCAAAAGGAAAAGTTGACTCTGCAAGATTGTGTTCTGAATTCACATCTGGTAGGTGTGGAGCACTTTTACCAAAGAGGTTTCCAACAATGACATGCCAAAGTCTTGACACAGAAAGCCTCGCCTGAAGTCGGTTAACCGCTGCCAGCTCCATTGCCTGGTTTCTCCACCGGTAACTTTCCAAGACACTCCGTGCGTTCTCATGAACAGATGTAGGAATGCATTAATCTTCACAAAGATTGTACGCAGTGCTTATAATCATACAGGGAAAAGATCAATCTTGTGGGGTTTTTGTTTGCTGACCTCTTTCTTTTTTGTAATAGTAGTAATGGGATTGAACCCAAGAGCTCACACACTAGAGGCACGTGTTCTGTCCCCCTTTTCTCTAGTCGTCTCTTTACTTGCAGTTGCCATGTGGGTGCTGGGAACTGAATTAAAGTCTTCTGCAAGAGCAGCCAGTACTCTTAACTGCTGGGCCATGTCTCCAGCCCCTCTTTTCACATCTTCATGAGACAAATTCTCACTAAATTACCAGGTAGGCCTTGAACATGTAGCCATCCTGTGCCAGCCACGTAGCTGGAATTGTAGGTCTTTGCCACCAGACCCAACATTGCTTTTATTGTGTTTATTTGCTTGGTGGTCGAAGATTTGCACATTTTCTTGTTCCAAGCACATGGAATGGCCTGGCTCCATAGAAATCAAGACATCTAGCTATTTGAATACTCTGAGCAAGAGAACTTTGCAGATAAGTGGAGGTATGGGTGTGTGTGTGTATGCTAGAAAATTACTGTATTTGCAACTCATGAAAAAGAACACATTAAAAAAGTCATAGACAAAATATAGAAACATATGTCACATGCAAGTGTCCATTGTACATATGGAAAGGAAAATGGTGCAAAGAAATGGGAAGTAGAGTTATGGGATGTCTTTATTTATCATTGGTCAGTAATTTAAAGACTGCTGCTGTCTGGTCCTAGCACAAATGGACACTCAGATATTGGTGTTGGATGTTGGAATGGCTGTGCCTCTTTTTAGGGATCATCTAGCAGTGGCCTCATTCATATATATATACATGTACATATGTGTCCATCCTTTGACCCAGGAAAGTTTTTTTGTATCTTACTTGAGTTAGCACTAATGTACAAAAATATACATCAAGGGCAGTTTTGTGTATCATAGCAAAAACGTGAAAGCAGTATCACTGTTGGTGTTATGTAAGATGATATCTGCACAGAAATTATAGCACTTCCTTTCTACATATGTGTCTAAAAGGAATGACTAGAATTCCTGCTATCTCAAAGAGTAACTGATTCTTTGGGGAAGAATTAGAGTAATTTATAAACTTTATTACTGGAATACTGGCTTCAACCTTGTGCATAGTGATACCATTTGAATAATTTAATAGTTTTCTAATAAAGCAAAACCAAAAGAATTGGGAAGTCTGGGTTATCTTTCACAGTCTCATTTGTAATAGATAGGCTTACTACGCTGTACCTCAAAGGTCTTCCTTCCATGGTGGAAACTCTCCAGCCTTCTGTGGTCATTCATTCCGATACGGAACAACACGCTCTATACTAAGGAGATCCTTGTTAAGTGCAAGCGACATCATTCCTGCAGTCAGCCTTTCTCCAAAGAGTATGAAAACAGCTGGCCCAATCTCTATATCAATTCTTTTCCTAGGTAAAGGACTAAACTAACAAATTGGTAATAAAAAAAGGAAACCTTATATAATATTTGGATTGGTGAAAAGTTTGTTGCTGTTCTACTAGGGGGAAAAAAGACTCTCCCTTAGTGTAGACAGAGTGAACTGCCTTTGACATGTGAGTTAGATCTTCATGTTAAAAACAGAAGCGGAGGGCTGTTAGCCAGGTTATGTGTGCTTCTGTAAACACATCAGGGACGGCTGAGGGCAAGTCTGGGCATGTATCTTGTGAGGCCATGGCAAGGTCTCCAGTAAAGATCTTTTTTACTTATAATATGAAACAGTACTAATTAGACATTTAAAAGTGACCTTGGGCCAGCAGGATGGTTCAGTGGGTAGAGGGTCCTGCTGCCGAGCCTCATGACTTGGATCAGACCCACAGGGTAGGAGAGAGCTCCTCCAACACTGTCTTCTCACCTCCACACTTGTGCTGTTGCAACAACCACAAATGTTTTAGGTAAACTCATTAAGCCTACCAGGCAAGCCAGTGTTTATTGAGCTATCCGTCGAAGTTTTAAAAAGGATAGTGGTTGGAACTGAGGAATACAAACAGCAGTTCTGCCCCTAGTCTGATAGCTTAGCAATCATCTCTGCCTTCCTGCTGCAGATCACCGGGCTTCGGAGTGCTGTGTCTTTATGATTTAATCAGATTATCAGTGAAAGCTGTTACCAGAGAAGACATTTGAAGTTCAGGTCTTAATTTTCTCATCTTTTCAGCACATGGACTGGGTAGTCAGTCAGCTGGGAGGCTGGCCATGATAGTTGCTCTGCCCAGCTTAAAGTAGGAAATGCACACCACCTGATAAGCATTCAGAATGGAAAACTGGGACACACTTTTTAAGTTCTTGTATTTTAGCAAAACTTGTTTTCAGACTAGGACCAAAGCAAGATTCACTTTTTGTCAGTTGTAAGAATAAGAATCTCAGAAAGTCTTTAAGTGGTTTTGAGATCATCATAGACCCCTGGAGTTCTGACGGCATAAATCAAGATGAAATTATTTTCTCTTCTAGCTGGTGTCATAGATGAAGATTATAGAGGAAATGTTGGTGTTGTGCTGTTTAATTTTGGAAAAGAGAACTTTGAAGGTGAGTTACATATATGTAGTAAATTTTGAGTTACCTGTAAAACTGACTCCAGTTCTCATTGAACAAGACAGGATATAGAAAATACATCAGTAAATATTGATAGTAATCTGTGTTTGTTTTATTCTTTCTTTGAAGTAAAAAAAGGTGATCGAGTTGCGCAGCTCATTTGTGAACGGATTTCTTATCCGGACTTGGAAGAAGTTCAGGTAAGTGTTGTAAGCGCTGAGTGGAGAATGGATGGTGAATTGTGAGTGGACAGGAGGAACATTTGAGAGTGTATGGTTTGTAGCTAAATAGTATGCATGACTGGTAATATTTTAAGCAAGATTAATTGTTTGAGACTGTCGAATGTTTTTCATCTGGATGGGTGGTGAAGGAAGAGACGGTGAGGACAAAGGGTTCGTGAGCTGTGCAGAGGCTCGGACACTGACGGGCTTGCCGCCTTCCTGTCGTGTTTTTCAGGCACTGGACAACACTGAAAGGGGCTCAGGAGGTTTCGGCTCCACGGGGAAGAATTAAACTTTGCTTGAAGTATTTGGCTGCCTCAACACTGCAAACAGGAGCTTTAATTCGGGAAGCATTTCATGTTCTAGGACACAGGAAATGAGGCCTATTGTGCACACTGGAACTTGCTCTGTTCTCTGTGCTGCATGGCTGCCTGTAAATCTGCATTGTGAGGATGGCATTGACGTGCAGGCTTGGTAAAACCAAGTGCACAAATTAGATTTTTTGTTGTATTATCTAAATTACAGCCCTCCAGCAACTGGCTTGCTCTCATTGCTGTATCAGTTATAAGGTTTTTTTTTTTTTTTTTTTTATCCAATAAAGTTGAAGTCCTTAGCAGATACTATTTTACATAAGCTTACTGAAGAACCAAAAAGAGGTAAAATGTGGCTCAGGGCTTTAACAGCATTTGGAAACTGAGTCAGGAGGATTGCTGTTAGAGGCTAGCCAGGGCTGCTGTGAGATGCTGTCTAAGGAAGGGGGCAGTTAAAAGTCCCTCCTTATTCTTTTTCTGCTCTGGTGCTTCATGCTGGAGCTTTAAACATCTATTCACCCCAGACTGGCAACCCACACAGAACCGTGGGGGAGGGGTTAAAACAGGAGCAGAGATGACTCAGGTCCCTAAAAGCTGGTGACTGCCTGATAAAGCCATGAGCCTGGAGCACACTGGGCAGCTCAGCAGGTTTGAGCTGGCTTGTCCCCGTGGCTCAGTTTTGCTTCAGTGTCTGAGCAGTCCTAGACTGCCTCTGCAATGGGGCGGGGCTTCTTCTCTGCATTTGCCATTGCCAGCAGTTCCCTGGCCCAGTAGGGCCAGCACTTATTTGGGCTGTCTGCCACCCTGATTACTACTGTTCCTCACAGCCCTACTGTCTGTGAGTAGAAATCTTACAGGCCAAACCAATGTTAATATCAGTAACAGATTCAGGAGTGTCTGTGGAGACAAAGCTGCATGCAAAACCCACACTAAGGCACGGGGTCCTTCAGATAATGCTGTAATCTGTGGCTGAATGGTTCCATCGTTCTGCTGTTGGAGAGGGCATTAGCCCCACCTACCGCCAGTACTTGACCCTGTCATCCTAGCTGAGAAATGCCCTCTTTTATCATCCTAAGAGATGGGGTGGTTATCTTCCCCAAACAGAAAATAAGACACTTGTGTTTAGGACTACCCATTTGGAGGCTGGCTGTGTGTACTCACACTGACTGTGGTGTTTGGATGTTGCTTTTTCTAAGCAAAAAGAAATTGGAAAAGTCATAAATTTAAAGTTTTAGAAGTTCCTTCAAGAAGTGGATGTTTAAAAGGTGTTTATTTGAAATTACATGATTAAATAGGGAATTTTTTTTTTAAACTTAGCAGGTCTTATGGAATGTCTAGTACCTATATAGACAAAATTTAATTAGTAAGATCATTGTGTCTTGGGCCTAATTTAAATACGGGTTTATGGGGGTGGGAAAGATGGCACAGTGGCTACTGGCTCATGATCTAACTCCCACTGAGGCATCCAAAGCCATCTGACTTCATTGAGCACATGGATGCATGCAAATACAGACACACACAAATATAAAAGTTCTTAAAACTAATCCTCTAGGGAAATACGCTCTAAAATCCTGCTTATTTTTACCTGTTGGACTTGGTAAATTTTTTTTTGTATTGTCTATAAACTGCTTAAAGACATGGTTTAGGAAAAAGATTAAATTTTTTATGTTTTTTTTTTATTTTATTTTATTTTTTTTTTTTTGGTTTTTCGAGACAGGGTTTCTCTGTGTATCTCTGGCTGTCCTGGACTTGCTTTGTAGACCAGGCTGGCCTCGAACTCACAGTGATCCGCCTGCCTCTGCCTCCCAAGTGCTGGGACTAAAGGCGTGCGCCACCACGCCCGGTTTTTTATGTTTATTTTTTAAACTGCATTTTACTATTAAGTATTTTTTAAATAGAAATGCATATGTTTTGAGGAAAAATACATACAAAAAATGAGTTTGGGAACACATTGAAGGTTAAGTTAGGTTCTTACTAAAAAGATTGAATAAACTTCCAGCTCTCCAAGTTTTTAATCATAAAGAATGTGTCACCTGTCTGGGGGTGAGGTCCCAGCTCTCCAAGTTTTTAATCATAAAGAATGTGTCACCTGTCTGGGGGTGAGGTCCCAGCTCCAAGTTTTTAATCATAAAGAATGTGTACCCTGACCATTGCAAAATGCTGCCACCTTGTGGTATCTTAATAAAATGAGAAGGCTGAATTTGAGGGATAAAAGCACCAACATTTATTCAAGTTTCTGTTTCTAGTGTGTGGGTGTTTAACATTGCATTCACTCAAATTTGTTCTTTTATGATAAAAATGAAACAACTACGGAAATGAACTATCACATGCTGCTCCTGTGACCTAAAGGACAATATTTAGTATATTGAGTCTTAAAAAAAGGATATATTAGAAAAAGTAGAGATGGTATATCTAACATAGTGCACACCAAAGAACGCTTAGTCAATGATAATTATCTTCGGAAGAAAAAAGTTTAAAAACTTGAGTGTGGTGCTGGGCATGGTGGCACACACCTTTAATCCCAGCACTAGGGAGGCAGAAACCCTGTCTCAAATAAAACTGGGTGTGGTGATGCACATCTGAGATCCACCACTGGGGAGGTAGAGGCAAGAAGATCACAAGTTTGAGGCCAACCTGAGCTGGATAGTGGTATGTTGTCTCTGGGAAGAATGGTGGCAGACAGAGGAAGTGATGTAATCAGGAAATGGCAAAACCAAAGTTAAATAAACCAGACTAGATATGTGTGGGATATTTTATGTTTGCAGTGGTAACTTGCAGGGCTACCCTGGAGGGGACACAGTGCCTGGGAAGCTGTGGCCAGGTCATGCAAGAGTTTTAGACAAAGATCGTCCCTGGAGCTGAACTTCAGGGCTAATCTAATGTCTGACCGCTCCAGCTGTCACTGGCAGCCATATTGTGAGATCACCAGCAGCCATACTGTGAGCAGAGACTGGCCAAGGAAAGATTGCTGCAAACAAATCATAACTGGTTGTGAATGAACCCAAGACAACTTAGAACAGTGGGAAGTTACAAATGAGCTGCAAGGGAAAGCTGAGGTGTGCTTGTTTGAACGGCAACCCAGCCATGGCAGTTGTGACTCTGGGTGTGGATTACTGACTGGGTCCCATAGCCCTTCCCCTTCCACAGGTGATGTGAACCCCACTTTACAATGAGATGAATACCAGATTAAAGATGATGCTGGACTTAATGTCACACTGTACATAGGAAAGTAGCTTAGTGGCTGTCAGCTGATATGCCAGAGGGACGGAAAAAAGACAAAAATGGGTTTCCATTTGTTGTGAAAAAGGGCATCATAGGAAATAAAACTCCCAAATGCTCCTCTTTTTGAAACAACTGGTTGTTGATGCTCCAACTGCTTTTAATAAATGCCTTTTGCTGACATAGACAAGCAGATAATTTCAGGGGTGGTATTTTTTTTTCTTTTTGGTTTTTCGAGACAGGGTTTCTCTGTGTATCTCTGGCTGTCCTGGACTCACTTTGTAGACCAGGCTGGCCTCCATCTCACAGAGATCCACCTGCCTCTGCCTCCCAAGTGCTGGGATTAAAGGCGTGCGCCACCACCGCCCGGCTCAGGGGTGGTATTTTCAAAGAGAGAAATCAGGACAAATGACAGGAAATTGAGAAAGTATACTTCGAGAGGGGGCAAAGGCAAAAAGGAATAAAATCCCCTCATGCATGCTGGGAGATGACAGTGGCAATCCTATTGGGAAAAGACGAATGCCACACCAGTATCCTGTCCCATGGGAATCGTGGAGTGATTCTGTAATAGCCAAAAAGCTGCCTGTTGGCTGAGATTATCCCAGAAGAAGTGAAACACTTTTTCATACTCGAGAAAAATATATACGCAGCCAAAGTGAAGAACCTGTGTGATGAGAAGATAAGGCTTCCGAAGGTTAGGTTGAAAGGCCTATTTGTTTCAGTTAGCTGATCCCTTGCACCCAAGTACTCTTCCAGCCATCCCCTCCTGGAATGTTACCAGTCTCCGTGGAATGGAAACTGTCAGTCTCCTGGGGAGAGTGAATAAGAAAATGGTACTGGCAAAAAGGCGAAAAAAAAAAATTCACACTGATATTGTCTTGCTTGCATTTGAGGACAATGGCATGTGACAACAGTGACATGTCCACTTTTCCGTTGCTTAAGGCTATCTTGCTTAAGCCAGTTCTGCCACCCACAATCCCTAGGTCGCTTACCTACCCATTTGGACTGGAAGTGAAGACACAGCTTTCACTGTGGAGTTTTATGCAGCTGTTCAGAGGGAGCCTGACCTTGTGCACATTTTGAAAGGTGCAAGGGATGAGCACACCTTTGGGGAGTAGCTGAATCTTGCTTCGGAACTTTGCTAAGACCCGGTGCTTTTCCCAAGTAGACAGCTGTGAAAGGACCTGGGACCAGCGGAAGCTGAGAATGGAGAGGTTGCCTCCCACTCACCCTAGGTGCAGGCCTGTGCTGTCACATTCCTCAGGTTTCTAGATCAGTGAGGGCTGTTTGAGCTGTGGGTAGTGGAAAGAACCAGAGGGGTATGAGGTGGATTTTGTTTTGTTTTGTTTTTTGAGACAGGGTTTCTCTGTGTATCCCTGGCTGTCCTGGACTCGCTTTGTAGATCAGGCTGGCCTTGAACTCACAGAGATCCACACATGCCTCTACTTCCCGAGTGCTGGGATTAAAGGCGTTTGCTACCACACCCGGCTTTAAATGTGTAGCCATGGCTGGCCTGGAACTCGTAATCCTCCTTCAGCAAATCCTACTGGTGTGCGCCACCACAACTGGCAGGAGGTGAATTTTTAAAGCTGGTTTTATTTGGGTACAGCACAGTGTCTATATTGAGCATCTTGTTGAGGAGGCAAAACAATTGCCCTGTGTTCTTTCTCTTTAAGACTTTGGCAGAGTTTATCTTTCTAACTGCTTTGCCCTAATACAGTCATCCAGGCCCACTCCTGGAACACTCAATCCTGGGTGCTTGGATTAGGAAGCACACAGGAAGAGACGGGCCTTTTTAAGTGCTGTGTGAGCCACGTGCTGAACTAGGTGGACTTTACCTAAGGAGATAATCTGCACACCTGGGATGGACTACGCAGGGTGACAGCAGAACTCAGTTCCCTTTTCTTAGTTTCTTCGGGGCTACCTGAGTCTTAGAATGGGTCCTAAGAGTTCAGGGGCTTGCTCAGGCAGACTGAAAAGAAGAGGCAGGAAAGAGACAAGGGACGCCCCAATTATGAAAGAAGGGACTCCAGACATGGTAGGGGACTGATGGCAGAAGAGACCAGTAAAAAAATCTCTTGCCTCGGGTATTGCCAAAAGGCTTGTTTCTTTAAAAATGTTAAAGAAATCCCAAGCATAAGTGAAAGTGGAGCAATGTCCTCCCACGGTTCCAGCAGCCCTGCGGGCGACTGTTCACCCTAACTTCCCAGGTCTTCCCCTCCACAGATATTTTGAAACAAATCCCAGACTTCTTAACATCATGGGTGACATTTTGATCTGTTTGCTGAGCCATTAGTGCCAGAGCTCCCTGTCCCTGTGCCCACAGGGGTACAGTCAAGTCAGCCACTGTATTTCCACCCCACCAGTGCTTTGGAGGGGGATGAAGAGAAGAAATTTTCCATTTCAATCAAAGTGAGGGAAGGCAAGGCAAGTGACATTTCACCCAACGCTCTGGGCACACAGCACTCTTGTGAATCCGGACAGTGAGGTGAAGAAGGGGAGTCTCAGGAGAGCCTGTGCCCTGTGTGAGTGTGTGGGTTATTAAAAAGAAGACTCCTGAAGACTTGGGCAGAGCAGCAGACAGCTGGCATGTAGGTTACAGCTGAGCATTGTTTTTGAAAGAAAACACTAAATTTAAACACCACCTTTTTTTTTTTTGTTTTAGTGACTAATTTCCTTTTCTGTCCCTTTCACAAATCCAGCCTGTAGACATCTATGTATGCACCCCCCAGGACATTTCTGAAGCACAAAACTCTAAAAGGAACAAGGCTCAGCTACCCTAATCCCAGTTAAAGTCCCCACTGACTGCTGATCTAGTCAGTCACTTACAAAACCAGCAAAGGTTTCCACCAGTGTAGAAAGTCGATACGCTCGCTCCCCTGCCACGTCTCCCAATGGCATTTGAGGGTGGGCATATAGATTTGTGAGGTTAATATTCTTTAAGGCATAGCAACGGGAATCTGTGACTGGCACACCACATTGTCTTCACAAACACCTACATGGTTGGCGATCGCCCTCACTAATGGCCACTGCTCAGTTTTCCTACTGCTTTATCTGGGAAGTTCTTGTTCATATTCTATGAGAAGAAAAATGTTTTCTGTAAGGAAAGAAAACGGGAGTTTGCCGTCTTTATCAGATAGTCTTTTACCAAGCAAGAGATTGGAAGACAGATGTGAAGATAAAATGCTATTCAGAAACAAAAATTGTAAATATTGTAAAGTAAGATGTTCTTGAAATTACCATCCGGAGGAGTGGTTCTCAACCTGTGGGACACGACCCCTTCAGGGAGTTGAACGACCCTATCACAGATATCCTGTTACATGTCAGATATCCTGCATATCAGATGTTTACATTACAATTCATAACTGGCAAAATTGCAGTTATGAAGTAGCAATGAAATAATTTTATGGTTGGAGTCACCACAACATGAGGAACTGTATTAAAGGAGTCTCAGCATTAGGAAGGGTGAGAACCACTGGTCCAGAGGCTTAAACTAATGCCCACTAGATGTCACTTGTGGTTTGCTTTGCTTTTAAAATGACAAAAAAAAAAAAAAAAAAGTAAAGTATTTGCAATTATAAACTGAAGACTCCCAGTGGACTCAAAGCCTGGCAAAGAAGGGGATGTAGCGACATTTGAGAGCAAGCGGGCAGGAGTCCTTTGAAGAGCCAGTTTATGTCCTTAAAGAAGATTTGGGTGGTTGTGAGCTTTGCATAATCGCTCCTGGCATTGGAAAGGCCTGGAGAAGCCAGCCACCCTGCCCTCCTGCCGTGTTGAAACAAAAAATGAAAATTGTACCATAGGGCTGGATTTTCCCATCTTCCCTTTTCTCTTTTCTTCTGCCCCTTCACCCCCACCCATTTTCAGGAGAGTGTGACTTTTTCAAAGTTTATCCTTTAATGAAATCATTTGAAACATTTTAAGATGGAGTCTTCTTTGTTTGAACTTTCTACCCACAAATTAAAACTGCCTTAATCTTCATTATCTGAGTGAAAAGCATGTGCATGCATAAGGAGAAGACTTCTAGAAATTTCCCGGGGGTTTTCTGGGGTTATCCACTTCTTGTATTTGCCAAAAACCTAATGACCGGTTCCAGAGGGGCCGTGTACCCAGTGGTTTTGTTTTGTGTAACAGCTGTTTGTTCATTTGTTTTAGGCTGTCATTGTATTTTGGCTTCACGATGGTTAAACGCGTCTCAGTATTACGTAAACTTGACTGACCTGCCTATTTCCCGTCCTGTCAAGCTTTCCCTTGTAAGAATAACAGTGTCCTTTTATTTGGTAGTGTGCAGCGTGATGTTTTTGGCATGCCCAACATTTTTGACTTGCAAAACTTGGTGACCCCAAGTGTGAGAGAGCTGAATGCTTTCCTCAGTGCCTCATAGGGCTCCAGTCTTCAAGCGTGCCCTGATGCAGATGTGTTAGAGCAGGAAAAGAATTATCGGCCTGTTTTATTCCCCTCAAACATCACAAACAACAAGCAGGAATCATTTTCAGTAAGTCACTGAAATGATTAAGCTGTGAGGACTTGGACTGCTGCTGCAAAGCCTCTGTGAGTCTCCCAGCTGGCCAGACGGTACAAAATATGGTACTTTTATTTGCAGATGTTTTTATTCAGACCCTTTAAAATTGTAGTTTTCAAACCAGCGGCCATGCCGTGGCCAAGGCTGCATGGCTACTCAAGGCAAAGAATGGAAGCAACACTTTTGTTGTTTGGTCTGTACATGCCTAGCTCTGTTCAGCCGTCAAGTGGGTTCTGAGAGGGTCACCCTACAAGAAGCCGCAATCAAAGGCCACCTGTCATCTCCATTTGAAATGGCCACTCCACCTCTCTGTCACCTTTTCTTTTTCAATAATGTGAATACTGTGACAATAAGAATGTGGTGGACATCTCTTGCATTTAAAGATTGATGGCTGCTAATCATGTCCTTCCAAATGTTGAGAACTAGTTAGGTCCTGAAGAAAACAGATGGGGTCAATTCAGAGGTGTCAGGGAATACATCCTCACACTCACGCCGCAGCTGTTCTGGTAGTTTTCTGAAAGTTTCAGCTGACAAACATCTAAATAACAGAAACTGATGGAACTTAGTGGTGACAAAGGATCCCACCAGCAGGCCTTAAGCCTAGAAAAAAATACTCTTCTCCAAGCTGGGCAGTGGTGGCTCACGCCCTTAGTCCCAGCACTCAGGAGGTTCCAGAAGTAGGCCAATCTCTGTGAGCTCGAGGCCAGCCTGGTCTACAGAGCGACTTCCAGGACAGCCAGGGCTACACAGAGAGACCCTGTGAAAACAAGCAAACAAAAATACTCCTCTACCAAAGAGCTTGTGATCAGAGCAACAAACAGCAAGCTGTGAGGGAGATGTGGCGGCCCTCATTCCAGCTGACGCCCTGAAACAGCTGCTGAACTCAGTCTTCCTGTCGAACCTCCTGCCACTGTCACTGCCCACTAGATATTTCCTCGTTTTCTAGAACCGAATCCAAGGAGATTTGAGTTGTATTACCAGGATTCACCTCATTTGTACCAAACACATACACTCCCCACAGCAGATGCAAAGCCCTGCTAAACTGTCTGCTCCTTTTATGAAAGACGTGAGGTAATGTTAGATACTAATGTATCACACTTTCTTAAAACTGATATGCATTAAAAGAAACAGCTTTCAAGTGAAAAAAAATGAAAACTTACTATAAAATTTGCCAGTTGCTAGCAGTCTGAGCTTTACTGTAGAGCAGTAATGGCCAGGCCTGAGAGTCAGACTGTCTGCATTCGAATCCTGTCCAGTTACAGATGTTAAGCTACTTAACTTCTCTGGCTCCAGTGTGCTCTTTTGATAAAATGAGGGAATTATACTGCTTATGATATTATTTTTAAGCACAAATAAATCATATTTGAAAACTGCTTACCCCAGGGCCTAGGAAGTGCTTGATAGAGTCTACCTACCATCCTTATCATTGCTGTGAAGTTATACAGGTAAGTCCTTACAAGTCTTGTCCTGTTTGAACTAATGGGGTCTCTTACGTAATCTAATGAGAGCTTAGGAAAGAAATGAGGATTTAAAGTCAAACTTCTCATATTTCTGAAGAACCTGAAAATACATTGTGAATTTGTGTTGTAGTCAGCTTCCACCTTAATGCAAATGTAAGACTCAATGACATTTTTATTATAAGTTCTTCATATTTGTAACGGGGTAGAAAATATTTTTAAATTGCTTTAAAACATTTTTACTCTACATGAATTTTTTGGTTTTTAGATTTATTTATTTTTATTTTATATGTATGAGTGTTTTGCCTTCATATGTGTATGTGTTCCTGCCTGGTGCCTGGAGAAGTCAGAAGAGGGCATTGGATCTCCTAGAACTGGAGTTATAGATGGCTGTGAGCTGCCATGTGGGTGCTGGGACTTGAACCCATCCTTTGGAAGAACAAGGGTTTTTAACTACTGAGCTGTTTCTTTAGCCCCCTACAGGTTATCTTTTTAAATAATTGTTAAATAGTTGCCCACTTAAGAGAAAATAGAAGGAAATGCTGACAGTATGGAATATAGTCACTTGCTACTTGCTCTCTACTTTTAAAACATCCAAATATATGTCCATTGGCTTTGTCTGAAATAGCGTCAGTGTTTTGTAAAGGAACCCACATTCGCACAACAGTCTGCTTGGTATCTCACCACATTTGTTTAGTTTTTTTTTTTTTTTTTTTCCCCAAGACAGGGTTTTTCTGTGTAGCCCTGCTGTCCTGGAACTCCCTCTGTAAAGCCCATTCTGGTCTCATAATTAGAAATCCTCCTGCCTCTGCCCTCACCCTCCACCCCTCAAAGGGAGGACTGGGATTAAAGGCTTGCTCCACCAGTGCCCAGCTGTGTTTAGGAATCTTTTAAAAGTTTGCTTTCGTACATGCCTGTGAACGGTTGTCATGTGTCTGAGGGCGGCCACAAAGGCCAGAAGAGGGCAGTCACTCCTTTAGAATTGGGGTTATGGGTGGTTTGTGAGCTGATACAGGTGCTGGGAACTAAGCTGGGCCCCCTGGAAGAGCAGCAAGGACTGAGCCGTCTCTCCAGCCCCTGCTTAGCAATCTTACTTTTTACTGGTGAAGAGGTGATCTGACTCACACAAACAACCTTGTTAGTGGTAGAGCAAACTCAGTACTGAGCTTCTACTGTGGGAGCGTCTAGCCTAAGCATGGAGCGTACCCAACACTCAGTCACTGCATTCACAACAAACACAGTGACCAAAGAAATGCAAACAGAGTCAAAGTGACAAGATGCAGACATCATAAAATGACCACGAATCTCCCCAGGACACTCAATTGCCTGTCACAATAGTGGGTTCTTTGTTTTCGTTTTTAATGTTGATTGAAAGTAGGAAGTTGAAGTGATATGTTTTTCTTCCTATGGGCCATTTTTCATCACTCATGGATTTTGGCTTGCAGGACCAACACTATAGGTGTAATTTATTGTCTCTCTGGGCTAGGGTTGCAGTGGAAATCTGGTGGGAGAAATGGATGCTCCTTGTCTCTTGGAAGAGGGCAGGTGGCTCACGTAAGGTCAAGGGAATCAAATCTACTCACATGATTGCACTTGTTGAGGGCCTCACACTTCCAACTGAGTATAAGCTTGATTCCTTTCCTATTGCAGCTTTAAACATCTCCATCACTCGTTGGTATTCTCATACTGATTCCTATTTTAATTCTTATGACTGCTGAACAGTAAGTAGTATTATTAGTATAGTATTTATTATTAGTATTATTAGCATTTTAGTTTTTAAAGACAGGGTTTCTCTCTGTAGCCTTGGCTGTCCTAGCACTAGCTCTGTAGACCAGGCTGGTTTCGAACTCAGGGATCTGCCTGCCTCTGCCTCCTTAGTGCTAGGATTCAAGGCATGCGCCACCACACCCGGCTTCGAACTTACATTGTGGATTGGAGTGTAACAGACACAGAAAATATACTGGGCTTAAGTGACCAGTGCGTTAAAGTTGTGTCCATGCGTGTACCTGTGACCTCCATCAAGTGGGGAGCAGGAAGGAGAATAAATAAGAACAAAGTATATATGAAAATGCCACAATGAAACTCATTACTTTGCATGCTAATTTTTGAAAGATTGTGCCAGCATTTAGAGTAAGGGATATTTACATCCCACACTCCCGCACTTCCAGACTTTTCTTAGTCTATACCCATCATCACCCTCTGCCCAACCCCAAGAGGGCATCGTCATCATCTAGGCATGGCATTCTACCATCAACATTTGTGCCTGTTCTTGAGTGTCATATTAAAGGCTCATATGGGACACTCTCCTTTGTTCTTAGCCACACCTGAGCCATCTGTGTTGCTGCCTGCTCTGGTAGTTAACTCTTTCATCTGTTTTTTTTTACTGTATTGTGAATAGAAGATATTTGGGTACCTTATGTGTGGCTGCTGCAAAGAGTCTTGTACATTTGAGGAGCTATCACCTGGAGTGGAACAGCTGAATTACAGACTGGCCGTGAGCTTCTTGAGACACAGTGTAATTAGAACTATTGTATGTCAGGCTCGGCTGGAACCTGCTACAAAAACGAATGCACTCCATTTCTCAGGGGCTTAATATGTGATGTCTCTCTGACTCACACATGTCTGAAAGGGGGATAACTCTCCAGGGAGCTGTCCTCCATGCAATAACTTAGTGATCCAAACTGCTTTGATTGTGTGTGTGTGTGTGTGTGTGTGTGTATGTACTTGTGTGTGCTTGCATACTTACTCTACTACCAGGCTACCCCTCGAATCCAACTCCTAAGCCTACCATTCATTTCATTATCAGACCTCATCAGAAGCCACAGTGGCTTTGACCAGAAAATGTCACGGGTCCCTTTTACTCATAGCCACTAGATCAGAACACATGGACTCGCCTAATTTGAAAGGAAGTGATGCATTCTGAGTAGCTAAGAGGAAGGAGAAGCAGATGTTGGCCAGCATAAGTCATGCTGACCACACTTCACACATCTGACAATACCTTGCTTCTGACGTCACACTGCTCGAGTTTGGCCAGGTGTTAAAGCCACAGCAAAGTAATTGTTTTCCTTGGAATTGTGATTTTTCTCCCTCATTTTTGGCTTCCTGTCCACTGTCAAGAAGTCCAATGCCAGTGTGATTCATTATGTAGGAACAGTTTTTCTCCTTGAAATTTTTTTTGGCATTTTCTCTTTATATCCTTACTTAATATTCTACATGTCATAATGACATGTAGTATATTTTACTTTCTTATTTTTGGTCATTATTGCTTTTTTATACTATTCTCTAGGTTATATTCTCATTTTTACTTTCCAACCATTTAGTTGATTTAAAAGTATTTTTATTTTCTTATTTAAGAGATTTATATTTTTATATATTATTATCATAGCATATCCTGTTATTTTATGCATAAACTCACTCTTTTTTAATTTATTATTTTAGAATTTTCAAGACAGTTTCTCTGTGTAGCCCTGGCTGTCCTGGAACTTACTTTGTAAACCAGACTGTCCTTGAACTCACAGAGATCCACCTGCCTCTGCCTCCTGAGTGCTTGGTTTAAAGGCGTGCACCACCACGCCCACTAAACTCACTCTTGATTAATAAATGGCTTTCAAGTTTTCCTCTTGTATCACCTCTCTTCTTTTCATATTTGGTGTTTATTTTAAATTGCTCATTTAAAAGCAATCTCTTTTTTATTAGAGAATTTCCTCATATACCTGAAGCTTTTGCCTACCTGTCTATTCTGGTGCTGAGGATATTTAAAGGCTGAACAGAGCCCTGTATTCGTGGATAGGACAGAAAGGTGAAAGGCTTCTGTGTAGAAGGGTGTGGGGGACTCACATGTCAGGTCCATATAGCTACTTCCCTCAGGCTGACCAGTGAGTCTCCCCACAGGAGGGTGAGGCTGAGTATGGCAGAGTGAGGGGCAGGACAGAAATAGGAGGACTAAGTGAAAAAGACCCATCTTTCTACCCTAAGGTAGGACATTCAAACTTCCCCTCATCTCTGCCATACTCAGCCTCACCCTCCTGTGGGGAGACTCACTGGTCAGCCTGAGGGAAGTAGCTATATGGACCTGACATGTGAGTCCCCCACAGGAGGGTGAGGCTGAGTATGGCAGAGATGAGGGGAAGTTTGAATGTCCTACCTTAGGGTAGAAAGATGGGTCTTTTTCACTTAGTCCTCCTATTTCTGTCCTGCCCCTCACTCTGTTCTCTGCTATCACTGAGAGAGGAAGCCTGCTGGCCCAGCGTCTCCAGAGAGCAAATGACTGCCTTCAGCCAGGGCAGTGAGAGCCGTTCGTCTGGACATGGAGGAGGGCTGCATAACTTAACTCACGTGGACTTGAGACCTTCTCCTCTCCGTTCCTAACCATCCTTAAGGGCAGTGAGAATCTCCTCCGTTCCTAACCATCCTTAAGGGCAGTGAGAATCTCCTCCGTTCCTAACCATCCTTAAGGGCAGTGAGAAGTGCCACTCCTGACCTTTCCGAGTCCTTTGGAGTAACATACTTTTGCTTACTTAGTTGTTAGGCTTTCACATTGTCGTAATTTCTCTACTCAGCTTAATTATCAGTTGTTCTTTCTGCTCCTTCCCCTCTGTCTTAGGGTGTCTATTGCTCCAATGAAACTCCATAACCAAAAAAACAAGTTGAGGAGGAAAGGCTTTATTTGACTTATACTTCCATATTACTATTCATTACTGGAGAAAGCCAGGACAGGAACTCAAACGGGGCAGGATCCTGGAGGCAGGCGCTGATTCAGAGGCCATGGAGGGGTGCTGCTTACTGGTTTGCTTCCAGTGATTTGCTCAGTATGCTTTCTTATAGAACCCAGGGCCATCAGCCTAGGGATGGAACCAGCCACATGGGTTGGGCCCTCCCCTGTCAATCACTAATTAAGAAAGCATTTTCTTAATTAAGTTTGAAAGCATTTTCTCAACTGAGTTTCCCTCCTTTCAGATAACTCTAGCCTGGATGTCAAGATGACTTAAGGCTAGCCAGCAAACTGACCCCCTGTCAACTTGACACACAAACACATCACACTATTAAGCCTCAACCCTTCCTTTCTTATTCATCTCCCATTAAGTCCCACAGTCTTTATAAATTTAAACACATTAACATTTCAGTCTCCTTAATATATCCAATTCCTCTAAAAGTCCAAAATGTCTTTTCAAAGTTCAAAGTCTTTCAACTGTGGGCCCTGTAGTAGCTTGAATAAATATAGACCCCATAGATTCCTGTGTTTGAATATGCTTGGCCATAGGGAGCGGCACTATTAGAAGGTGTGGCCTTTTGGAGTAGGTGTGGTCTTGTTGGAGAAAGTGTGTCACTGTGAGGGCGGGCTTTGAGGTTTCCTATGCTCAAGCTGCTCCCAGTGTGGCATACAGTCTCCTTCTGCTGCCTTCAGATCAAGATGTAAAACTCTTAGCTCCTTCTCCAGCACCATGTCTGCCTGCACACTGCCATGCTTCCCACCATGATGATAATGGACTAGACCTCTGAAACTGTAAGCCAGCCTCAATTAAATTTTTTCCTTTATAATTGCTGCCTTGGTCATGCTATCTCTTTACAGCAATAAACCCCTAACTAAGACAGGCTCCTATAAAAGTCAAAATTAAATTAAATATTTTTTTCAAGAAGAAAGAACCAGGGTACAGTCACAAACAAAACCAAACGCCAACAGTTTAAATAACTCAATGTCTAATTATCTGGGATTCACTCACAGTCTTCTAGGTTCTCCAAGGAGCTCGAGTCACTTCTCCAGCTCCACCCTCTGCAGCACACACAGCTTGTCTTCTAGGCTCTGGCTGGCTTCACACCCCTGCTGTTGCTGTTCTTGGTGGCCACCCCATGCTACTGGCATCTCCAAAATCCTGGTGTATTCTGCGGCAACTGGGCTGTATTTTCACCAACAGCCTCTCCTAGGCTCTCTTTGTGGTGCCAAGCTTCAGCTTCTTTGCATGACCCCTTCAGTCCTGGGCCTTCAACTGCCACTGAAGCTGCACCTTCACCAGTGACCTTTCCTGCCCTCTCACAGTGACAAGCCACAGCTGTTCTTCATGACCCTTTCATACCTAAGCCTTCAAAACCAGTACCACTGGGTGACCATTACATTGTCAAGTTCAGCTTCCAGTGTGAGGTACAGTCTTGGTCATCTCCGGAACACAGCTTCTCTGTTCTGACTCTCAGAAAACACTTCCTACAATATTTCACCTCAACAATGCTGGACTTTCTTTCTTGTATTTTTCAAGACAGGGTTTCTCTGTGTATCCCTGGCTGTCATGGACTCACTTTGTAGAACAGGCTAACCTTGAACTCTGCCTCCTGAGTGCTGGGATTAAAGGTGTGAGCCACCACACCCAGCAATTACAGACAGCTCTGAATTGTCATGTGGGTGCTGGGATTTGAACCGGGCCCTTTGGAAGAGCAGCCAGTGCTCTTAACCGCTGAACCATCTCTCCAGCCCAATGCTGGTCTTTTCTTTTTTCTTTCTTTCTTTTTTTTAAAGTCTTATTTATTTATTTTAATATATATGAGTGTTGTATCTGCATGTACACCTGCAGGCAGAAGAGGACATCAGATCACATTATAGATGGTTGTGAGCCACCATGTGGTTGCTGGGAATTGAACTCAGGACCTTTGGAAGGAGAGTGCTCTTAACCACTGAGCCATTTCCCCCCCCCCCCCCCCCCCCCCGCCTGGCCCTTTCTTAATCACTGCTAAATTTTCAGCTCCAGCTGACCAGCATTGAGTATCCCAGCAAAGGAAAGGTTTCGCTTTGGAAGTTCAGGTATCTTGTTAATCTCAGCTAATCATTCAGCCCCAGCTAACCAGAACCACTGAATCTTAAATCAAAATAGCAAACAGCCCTGATAGAGTCTTTAAACTTCCCTCTGAAACGTCACATGCCATGCCTTCATTTTCTGCACTGCTGTCAACATTCTTATCTTCCAAGCCCCTATAGAACATCCTATTGAGCTCTCAACAGTCACTGGCTTTTCTAGCCCAGAGTTCCACAGTCCTTCCACAATCCTGAAAACAAAGTCAGGTCTGTCACAGCAATGCCCCACTCCTAGTACCACCAACTTGTCTTAGGGTTTCTATTGCTGTGATGAAACACCTTGACTAAAAAGCAAGTTGGGGAGGAAGAGGTTCATTTGTCTTACACTTCCATATTGCTGTTCATCACTGATGGAACTCAAACGGGGAAGGAACCTGGAGGCAGTACTTACTGGCTTGTTTCCAATGGCTTGCTCAGTATATGTTTTTCTTTTTTTCTTTTCTTTTCTTTCTTTCTTTTTTTTTTGTTTGTTTTGTTTTTGTTTTTCAAGACAGGGTTTCTCTGTGTGACTCTGGCTGTCCTGTACTCACTCTGTAGACGAGGCTGTCCTCGAACTCACAGAGATCCGCCTGCCTCTGCCTCCTGAGTACTGGGATTAAAGGTGTGCGCCACCATGCCCAGCTTGCTCAGCCTGCTTTCTTATAGAACCCAGGACCACCAGCTCAGGGGTGGCACCACCCACAATGGGCTGAGTCATCCTCCATGAATCAGTATTAAGAAAACGGCTCATAGCTGGATGTTATGGAGGCATTTTCTCAATTGAAGTTTCCTCCCTTCAGATAATTCTAGTTTGTGTGTCAAGTTGACATATTAGCCAGCACACCCTTCTCTCTTCTTCTCTCCCTCCACCTCTTTCTTGTCTTTTCATCTTCCAAAATGCCACCATCAGCCCTTGTCTAATGTCTCTTCTGCAGCCTTATTGCCCTCATGGTCATTTTCAATAGATTTCCTCAAAGAGTACTCATAAATGGTTACTTTTATTTTCTATGCTTAATTTAAATAACTTTAAAAAAAGTTTAGACATTAGAATATGTTTGTATCACTCCCCTCAAAGAAGCACAATGTATACAGCATTAATCTTAACTTCCTTACATTCGGACATAAAATCATTTATCATTTCGTCTGTGATATCTGGAACAAAGAAATTGCCTTCTAGTTCCCAAACATGGCAGCTCCTCCCTGTTCTCATAGCTGTACACACCTTTTGGCCTTGCAGCACATGGCCAGATCTACTGTTTTGTTTTCTTTCTAAAAAAAACCATCCCATTTTCTTCTTTCCTGCATTCTTTGGTTCTGTTAAATCAAAGTCAGCATCTTCTTGCATGTCCACTTAAACTCAAGGTTGCGTATAAAAGCTATATTTTCTCACTCCTGTTTTCAATCTCCACAACAAAGAATTGCATTGGAAAACACTGCCCTGGAGGGCAGAGGGGGTGTCTTTTTCTTCTTTCACTTTTCTAGCACTTAGCGAAGTTTCTGTCATGTCTCAGGCATTCCATATCCAGGTGACAAATGAGTGAATAAGGAAGAGACAGGCCGAGATCCCTCAGCTGCTGAGAACTAAGTCCACCCAAAGGCAAAACTTGACGGGGAAGCCAGATGGGCAGCTCTCCAACTTCCCGACCTGAGCTTGCTATTACACGTTGCTCACTTCCACCTTTCTGCTCTCAGAAGTTTCTCAGCTCTAGAATAGGCACATCATCCAGAACATCGTTTTTTGGAGAGTAGTTAAGTAAAGCTTTGTGTTCCAAAGCCTTTTGGCCAGTTGTAAAAAAAAAAAAAGTCACAGACACACAGACAGGCCTCAAACTCTGTAACTGTTTTCCTAGCTGCTAGAGAGGTCCGTGCTCCTAAATACCTTGGCAAGAAGGCCATCCCTATTAATGAATGCCCCGCATTTAGGTACAATAGCCACTGCTATGGTGTTCTTCTTGGCCATCCCTCCCTTTGGGAAATACCACCAGGGCTTTTTACAAGGTGCCCCCTTCTCGCCTGACCTTGTTTGCTTAACACTGACCTCAGATGAGGCTATAAACAAGCCCCACCCCACAGCTGCTGTTTCTTTGTGTCATCATATCTTGGGCTGGGATTTGTTTGTAAAAAAAAATAATAATAATCCATCTGTATGGAAAGTCCCGATAATTGCAGTCAATAGGACAGAATCCTTAGCTCTTTGTGGCTGAAACTTTCAGACGGGAATCCTGTGAAAGATCCCTGCCCTCAAACCACTTTGTTCAGGTCTGTGCATCATCTCTGATGGCTTCATGGGAGACCATTTGGGCCAAACATTGCACTTTCAGAGCACCAAGCATATGTTTCAACAGTTGTTAGGTAAGGACATTAATACTTGCCCAAGTGCTGGTAGGGTGAGACCGATGGATGTTTCTTAAGTGACTGGAAATGACACCCCCCTATTTAGCATTTAAAAAAACTAGACACCGGCTTTCACTTGGCAGTGTTCCTGCCAGTCCTATGGAACACTGGCTAGAAAAAAATATCATCATTTGGGATTTCTGCGTCTTCCTGGGTCTTCCCTTTCTGGTTAAGGTGTAATTGATGAGATAACAGGGTTCCCAGATACAAATGAAGCACCACCCTAGATCTGATAGCAAATGTAAACACGGAGATACTGAACCTAAATAAGAAACTGCAAAAAACTCAAACAAAACACAGCTAGTATGTCAAGAACAGACTTGCTACCCTGGAACATAAAGTGTTTCTTTCCCTCAGATTTTGTTTATAAAAATTTAGACACTTAAGTAATGTCACTCACTTTCCTTTGGAAATTTCCCTTATGTGAAAGCCATTTACAAATAATTATAAAGTGACATCATCCAAGACTTTAAAATCTTACCTCTGACTGGGCAGTGGTGGCGCACACCTTTAATCCCAGCACTCGGGAGGCAGAGGCAGGTGGATCTCTGTGAGTTTGAGGCCAGGCTGGTCTACAAAGTGAGTCCAGGACAGCCAGGCTGTTACACAGAGAAATCCTGTCTCAAAAAAAAAAAAAAATCTTACCTCTGGAAGCTCCCATGATAGGGTATCACTAGTTTTTTCTCTGTCTCATTTAAGAGGGAGTGGCCAAATATTTAAATGGTACATGCCAAAAGTAAGCCAGTTTACCTATCTGTGGAGTTTGACAAGTAACTAGCTTCTAATGTGTCACCAACACATAGCCACACATAGATGCCATCACACTGGTCCTGAGATCTTCAGGAGGTATTGGCCAGGAAGATGCTGGGCACTTATGCATCTTGGGGCCAACCCAATAGTTGACACATGCACCATTGTCTGAAATTGTCTTTCTTAGATTTGATGTGCATGTTCCAGATCATGCCAGAATTCTCCTTCATGCATGTAGAGGATGTGGAGTAAATCATATGCTTCTCTGAGTTCTGTCTCAGCAGTTCTTTCTCTCTACATCTCTATAAGCCCCCTTTCTCCTCTTCTTCAGCCTCCACTCCTTGCTCTTGAGGAAACTCGTGTACTCCAACTTCTCTAACATAACTTTAGGAGTAGTATTTAGGGCTCTCTAATGAGTCTCTGCAAAACACCTGGATCCTCACTTTGAGGATCTGGGAGAACAGTTTGCAGGACTCAAAGTGGCTTTGGGTCTCCAAATGGAAAATGAAGATGTACAGTTCATATGGCCTCCTCATCCTTAAACCTCTGCATAGTCGTCACCTCATTCCTCAGTGCTTTCACTGTGACAAGATGTGGCCTGCCAGCCTCTGGGGATGACTTCTTCTGTTTTGGTTTATTTTAAGCAGATTTATTTTATGTTAATTATGTATGTGCATGTGTGACTCTTGTGGGTGTGCCCACATGAGTGCAGTTGCCGAAGAAGTCCAGAGATATTTTGCTTCCTGGAGCTGGAGTTGCAGGTGGTTGTAAGTCATTCGTGTGGGTACTAGCGACTAAACTGGGGTCAGTTCATACTGTGAACTGCCAGCCTTGAGAATTTAGTTCTTTTTAAATTTTTTTTTTATTTTTAGTTTTATTTATTTTTATTTTATGTGTGTTACTTTATTTTATTTTATGAGTGTTCTGCCTGCATATATGTGCCTGGAGCCCATGGAGTTCAGAAGAGACTATCAGATCCCCTGGAACTGGAGTTGCAGACAAGTTTGAACTACAACATGGGTGCTGAGACTCAAACTTGGATCTTCTGAAAGAGCAACAAGTGCTCTCAACTGCTGAACCCAGAATTCGGTTCTTATCAAAAGCATAAAACCTTATTACTTTGTCCTGCTTGATTTCAGTAAACCCTAAATAGTATAGTTACTTTCTTTTTAACTGCAATGTTTTTCTTGAGAAATAAACTTCTAACATCTGCACCATTAAGAGTAAAGAGTTGTTCTGCTGCTTTCAAATTCATCATTTAACTTACCTATGAGGAGAGTTTTCAAACCAGCCGGGGGCAAGCATCTGGTGGACAATGGACTTATTACTATCAGCAAGTTTTGTCATTTTTTGACTGTTTGAAAGAAAAGAATCAGTTTCATGCTGCTGTTGAGAAATAGGGCCCAATAATGCTAGCTACCACTGTAGTCTGTTTTTCACATAAAGAATGTTCTGTGAACTGAAGGGAGCTGATATGTGCCCCCCCCCCTTACCAGAGGAGAAGGATAGGAGGAAGAAGGGGTAGAGAGTGGGAGGGTGGTACCAGGAAGGGAGGAGGGGAGGGGCTGTGATCGAGATGTAACTTGAGTTTAAAAATAAATGTTAAAAAAAAGGGTATTCTGTGAAAGACACACCCAAACAGTCCAAGAGCTTGGGAACCTCACTGTGTTCCAGAAACCAGTTCCCATGTAACTGCATAATGCGGATGCTATCAGGTTTTCAGCTCCCCACAATGCCTGATGCATTGGGAATTCTTCACCGCCACAGGGAGGTGTAAGTACCAGGAGGGATGACCCAGACTGGGTGTTTGCAGTATGGGGATTACTGTGCAAAAGTGAGGGCAGCCCAACCCCACCTCAGCTTTCAGCCCCAGGCCAAGTTATCTGGGATTAAGCATGCGGCCATCTTTCCCTTTTCTCTGAGTTAATGTTGTGAGTTGGTGTTTTATTTCTCTGACAGTCCGGGAAGCAGCACGTCCATTTTTTTCTGCTGATCTTGTTTTCATGCTCTGAAACATTACAATATTTCCAACAGCAGCTCTGATTGACCCTTTGCAGAACACAAAAGAATTGCTCATTAACTTTTGAAGATGGGTTCATGATGGCTGTGCTAGGCTTTGTTTGTTTGTTTGTTTGTTTGTTTGTTTTGTTAGCTTTTCAAGACAGGGTTTTTCTGTGTAGCCCTGGCTGTCCTGGACTCACTTTGTAGACCAGGCTGGCCTCAAACTCACAGAGATCCACCTGCCTCTGCCTCCTGAGTGCTGGGATTAAAGGCATGTGTCACCACGCCTGGTGGTTGTGCTAGATTTTTTTTTTTTTTTGGTTTTTTTCTAGACAGGGTTTCTCTGTGTAGCCCTGGCTGTCCTGGACTCACTTTGTAGACCAGGCTGGCCTCAAACTCACAAAGATCCACCTGCCTCTGCCTCCCAAGTGCTGGGATTAAAAGCGTGCGCCACCACAGCCTGGCTGGTTGTGCTAGATTTTAACCTGTGTCCTCTCTTATTCCAAAACTGTTACCCAATCTCAGACCCTGGCCCTGAGACCCTTACCAGTAGAGTGGATGGGTTTTATCAAATGTGGACAAGAGCCAGCGTTGAACGTGGCCTTTGCACACTTATACAGTGCCTAGATGACAAGATCAATTTCTGTGTAGTGTGGTAGGCAATTGTACATCAGGTCTTCCAGGAGTGATGTGAACCCAGATCACATTAGATAAGTTCTGGAACACAGCCCTCTGCATTCATTTTCACTTCCCACTTGTACAGCACATATCCCATGAAGAAGGCCTAGTTGGTTCAGCTTTCCTCTGTCACAGTCTGGGTGGGCCACCTCCTGTGACCTAGATGACCAAATTCCCATGACTTCTAATCCCATGTCTTAAGAACGATCATCACCCTGGCTCCTACCTCCTACAACACTGTTTACCTTGCTAGTGGCAAATCCTTTGGCTAAAAATTATCCAGATGTCCCAGAGAGCTAAACCCAGCCAGAGGTTAAACAGTCTTGTAGAATGACTTCCAAAGAATTCCCCGAAGTAATAGAACTCTTTTTTTTTCTTCAAATTAAATCTCATACAGATGCCTGATATCTAAACAGATGACTGCGGCATGGCAGACAGTGTCCACAAGGTTTTCGTGTAAACCCTGAGGCATCATCACAGACTCGAAAGGCTCCTCTTAGCATGGGTCAGATGCCTTTATTGTACAGGATTCCAAAAAGGAAGAGGGAACCAAAGGTGTGCGGACCATTTCAGCACCTGCTCACTTAGTAATTACAACTTCTGGTCCATGACCTGCCCTGAACCCAAGCTTCCTGGATCTCATTCAGAGTAGAGGATGAAGGTGAACTGGAGTAGAAATGGCTCCCCACTCCACTGCTCAATGTGTTGTACATGTTTCTCACCAACATCCTACTCTTGAACTTGCTGTGAGCCTCTGGTCAAAGGAATTAGATTCTATGCCACTCCTACCTCTTTCGACCTGTATAAGGGATTTTTTAAATGTCTACAGCCTTGATTTATTCTTGGCTTTACTGAAGATATCAGTATATACCTCGTGAAGATAAATGAAAATATAAAAGTATTAAATTGTTATTATGTATACTTTGAAAGTGTCAATACATATGCTAAAGACATATTTGGCCACACTTGGAAAATGGTGACTTTCTAAATAAGCAGCACAGGAAGTTTGACCCATTGCTGTGGGCTGTGACAGAGCAGGCACGTTTCAACATTGCTCCTGTGGTAAGCCATAGAGCTCACAGAGGTTTCCTTGAGGTCAGACAGAAGCCTTCAAGATTCTGGAGAAATGGTGGCCAGCCATGGCAAAAAAAAAAGAACACATGTTTGAACAGTAACCTAGGTAGGTCCAGAAACTATCAGAACATTTGAAAAAACAAAAATGAAAGCCCTTGGAGATGATCTGGCACAGAAGTTGGAAGCCTAATGTATCTACACCATCTCTACTCTGCCCCAAACCCATGGCATACCAATGAAACAAGGCATCATGATAATCCTGATCCACAAAATGGAGTCAATCATAAGACAGTTCACATACACCATCAAAGGTAGTGATTTTGACAGGATATTCAAAAGAGTACCCTCTCCCACTAAAGCCATGTTAACATTTTTCCTATTAAGACATATAGTCCTAGAACCCCTTTCAACATAGCATTCTGAAAAGCCGCTTCCGAGATTCCAGAAGAGACTTAAGGGCCATTTTTGTGATTCCTACTTCATTCCCTTCTCCTATCCTTGATCCACCAGTGTTGTGACTAAGAAATCCAGCTGAGTGAGACGGAGGGGCTTCATCTTAAACAGCCCCTCCAAGGCAAGACCCCATCTTCTAACATGTGGACCTGTCACTCTCTACAGTAATGATGTTTATCTCCTAGTAAAAGTATTTGGAGAGAAATTGAGGAGGCTGTTCTCTTCTGAGCATTTAAGGACACCACAGGGTTTTATATGAGAAGAATAAACAGTGACTTAGCCGGTGTGAGTTCTCAATGACAAGTCAAGATTCCATAGGGCTGATACGAACTGTTCCATCATTAATTACACAAATTTGGCAACAATAGCTGGCTCTACCCTTAAGAGTTTCAATAACCTCTTAATTTGCTAAGCTTCCTGATGACTTCAAGTAGTTGTCCAGCCCAGGGGCCCTCCTAAGTGGAACAGTGAGTCACTGCCCTGAGACTCCCCATACACAGCTCTCTGGACTGGGGCCATCCTTGCTTTCCTACTCAACTCTGTCTTCCTCCCAACCTTTCCCCAGATGGACTATTAAGTCCCTTTGTTTGGTCCACTCACTGCTACAGCCCTGTGATTGCCTCACCTTCCCTAGGCTGCCATTAGCTGTCCTGACTGCCCTTTCGGCATCTCTCTTTTCCCACTGTGTGGTGCTCTGGGCTACATTCTCTGGGCTCTCATCCACTCTTTTCTGCAGTTGCTATCTTTCCATCCTCCACGCTCCCTTGTTTCCTGAGTCCCTCCCTTCCCGGTCCATCCCAATCCTCCTCTTCAGGGTCTGTTCTAGATGGGTTTCTTTTTAAATATCCCCCATTGAAACGCAATGTCATAGGACATTGGCTATTCTCTTCTCAAGTTTGGCACTTTTCTTGATGCTCTGTGTCCCAGCTCTTCATCTCATCTTGTCCACTGATAGACTTTTGTCGGTATCATGTGGGAATTGAAAAAAAGAAGTTTGATCTTGTTACTGGAAGGAGCAGGAGGATAAAGAGCAGCTAGGCCCCATCTGTTGCTTTTGTTATTGTTGTGATCAAATACCTGTAAGAAGCACCTTTAGGAAGAATGGAGGAGGCTGGGATGTCATCAGTCTCCTCAGCATCCGACTGCAGCAGAGCATTCTGTGTCCCATGGCTAAGGCTGTAATAACTTTCCTATCAGTCATTCAGAGCTTCAAGCCCAGCTGCTTATGATCCTCTTCCAGGAACTCTTTCTCTCTCATCTTTACTCTCCTGTGAAAATTACCACACACACACACACACACACTGCCCAAGAGATTAATATAGGCCTTAAACCTTTCACTTTTTTCTTCAGTCTGTAATTCTGTATATTTGTCACATAAATGTGTATTTTTAAATATTTGTTTTTGTGTATGCCTAAGTGTTTGTCCTGCTTGTGGTTGTGTGCACAAGTGCACAGGCATCAGATCCCCTGGAACTGGAGTTACAGGCCGTTATGAGACACTCAATGTGGGTGCTGGGACCCGAACTTGGGTCCTCTGCAAGAACAGTAAGTGCTCTTAACCCATGAGCCTTCTCTCTAGTCCCTAAATATGTTATTTGAAGTCTTATAGGTTGCTACAAGACAAAATAAATGTAGCAACATAATAAAAAATGGTAAGGAAGGCAATAGAGAAATTTCCCCCTGAATATTCCTTCCTTCCTTCTTATTTCATCTTGGACTTCTCTCACCTCCCAGGGCTCTGGCTGTTCTGCCCACTCCCATTGGCTCTGGTTTAATTTCCACTCATTTTTATTCCAACAAAAGTTCTCAGTTGCTAGGCCTTGAAATTCTTGTGTTGGGAAGCCTCTGTGCCTTCCATGTTAAGGGAGCTGGTCACAGGACAGTGCCACCAATGGCATCTCAGAACCACTAGACTCAAGAGAGGACTGCTACCAGAGGTGGCTTTGTCAGTAAAGGGCTTTGAAATTGTCCTTTTTATATTCTCTTAGAAAACTTTGAGGGGAAAAAAATTTACAGGCACATCTTCATCCATCTACCAATATTAAATGTTTAGCAGTGGAGCATGAAGCCATGGATGAGGCTCTTCAATAAGCTAAACTAGCCAGGAAGTGTGAGTTGTTTCTAGAAAAGTAAGACTGTTGTTGCTTCAAGCTACTGAGGAAGGTACTTCAGGAAAAATGAGAAAGAAAACAGGGGAAGAAGAAACATGAGCCCAGATATCAGGAACAGAACCCAAGAACAGAGTGGGAGTGTGTGTGGGGGGGGGGGGTTGGGGGAAAGGTCTTAGAAGCCAATTGTGAGACTGGTTACACAGTTTGGAGAGGGAGCTTGTTTCCCATGCTATGACTGTAGGAGGAAGCCTGAGAAAAGTCACATCCTTCTTTTCTTAAGAAACAAGTAGCTAGGTAGTGGTGGCACACGTCTTTAATCCTCACATGAGGGAGGATTAGGCAGGTAGTGAGTTCCAGGCCAGCCTGATCTACAGAGCAAGTTCCAGAATAGCCAGAGCTACACAGAGAAAGCTTGTCTTGCACTCGGGAGGCAGAGGCAGGTAGATCTCTGGGAGTTCAAGGCCAGCCTGGTCTATAAAGTGAGTCCAGGACAGTCAAGGATACACAGAGAAAGTCTGTGTTGAAAAACCTAAACAAACAACAAAAAAAAAAAAAAACAAACAAACCAGAGGACACTGTGCAGAGTGGAATGTTGAGGTTCATTTTGGATACTCACACTTGTCCTTCCCAACACTGTACTTTTATTTTATAGTCTCATTTGTTCTCCAGGCTTAGGCTCAAGTGGTGTGATCCTCTGGTCTCTGCGTCCTAGTAGCAGGGACTCCAGGAGCCCACTACAGAGCTTCTCTCTCCATTTTGCTCTTGTTTCAAGAGTAACTGAAGAAGCTTTCAGGGATGCAGCTTCCTGGGACAAGGGAGACTGGCTGGAACAATGCAGAATTTCTCTCCTCTTCAGCTCTGGTTGTTTTGAGGCTGTTCCTGGAATCTCAGAGAAGCCTTAATTCTGGTGATCTTCACCAAAACCTCCAGTTCTGAATCTGGACGAAGTGTCACATCTGTCTGCCCAGAGAGCAGCTAAATCTTTGTTACAGAGACACACCAAGAAAATCTGCCCATGGTGAACTTTTGCAAATATCCAGACATAGAAACTATTGGCAACTTTTCTCACTAAAACATGTTCAAGTTATATTCCATTGGCCATCCCTCCCCAGTGACTGCTCGTGTGCAGCCTTTCTGGCTCCAAGTACGTTCAGTAAAGGCTTCATTGGGGCTCTTCAGTTGTGGTACTGTTCTGTCTGTTTCTCAAGACCCCAAAGACCACCCAGGAGCCAACTCCAATGTAAATGCATGAGGGTTGTTTATAAAACTCAGAGCTTGGACTCTCAAGGCTTACTGACACAGCGGTTCAAGTTGAGAGCCCCAAACTCCAAAAATACAGGGTTTATATAGGAGCTTAGACAAAGAAACAGGTTTTTTTTTTTGTTTTTTTTTGGGTTTTTTTTGGTTTTTCGAGACAGGGTTTCTCTGTGTATCCTTGGCTGTCCTGGACTCACTTTGTAGACCAGGCTGGCCTCGAACTCACAAAGATCCGCCTGCCTCTGCCTCCCAAGTGCTGGGATTAAAGGCGTGCGCCACCACCGCCCGGCAGAAACAGGTTTTTTTAAATTTAATTTATTTTATTTTTTATGTTTATTACTTCAAATTACATCTCCATCACAGTGCCCTCTTTCCACCCCTCCTGGTTCCACCCTCCCACCTTCTCCTCCCTCTTCTACCCATCTCAGGCCTCCGGAGTGTAGTGTCCCTGCATATCAGCCCCCCTCAGTTCAGCAGTCATATGAGGGCTAAGAGCATCCTCTTGCACTGTGGGCCTACATGGCAGTACCCCTAGGGCAAATTGTCCCACTAACAGGTAACAAAGTCTATGAAGAAACAGGTTTTTTATCATATGGTTGGATGACATTTGGGTAACTAGTCATGTCCATTTCTGATTGGTTCGTTGTTACTGATTCACCAGCTTGACCACCAGAAAGTTTGTTTAGACTTTTTGGGTGCTTTCTCAGAGTGAGTTGTCCAGTGATGATGAGGGAACAGCCCTAGAATGCAAGGCCAGGTACATCTTGTTGTTCTGGAACTGGAGGTCAGCTCTGAGTCAAACTTAATATGAAATGGAATCTTATTTCAAGATGGATTTAGTCAGGCTCCACATTTTCCCCTTTCTCTAGGTCATACAGAGACCCAACCATGGCTCTTTAAATATGTCAGTGGTCTATCCTTGACAAAAGTTTAAAGGACTATAAGCATTAATCATATCAGGGGCATAAAGCACAACCAGGATAAACAGAACCAAGGACCTAAGTAATATATCAGTTGTCATTACAGAAATAGATATCCGTTTGTAGCCTATACAAGGGAGTTCCTTTTGACATAGTATTTCAGCCCATTAGGTGGGACAATGGACGGTGTACTCTTTTCTGTAACTATTTCCAGCTGACATGAGGGTTGTCATCAAGGCCCAGAAAGGCTGAAATGCTAGTCAGAGGCTGAGCAATAGGGCATTAATCAGAGGTATCTGATTGGTACAAGTGTAACATCTACCTCAGGGAGTCTTTCTGAGCCTTAAGCCCCAGCTCGTTAGTTAATCCTAGGCATCTGTTATCAATATACTACCTACCTCAAGGTAGTATATCTGTTTCATGCTACATATTCTTTCTAACTTTACTCAAAAAGCTGGTAGCCACTACATAGTGATCTTGCTTTACACATGGCTATGAGAAATGAGTGCAAAGTCCTGAAATCAAGACAAGTAAATCTTGATTTAAAGAAGAGTTAAGTCCTAAGGAGGTATGCTTTTTAAGCAATTGATAATATATAAGAAAAGGGAATCTACTTGTCCTCAATACATACAAAAGAACCTTAGAGAAGAAAACTCAGGCTAGTGTGCTAGCCTGGTTTAGAAGTAAGCCATGTGCACTCCGATAAAGCAATACAAATGATGCATGTTGATTCTGTTCATTTAGGATTTTTTTGTTTGCCTTTGTTTATGCTTTTTAAGACAGGGTCTCCAGGCCCAAGTTGTTATAGAACTCACTGTATAGCTAAGTATAACTCTGAACTCCTGATCCTTTTCCCTCTACTTCCCAAGCTCTAGGATTATAGTGTGCAATAACATGCCTGGCTTGGTATGTTGACTTTTAATCTTTTAAAATGAATGAATAGACGAAACACAGATGCTTGAAAACTAAGCATAAGGAAATGTTAGTTGATTTGGTTGTGCAAAACAAAAAAAAATTCTGTGGTTGTAGTTTACAAGAGAAGGAAGTGGTAGAAATTAAAATTAAGTAAAACCTCACTCTTTTTGTACCTATCCAGGACAGTGCGAAGTCAGCAGCCACCTGGGATTAACTTTCTCTTTGATGTTTTTTCGTGCACTGTGTTCATTTTCCCATTCCTTGCTCTGCATCTTGAGAATGCAATGGCTAAGGTACCAACATCTGCAGTGTAAAGTCAATCTTTAGAAAACAAACATCGCTGTCTCTAGGCTGGGATTTCATGACCAACAAGCAGGCAGTTTATTTACTGAGTCCTGTGAAGCTGGAAAGGGACAAGAGGGCATTAAGTCCCCTTTGCCCGCATGCCTTGGTTTTCTGTTCTTGGCTGACAGGGAGGACATTCTGGGTACGCAGGTGGCCTCTTGCTGAAATGTGAGAGGGAAATTGTAAACAGTGATTTATAACCTGTTTACCCACGTTTTTCTGACACTGTTCTCTTAGCTCTGCTGCTTGCTAGGAAACCTGGAATAAGAGGTGAGACTCCCTGGTTGACCATCAAGTTCTGGCCTAGCTTAGGGCATTTAAAAACACAGGGGCACCTCAGAACCCAGTGATACTCCTAGGCCTTCTGAGCTCATCTGTGACCACATTGCATGACATTTGCCCATGTAGATGGAAGCTGCTGGGTAAGTGCAGGCATGAATTTTGATGAGTGAGCTAGATAGGGAACAGACAGAAGAGTGGGACTTCCTAAACTCTAGAATGAGATTTAGATTTTGGGGCCCTAGAAACTCTAAAGAATTAGCACAGCTTCTGTGAGTACCAACTCCCTCTGAAGGATTCCTTTCTACATGTACCTCAAAATTGTGGAGTGAGACATGCAGGTTTAAACCGATCTTTACACTCCAGCCATTACAACTTCTGAGATACCGCATGTTGACATACCCACTGGCTCTTTAAATATCATCTTTAAATAGATTGAATTTTGTATCAGTTGAATTCAAATCTTGACAGTTAAAGCCATCCTTAGAGAAGAGAATGAGAACCAAGATATTTGAGCCCGATCTTTAATATCTTTGAGAAAATGACAGATTATAAACAAAACTAGAGCTCAGTTTCTAAAAATTAAATGGAATTGGAGTCATAAAACAGAATCTAACTGTAGGAGGGCAGGTTCTGGGTATGAAGAGGATTGCTGGAGAAAAAAAAGTGGCCAAGCAAGAGAACAGTCTAGACCCCAGCATGCCTAGCAAGCAGTAAAGCATACCCCTGCAGCAAGCATGCTCAACAACGAGAGAGCTGTGAAGAGATCAAGAGGAGAGCAGCTGTGAGATGATGCAATATATAAACCAGAGAGCTTCACACGACATTCTCTTCTTGTTCTTCTTCCTCTTGCTCTCACAGACTGAGAAGGCAGCAGATGCTGGAGAAGTGGACAGCAAGGTATGCCTTTCATCAGTATTGACACACCACAATAGTCATAAATTGAGGCGGAGTTCAAGAAAGAGACCTTTTGCCACAAGTCAGCCCAATAAAGGTTGGCAGAAAAGGTGGGCAGAGTTCACAGGCCATGGTGAGGAACTAGGCTGTGAGACCTACAGAGACTGAGGAGATCATAGAAATGAGTCTCAGCTCATGGAGGAGGCCGACTTCAAGGTTAGTGGTTAAAATAGACTGGTCTCAGAAACTGGCCACAATCTAGCAGTTAAAATAACTGGCCATACAAACTAGTAAAGTTAGGCCCAATGGACACTCAGCTTTGAAAGGACTGTCTATAGTGACTGATGTACCCAGACAACCAGAAATCAAGTTATCCTGCACAGACCTACGCTAAGAATATTAATATCCTTTTAAGAAAGTTGAAATAGTATTGGTTAGGTGTTCTTAGATATTAAAAAAGTGTTTATAGGAATTAGGTTTTAGGTATCAGATATAAGGTTATAGGATATAGATGTTTTATAGGTGTTTGTTAAGTATTAATAAATGTGTTCTAAATAAACATTTTCTGTTATAACTCTGTGTGTAGCTGAGGATGACCATGAGCTTCTCTGATCCTCCAGCCTTAACCTCACAAGTGCTAGGATTACAGGTCTATGCCACCCTGCCCAGTTTTATACAGTGCTGTGGGGTGGAACCCAGGGCTTCGCACTGGTGGGCACTTCGCCTGTCGAGTCCCATCTCCGACTCTGATTAGCATGTTCATGTCTGCTTAGCTCTGAGCTTGTGAGAAGGAACATTACCACCTTTTCCACTCTGGCAGCTCCTGTTCCCACTGTAGTTAGTGAGGTATTATTTACCGCTTACATCATTTTAGCTGATAAATTAGCTTTGAGTGAAATGAAAAACTGGGACAACTAAATGAGTTCAGAATTAAGGGGAAGCTGAGAGTTACTAATTAGATTAGTGTCATTGCCTCAGGATTTTTTTTTTTTTTGGCACTCTTAGGTACCAGTTCTCCATGGCCTAGTTCCACTGGGAACGAGAAGGCATCGATGTCATCAGCTAAGTGAACATAAGTGGTGTACAGATGGAGCAACGCCATCTCCACAACAAGAAGGTACCAGCAAACCCAACATTGCAAAACCATCTGGATGGCCGTGGCTGGGAAGAGAGAGCTCATCATCTCTTCTCTTTGCTGTCCCCATTTACCTTCTTTGAGAGAACATGCTGTCAAGGCTTGCAAACCTTGGCAAAAGCATTTCCCTTTTGGAGGAAGAGGAAATTAGTATCAGAGAGGAGGAACAAGAGTTAAAGCTTGGCCGGGCGTTGGTGGCGCACGCCTTTAATCCCAGCACTTGGGAGGCAGAGGTAGGCGGATCTCTTGTGAGTTCAAGGCCAGCCTGGTCTACAAAGTGAGTCTAGGACAGCCAGAGCTGTTATACAGAGAAACCCTGTCTCGAAAAACCAAAAAAAAAAAAAAAAAAAAAGAGTTAAAGCTTGAAGCCAGGTAATGAGTTCCCTGCAAATGGGAGAATTTCTCCTTGACAGCAGGCAGCTGTAACAGCTCATGTGGGAAAGAAGGGACAAGGCCTGGGTGGGAAGTGGAAGCCTGAGGTAATGACATTCCGTCATGCACAGACCCTTTCCTGTAGGGAGATGTTGTCCTGGGAGCATCAGGCTCTGCTCTTAAGAAATTGCAATGGGAAAAGGCAGACACTTCATCCAACAATGCCATTCCATGGGTACAGCCTCTGAGGCCAGGAAATGGGCTGACCTTCCACTAAAGTAGACCTGTCTGTTTAGCAGGGTTCCCAGATCACTGGCACAGAGAAGAATTTGCTGAATTCGGAGGCTTTTCAACTCTTCCTTGTGCACAATTTTGTTTCTTTCCAGAGGAGTATTTTTTAAAACATAGTTTTAAATAAGACATGTGGATGACTTTCCTACTTTTCTAATCCAACAAACTTGTCACTTGTTCCTGATTCCAGTATGTGAGAGTAGGGCCTTTAAAGGTCTTAGAACACTTTTTAATTCAGAGTATAAGAGCCAAGTGCCTTCAGCAATTAATGACTTCTTGCTTTGAGGCAAACAACTGAAGAATAGATCTTTTATTGAAGGCTCTCCAAATTTTAGTAATAGTTTTAAAAAATGAATTAAGAAGTTTAATTTTGGGCTTTTGTCACTCCTTTAAAGGTTTTCTTTTTGTTTCAGTTTAGCTGTAGGTTCGGAAAATTGAGCTGCAAAACTTCAAATGTTTCAGTTTTTCTTTTCTTTTTCAAATTATTTTTATTCACAAATAAATGCATGTGTGCCAGAAGACAATCTCAAAGACTCAGTTCTCTCCTTCCCTTTGGTTGGTTCCTAAGTTCCTGTAGACTCAGGTTGCCAGGGTTGTACAGCAAATGCCTTTTGCCCGCTGAGCCAACTCACCAGCTCTAAGCTTGCACTTTTTAGTGGGGAAGACCTTTCTTCTAATAAGTCCACATTACTTTAAACCACATATTTTCTCTCTTTTCATGTAGAGCACCATCCTGTCTGGACTCCTGGTTCTAGCCCAGTGACTGATTCCCAGTGTCTGGAGGAGTTAGAAGAGACTTCAGAGGCCCTCTATTGAAGGTCATGCCCCAAGAAGGGAACCTGTCCTCGATGCTCTCTGTCACCATTGTTAATGACATCTTCTAGGACAACATGCTGTCTCTATTCTCTGAGGCTCTCCTTCCCTGGAGGAGATGGACTCATTTTCAAAGACGAGCAAGGCAGGAAAACTGGACGCATCTAAGTTCATTTGCCATTTCATTCTTACACTCATTTGTTCTTTGGTGAATATGTACTGGGCACACCTGTGCTTTGTGCTGGCACCCAGGGGAGAGGTTGCCAAAAGGAGATATAGTTTGCTTCAGGAGGGCCCTTCAGGAGGGAGACAGGAGCCAACTTACTGCACAGTGTATAGCTGTGATGGGTGCTTGAAGCACGGGTGTAAGGGTGACAGGGCAGACTGTGGGGAGACGGAACCCAGACTGGGGTCAGTGGGCACTTTTAACTAAGATTCATTTTTCTCCTATTACTCCAAGGAAGACTGATATATGGAAGCATACATTAGAATTTCTTAAAGTAACTACTCATAAAGGTTGTGGGCTTTAACCTCGCCAGTGGGTTGATGAAGGAGGAGTTATAATTAGACGGCAATATTGGGAGGTGGTAGAAACTAAAAACTGGAGCCTATATAGAGTAAGGAGGTTGCCAAAGGCATGCTCCAGAAAGGTGTTTCTTCTCCCAGATCCTCGCTCTTGCTTTCTTTGCTTCCTGCCAATGTAACATAGGCAACTTTCTTTCTTTCTTTCCTTTTTTTAAAAAAAGATTTTATTTATTTATTATGTATACAGTGTTCTGTCTGCATATACCCCTGCATGCCAGAAGAGGGCACCAGATCCCATTATAGATGGTTGTGAGCCTCCATGTGGTTGCTGGGAATTGAACTCAGGACCTCTGGAAGAGCAGTCAGTGCTGTTAACCTCTGAGCCATCTCTCCAGCCCCAGGGAACTTTCTTATAGTTTGCACTTCTCCCATGAGGAACTGCCTTTCCACAGCCTCAGAAACCCAAGAACAAGTGAAAATGAAGTAAAATTCCTAGTCAATGAACCTAAACAAAACTGTCCCCCCCCCATCTCTAAAGATTTTTATTTATTATGTATACAGTGTCCGTCTGCAGGTATACCTGCAGGCCAGAAGAGGGCCCCAGATTTCATTATAGATGGTTGTGAGCCACCATGTGGTTGTTGGGAATTGAATTCAGGACCTCTGGAAGAGCAGTCAATGCTCTTAACCTCTGAGCCATCTCTCCAGCCCAAAATATGTCCTCTCTTAAGGTGATTTCTCTCAGATGTTTTTATAGCAATGCAACTACAATTAACACAATTCTTCTAATTAAGATTCTTGGACGTTCACTTTGGAAATAAGGAGGGTAGAGGTGAACAGGGACCCAAGGTGGCTGTTGGGCTTTATATGTGGCAACATGAATGTCAAACACAACTCACTGGAAAGCAGCTTAGGCACTAGAGAAGATGATTAAAATAAAGGCCATGTGAATTCATTGACACCAGGAGAAGAATCTAGATGTTCACTGGGCATGGTAGTCATGGCAATAGGAGTCAAGCCTGCAATGCCAGATCTCAGGGACAGAGATGTTCTGTTTGAATCACTCACCCAAGGGAAATCCCAGGATGTGTCACCAATACTGCCTGTCCAGGGCTTGGTTACTAAATGAGGAATCTTTCAGCTCTCTCCCACTGCTATACTCCACCTTAGCAAGCTTCTTTGTGGATATGCCATGTGGGCAGCTTAGGATCATACCTTTGGCATGGTGGCTTGCTGCCCTATTCCTCTTAATACCCGGTGCTACTCACTGTAGACTGTGAGTCTTTCTCTGTGTCGCCTGTTCCTCTTTCTGGACTCACAGCCTTAGCTCTGATTTCTTCATCTGTTGTTTGGCTCTACAACTCAAGTCTGACCTCTGCTCAGATAGTTTCCATCTGTCTGTCTGGTTTGGAGCTGATACTGTTTCACTGTGATTGGCCTTTGTTGGGATAGAAAAGAGCAACTGGGGATCAGTTCATCTCCTGAAATGCTTTAAAGTGAAATCTGAAAGAGCCTTTCTTCCCATGAGTTTCTGTTCAAAAAGCATCAGGCCTGTTGGAGAGGTGGTTATGTCCAAAGAGACAAGAGCTGAACTTGGGGCCCAAAAGCAACCTAGGGATAGACACACATGCCTTTGGATTCACCCTCACATGTCTTCTTAACCTGGAAGGTTATCTAAGTACAGACTGGACCAGCCACTATTGAAGACCATCATCTGCCCTAAGCTGCCATAGCCCACATGGGATATGACATGCTCTGTCTTCTCGCGAATGACTCAGGTGGTCATCTCCTCTGTCAGGGTTCATTTCAGACAAGGACTTTAAACTTGGCTTCCTCCACCTGGTTTTTCCACCTTCCCCATGTCCACTGGCTCCACGAAGAAACACATTTGCTACCTAAGAAGCCTCTTCCCTTAACCCCAACTCAGATAGACAGCTCCAGTAGGACTGTGTTAGCAAGATAAGGAGGTACTGAGAGACTGTGCTCAAGGTGAGGGCTCAAATCCCATGGGGCTCTGCTGTGTTTTAGCTGTATGACCTTGACACATTCCCTTGAAGTTCTATAGTGTCATCAGCAAGATAAAGCAAATCATGCAAACAAATGTGAGAAGTTAAAAAAAAAAAGTACCACATATAGTAAGGCAGAGTAACTGAAAATCAGACAGCTGTCCTGAGGTGGGTACAGGGCTGGTGGTATGTATGGGGAGGAGGACTTCTCCACCCCTGAGGCAATACAACCCGTGACTTAAAGTGTGATGGGCACCCAGCCAGGGTCACAGGCCTATCATCCAGCTACTTGGAAGACTGAGGCAGACAGATTGCTAGTTCAAGGACTTTCTGGGTTACAAAAGGAATTTAAGGCTTGTCTGGCCCAGGCTCAAGAGAAAAAGAGGGGGGATGCGGCTTAGTATATAATTCAATAGCAGACTATTTGCCTAGCATGTGTAAAACCCAGCACTCAATCTCCAGTGATGAAAATAACAGTATGTATGGTGGGTAGATGAGGATGGAGCAGTGACTGTAGATCAGAGCAGGGCTGTTTATGAAGAGCAGGGCCAGCTCTGGTCCTCAGTATCTTGCAACTGAGGGTCCCTGAGATGAAGTGCTGTGGACACTAGAGGATGGCTATAACACAGCGGGTGCACATTCTGATGCACATATGACATTGGCCTTATCCCCACTGCTGCTTTAAGGATTCTGGCTCCCTGAATAATCAGAGGTGGCCTTTGGGGCAAGGTCATGGCTCCTCTGTGGGTGGGGGGAGAGTACAATCAGAGGGGACACTGTGTAACTATGCCAGTGGCAACTATTGCCAAAGAGAATAGCCAAAAAGCTAGCTAGCCCTTGGGTTTAGTGTTTTCCAGTGATATTCCTTGGGACTGGCCTGTTGGACCCAAGAAGACTTGCTGGGGTCTTGGGGTTCTCACATGGATATAATGTGGTTGCTTGGGTATTTTGTGCTCACATTTGAGAGAATGCAACTGCATCTTGTACCCCAGGCTAGAGTGAGTCAGTTACATTTGTGAAGTGGTTAGCAAGCTGCCTGGGCCACTTTTAAAGGCTCCATAGAAGACATTCCTTATCATCCAACACACGTGCCTTAGCAGCCAAGAGCACAGAACAGTGCTTCTTGGCAGTCGGAGCTCCCTAGGGAGAGGGTGTGCCCTGGAAGCCAGAGAAGAGAATGGAATCATTTAGCTGACACACACCCGGATCCTCCTTGGAATCTTCCACCCCAACACAGAAGTCTGACCCAATTTGTTGGGCTCTTCTCCTGAGACCCCCTGGATCGAGCACTGAATCCAAACCTCCATAATGGACTGGACTGTGGCGAGGAAGAAGGGTGCCCCACCCCCAGTGGACACCTTAAACCTCACCTCAACTCCTCCCTGGGGCCAGGAGGCTGCAATTTCTGCCCGCTGCTGAATAAAGACCTTCCCTGGAATGGAGAAGCAGCCAAGCCATGGACACCCTGCAGTTCCTTGTCTCAGTTAGGGGAGAAGAGGCTTCAATGTCACTGCTGGGCACAGCGTAAAGTGCCCGTCAAGCAGACCTTGGGTTTGATGTCTAGCTAGAGGACTTTTAGAACTTTCAAACATGGGATTCTATGCCATTTGTCTCAACATGGGGGTTCACTTAAATCATTTAAGTCAGGTTGCCCAGTGCCAACAGTGGTTTGCAGCCTGGAGTTCCTTATCTTTCTGGAGACCCATCTGGGTCCTACAGAAACTAGAGGACTGGAAGTGTGTGTTGAAGTCAGCTTGGATGTGGATTTTCATGTTATCTGAGAGCTGGGAGCATGAGTTGGCTTCAGACAAAGGACATGGGAGGTGGCAGGTGTGGACAGCAACCCAGGGCAGTGTTCATGGCCAGCACTATCATTAAATCAGTCCATCTGAGGCACAGACTTTTTCTTCTCCCTGCCCTAAGGCAGCTTCTCCCAGAACCAACGATACATCCATTCTCTCCGTTTATGGGAAATTAGTGATCCCAGAATGTGCTTTCGCCTTGATGGAAGCAAAAGGGAACAAAGAGAAATATAAACTCTTTAATGCTTAAAATGCAGGTAGGCAACAGAGAAAGACCAAGTTCACGGAGAAGAAGCAGAGGTCAGAGGTGAGCAGGGCAAGTGGCTTCTGTGGGGCATAGGCAGGTTCTGAATAAGACATAGCAACCAGGGCTTATAAACCATAATGTTGAAGTGTCTACTGTGTGTGGGCACCCTCCTTTGCTATCAGAAGATCTATGCAGCACCTTGCTACTTCTAATCTTCCAGAGTCCCCTCTATAACTGTACCTTCACCATGTTTACACTCAGGGAACGGGGTAAATGTAGGAAACCCGGGTCCCAGAAAGAAGTGACTTTCCCTGGGGCACCAGATGACATACCAGGGAAACTTTTTCTTAACCCATGTGTCCCTTTCTTCTGCTTCCCAAACCACTGCACTGCATAGGGGCCTCCTGCATAGGATTATTCCTTTCAGCAAGAGATTGAAGTGAACACAATTCTGCCCTCATGCCTTACCCTGCAGTGGGATAGGTAGGCATGGCCAGCTGAGTGATTGTCCATAAGCAATGGCAGGCGAGGAGTCAGGGCCTTGCCTGATTGACCTACCATCTCTGTGGCTTCTCATTTCAGACATAAGCCTTTCCACTCCCTATACATCAACATTCCAAATGTTCCCAAAGCAATACAGGTAGTCAAATTACTGTAGAAGTCATGCTAACCCAACCCCTGTTCCCTTTCCACATCCAACCTGCCAGCTGGCCAAAGACCACTCTGTCCTTGCTGTTGGGGTATCCTTTCCATATAAAAGCCCAGCTAGGCTGCCACACCCCATGAAGGATTCCCCAACATCTCTGATGGAAAGGATCTTTCATAGCTTGCTATATAATTTCATACCATACTTTATTTTGTGGGAAAAAAACACCACACAACTTGAGGAACTTATGGCTCATTTGGGTGATGAAAAAACCGGCTTGGAGATAGATTGAAGCCAGGCAGCCCCATTGTTCACCTCTCCACACGTTTTGCAAGTTCACTCCTGTCAAACATTTCCAATTCATCTTTTCTCAGTCATCAATGCTTCCTGGATGCCACAGGGCAAATTGCAACCTGAGAAGCAGGGTCTGGAAAGATACAAGGGCTTAACACACACCTCCTCTGTCAGTTGACATTCGGAAAATTTCCTAGAAAGTCTATGGGGCCTGCGTCAGCCGAAAAACATTTACTAAACCCCATTTCCCCAAATCTGTCCCTCCCCAAGAACTTAGTTTGTAATATGTATCACTTCGTGTGGTATGTTTTACATGTGGAAGTCATAGCGTAGCTGTACGCACATCTCCCTGGCTCACACCAATCTCACAGCCACAAGTACACCCTTCATACCCACTTTTCAGCACCCCATTCAACTTCCTCTTTCTGCTCTAATCTTATGATCTCCCACTCTTTACAAAGGCTTTCTGGTCTTAGTTTAGCACCACTCAGTTTTTTTGTTTTTTGTTTTTTTCTTTTTTGGGTTTTTTTTTTTTTTTTTTCCGAGACAGGGTTTCTCTGTATAACAGCTCTGGCTGTCCTGGACTCGCTTTGTAGACCAGGCTGGCCTCGAACTCACAGAGATCCGCCTGCCTCTGCCTCCCCAGTGCTGGGATTAAAGGTGTACGCCACCACCGCCCGGCCAGCACCACATAGTTTAACTCTGCCTCTGAAGTGACTTAGAAGCCGTGAGGTTGCCTTGATTAGGAGACTGCAGCAGGGAAAGCTAGGGTATCTGTTGTCCTCCTATAGGACAAGTGGTTTCGGAGACCCAGTTCCCCATGACAATCTATCACTTCTGGCTAGAGGTTGTTACAGCATCTCAGGTGCCATGAGCACTGGCTCTTCTTCTCCTCTCCATGGTCTTGGATGCCACACAATGGGAGTTCAGGGTTGAGAGCTTCAAGATGTAATAATATGTGCATGGGTCCCAGATTTGAAAACACAAGATTTAGTAAATGTTTTTCAACCTGATTCTTGGATTACCACTTGAAGAGTTAGTTACCTCAACAAATAGTCTGCCAGCCAGGGACAGCCGTACAGGACTTGGGGGCAAGAAACAAACTTCCATTGTGTTAAACCACTGAGATGTCTCTCTGACCAAAACAGATGAGACTGAATTCCACCTCTGCCACCGTTAACTGTATGCTGGGAAGGTGGCTCAACCTACCCGGGTTCAGATTATCTGCTGACAGAGACTGATCAAGAGGGCTCAGCTCTGCAGGTTGGGTGTGAGGAGTGACCAAGATGTTTCTGAAGTGCTTGAAACATTGTGGAGCCCAAATATTTTTTTTGTCTTCATGTGTCATGTGTGTATGCATGTTTCTATACAGTAGCTTCACATATCAATCTTACTAGTGTTGTTGACCAGTGTTGACTAGTGTTGTTAACCAGTGTTGTTGACTTTCTGTACACACCGGAAAGCCCAGTACAACTCACACAGGGCCTCAGTAACTATTTACTGAGAAAAGACCATCTTGACACTCCCTACCCAAGCCCACTCATCTCTTCACGTAGCTCCCTTTATTCTCTGCCACCTATGACCCTCTGCTTCTCCGTGCTTCCCTTGGCTTCCCACAGATCAACACCTTTAAAGTGCATTTTTGTGTATGGCTGCTTCCCAGGGGGGTGAGTAAATGCATGTATCTACTCAAATGAAAGTGCTTTTGTGGTTTGTAACAAATGGAAGGGAGCCAGTCAGGGAAGGGAGGGAATCAGTGACTTAGCTCTTGGAGGACACCATGCTGGAGATGACCTTGTTTTATATTTTTATAAATGAGCTGTAGACATGAGTTGTATGATGAAATCTCGAAGTTGGAAGATGTCACTAAGCTCTTCTGCCCAGAATAAAAGATCAATTTGATGAGGATCAACCATCTCATCATCTTGGTATGTTGAAGTCTTAGGCATGGTTTCAAGGCATTTTTAAAGAGAACACATATTCAAAGAATAAGAGCAAAGAGAGGAATGAATGATGGGTTATTTTGTGTTGCCTTAAGCCAACACAATTAAGCTAATCTAAAAGAAATCAGACGCTGTCCTCCCTGTTGGAGAGGTCACAGCTGCTCCTCAGACTGGCAGTTTTGACATGGCCTTTGACCTCTGCATTTATTTCCTCACCTCTTCTATAAAGGCTCTGAGAAAAATCAAGTTCTGATGATAGATGGAAAATAAATATCTACCCAATTTAAAAAAAAATCTTTTTGTGAGATTTAGTTGAAAAAATGTTTTAAATGTGTAAACTCCATTTTAGAAGAGTGTGTGCATAAAACATAAGCACAGAAGGGCCTTGAGGGAGTCTAGCAGCTTCAACTGAAATAAAATATTCAAAATTCATTTCTGTGGTCTAGAAGGGGTTTCACTTAAGGAGAACTAACTCTCAGAGAGAACTTTTGTATAAATGGCCTGCATTTCAGTGTCTCTTTACCACTTTGGGCCTTTGAACATGTTGTATGTGATATGAGAACTGGAAATGCTGAGTGTAGGCAGGCTGCGAGGCAGAACTGATGGCTTTGGAAGTGAAGTCTAAAGATACCCAGGATTAAGAAGCATAGACAAAAACCGCTGCCTAAAGACAAGGCAAGGTGTGAGAGGCAAACTGTTGGGAACACCACAACACTGATTGGGGTACTTGAAATCGGTATTGAAGGTGTGCAAACTGCAGGCTCTGAGTTGTGGACTGATTGGCTGTGGGTTCATTGGCCCAGCATAGACATCTTGTGGGTGTTAGAAATTCAGACTCTCGGGCCTTATGTCAGCTCTATAGCTGTTTTTGCCCATTACAATCTGCCCAAGGAACCTTGAATACAGACAGTATTGGCATATGAATGCTCCAAGCAGGATTTGACTCCTTCAAGAAGATACTCATTAAACATTTATTATTTATCATTGTCATAGCAAGGACACAAAAACTAAAATAGGTCTCTCTTCATACTCAGCACAGAGAACTTATTTCATGCATGTACTTGGAATGCTATTTCTGTATTGTATCTTTTCATTTACCTATAACCACACAATTGAGTTTTCATTCAATGCGTACACACAAGTTCAGTTCTCTGGTCTAGGAGAGGTTGTATTTAAGTAGAACTAAATCTTTTAGTTGGCAATGGTAACTGACTTTTCTGTAATTCTTGTTTTGCTTTGTATTTTTATGTGTGGTTTGCCGAATCAAAAAACTTCCTGGGAGGCATATTAAAGTTTACACTTTGTAATAGAATGCATTGCCCAAACCAGTGTGTAAATTATACATTTCAAAATGGAACCAATGGGGCTAGGATGGGGGTTGGCCTGGTCTGTATCCCATCATGCAACTTGTATACTCTTAGTAGAAATTATTGGTTAGTAGAAAACAAAAGAAAACATTTGTTTTCTCCTAGGAGAACTGCCTACTTCAAAGGAACCGGACAGTATTTCTGAGGTACGTATTTTAGGTTTCTTTGACATTTTGCTATGAACAGGCTTCATGTTAGAGATATTAACTTCCTGCAAATAAACTGGTATGGAGAGAAGGCTTTCTCACAGTGGCTAGTCTAAGAGGGAAACTGTAGTTGGTTAGAGTCCAGAGAAGTACCCAGCAACATCCACAAAAACTGTTGCCTGTGAGTTGTCAGCTGATGCCACAAAACTCCAGTGAAAAGTTATCGTCAGCAGAGTCAGGTAATGCCACATGTTACTGTATGACACCATAAAGTCCCGTAGATTGACAGTGGAATTGGAAAAGGGGTGCATCGGAGTTACCCATAACAGTACACCCTTGTCTATCTGATTCTCACAAAGGCTCTAAATCTTCTGAACAGTGGTTCTCGTCAGGGCTGTAAATTGGAATCACCTAGAAAACTCTGAAGACTGGTCACGGTTGGACCACAGACCCGGATTCTGAATTAACGTATTAGGGATGCATCCTAGACCCAGACATCCCATTTAAAGGGCCATTGTGATTCTCATGTGCAGCCAAGGTGGAAATCCATTAGTGTGTGGATTCTTTATGGTGAAAAAGTGGAGACGTGTGTATGTCTTTATGAGAATAATCAGCAGTATGTGTTGTAAGAAAAATTTCCAGATGACTATTAGAGACTCAAAGCAGTGAACTTTATTTCTCGTGGGAAGGACTATATGTTTTTGTTTGTTGTTTGTTGTTTTCAAATAGACCCGGAAAGATATATGTCAGCTTCTCTAAGATCCTCTTGGTAAGCACCCTGGCACATAGCTCCAAACCCTCTGCTGAGACATGGTCTTTCTGTGGGATTGGGAGAAAGAAGCAGTATTGGTGACTATTGACTTAGTTTCTGCTACAGACAAATGCTGTGAAAATATTTCAAACACCTTTTGATGGGGTGATGTTAAGCATGTTAAATGTTGATTGACCCTGTTTGCTGTCTGTTACTTAATTGACTCTGATTGGTTAAATAAATGCTGAGGCCTGGAGATTGGGCAAAGACAGAGGTAGGCAGGACTAAGGTTCGCAGGCTTTTTAGAGAGATACAGAGCACCTTGGGAAGAGAAAGGTTGTGGGAGAAGAAGCCAGGAGTAAACAAGGAAGACACGCCATGGGGTAGATTAAAGAAGGTCCTTCCATGTGGCCTGGAACATCGGCTTAGCGTGGAGAATAATAGTCCAAAGGGACATATGTATATATGGGGTCATATTTGGGCAATAGAATTTTGAGCTAGCTTATGAGCTAGCTTAGATGGGCTAGGAATGCACAACCCAGGCCTAGGCTTGTAAGATCTACCCGGTGTCTGTGTGTATTCATTTATAGTGGTGGGTTAAGGATTTGCACCACTGATCAATTAAAGATAATATAAATACTAGTTAAAATTTTTAATTAGTTAAATATTTCTTTCTACAGCCTTTCCTTTGTATATGGTATCTATCAACCACTAACTTTTTTTTTTTTTTTTTTTAGTCAGAGTTTCTCTGTGTAGCCCTGGCTGTCTTGGACTCACTTTGTAGACGAGACTAGCCTTGAACTTGAACTCACAGAGATCTGACTGCCTCTGCCTCCCGAGTGCTGGGGCTGAAGGTGTGCACTACCACATCTGGCTAAACCACTAACTTAAGGCCACGTCCTAGCATTTCATATTGATGTTCAATATTAACCTTACATAGCAATGTCCTTCTACTCTTTATAGAGGCAATAAGACTCCAAAGGACATTTTGGTTATAATTTTTAACAGGAACTGACAGGATCTAATTTTATAAATGAACTCACTACTTTCTGTGCAGATCCCCACAGTATTATGTGGGGGAACATATGGAAGAATGGGTCTGTGATTTTGGTGACATAGACCCTTACAGATGTGCAGGATGAACATACCACAGTTTTTTTGCATATTGTCTCCTAAGGGTGTGAAACTGAGATTCATGACACAGACACTTTAGGTCTCAAATGATACGTGTAATTTCTAGCTTGACAGATTTCTACTTTGCATCAACATTCTGTAGTTTGCTCATTCATCTTTTGTCTCCCGCAGTGATTGAGTACATGCTATATTGTTGACAATCAGTGTATTTTAGTCTCATCTCAACCTCTGTAAGGTGAGAGACCTTTGACAAGACTCTCAGACTTGTGTACCAATAAATATCCAGAGATGAGAATCAAGGAAGCATGGATCACAGATCGTAGGTTTAAATTTAGAAAAATATAAATAGTGGGTAATAAATATGGCAGGGTGCTACAGAGAGGGTGATGCTGCTACCAACTGCCAGACTCAGAAACACAAAGGAGGTGACCAGGGTCCACAGCTGGAGAGAGACAGAATGGAGCAATTGTCGACTCAGCCCTCCATGAGGGTCAGATAGTTCTACCTGAGCGAATTCTTTGTAGGCCAAAAATTGTGGATTCTGGTCAGGTGTGGTGGTGCATGCCTTTGATCCCAGCACTCGGGAGGCAGAGGCAGTCAGATCTCTGTGAGTTCAAGGCCAGCCTGGTCTAGAGAGTGAGTTCCAGGATAGCCAGGGTTACACACAGAGAAACCCTGTCTCAAAAATCAAAACAAAACATAACAAAAATCAAAAAACAAAACAAAACAAAAACCAAAAGAAAAATCATGGACTCTGGGGAGAAAACCTTGCTTAAAGGTCAGTGAAGAGCATTGGGAGTGATGGACATGACCTCCTGTTCCTTCCGATAGGTGTGAGGTCTGAGTGGGTGGACAGTGGGCAGGATCCGGAGACACTGTTTCTTGGGGTGCTGCAGCACAGACATTGGCTCCATCTGGGAGCTCATGCAGCCTGCCAATGACCCTGGAATAGCCAGCCCACAAGAACACAGGAAGCAACAGGCCATGAAGGGGCCTTACCCCTGCTGGGGGCTATAGCCCTGGGGCTTGATCTTGGGACCACTGGAGAGAAGCACAAAACACATCCAGAAAGGATGGTCTTGATGTGGTGGAAAACAGAAAGGTAGAAAAGCCCCCTCACGATGGCTCTGTGTAGTTATGAAAACACACAATTCTGACTAATGAAGATCCCATTAATCCTTTCTGACAGGTTTGGCTTTTTTCTCCAGGGTTCGGCTCACCATGTAGACACAACTCCACAAGTCTGTGACCCCCTTTTTTGTCCGTGTATGGAAGGGTGGATGGGAGGAGTGATTATCAGCAGGATGTTTTCAAATATCTCCATTTCCAGACCAAAATTGTTTAATCATTTAGGTTCAACTTAATTCTCCCCAAGTGAGTATTTTAGGGTGAAAAGGAAATGGATCTCTTCGTATTTCTACCCTCCCAGTACAGCTGCAAGGAGCAGGTCAGGTGGGGATGGGGGCCAGGCAGGAACTGCTGAATGAAGACTTCTCTGCCAAACACCCCGCCTCTGTGCTACTTAACCTTGAACCCGAGCTCTTGTCTGGATTGGAGAAATACTGAGAAGATGTGGTGCCTTTTAGCTATCACTGTAACAAATCCCAGGAGGCAAAGAAGAATGGAGGGTATCAAACAGTTTTATGAAATATGAATAGTCACGAGGGGTCAAAAAAATAATAATAATGGCTAATAAGCCAGCATGAATCACAATTTAGCAGCTAGGACTCGACTCAGTTGGCAAAGACAACACACCTTCCACTTGTCAACAATCAAAAGTGACCTTTCTATGCACATGGGAAGGTCAAGGATGCAAACAGCTCACTTTCTAAAAAGACGGCCATGACTTTTTTTGGATCCATTAGTAATTAGTTGAAATAACAGATTTTGTGGTGTGCCAGATCCTGCTGTGTCAAATGTTCCAAACACAAGCCTATCAGGATGTGTATGTGAAAGCCAATTTTTCTGTGGTATTGATCCCCTACCATTTAAAAACAGTGTTCTTAAGCCAGTGAATAACTGTATTTCTGATATATTTCTAAAAACTACAATTAAAACTAGAATGAAGTACATGTGTGGACAAAGCTGACCTGTTATTTGAAAACTCCAACAGTTTATAGGTGTGTACATATTTATATGATCAGCCCAATTGTCCTTTATTTTGGCCCATCTAATTTATAAGCATAATCTCTGAAGTGAAACAGTATTAGTAATGGCAGCATCCAAAGCAAGTCTGGCTGAGGAAGGCACAATTTGTTGCACAAAAATGTAGCTGCTTATGCAAGTTTAAACATTTCAGAGGGCAGCTGAGTTCATTTCAATGCTACTTACAGAATAATTATTGGCAAATGAAATGGGCTGCGGGAAAACCACGGTATTCTCAAGCTTCTGAATGGTTTACAGCACAAATTCTCTGACTAACAAAAGTAAAGTGAAAAGGTTCAGGACAATTGAAAGGTGCAGGTTGAAACCTTGGGAGAGAAAGGGATTTTGCAAGAGAATATTTACAATGTAACAATGAGGAAAATGTTGTGTTACGGTCAGAAACATGGAAAATATGCTGTTCAACACTGCTGGCTCTGGAATAAATAAATTCCAGATTTAGACTATTAAAAATATCAAAGTGGTCTACCACGTGCCAACTCCGTTTTCCTCTGTTGTTTGTTATAAAGAAAATCTATTATTGAATGTAATACAGTGCTGGTTAAATTATCAAAGACATTTTCCATATGAGAAGCATAGTCTGCCATGTGTTATCAATTCTTCACTGGCAGTTTTGATACACTGGTGTCACAGGGTGATAGGTGTAGGGCTAAGAGGAAATTCTGACTTGTGCTGTAACTTCCTCCTCGAGGCTCCAATCCCACTTGACTTCAGCTCATCTCTGCTGAGCAACAATTATGACCATGTTTCTTCTGGATGGCAAAACCAGAGAGACAACAAAAATGCAAAAACAAAAACAAAACCCAGATCAACCAGCCAACCAGCAAAACCAACAGACCCCATGGGCATTAAATGGACGCCAGTACCCCTGTCTAACCTAGATGAACCCAACACTTTGCAAGGGAGCCTGTCCTCTCAATGGGTAGCTTTCTCATTAGGAAGGTATGTGTTAAACCGAGGCTCATAGCAGTTGACACTATGCTTCTGGAGAAGCATAGGTCGTAGCCTACTCCACTGGCTTCAGTCTACGGCTTCCAAGAATTTGAGAGGACTTTCCCACGTCTTGGAAAATTCCATTCTCATCCTCCCTCCATGTAACAAGGCTAATTCATCTTATTTTCACTACCACAAACTGTTTTGCTGACCTGAGGGATTTAAATTTTTTTTTTCTCCTATTAACTGAATGAGCTTACCAGTTAAATATTGAATACTGCATTTAAAATAAAACCAGCATTTTCAAGTTAGGACAGTTGAAAACCAAGAGTTGCAGCATTCAGTTGGATTCAATTTGACAGCAGCTTTCTGTTATTAGTCGAGCACTGACCAACAACAGATGCTCAGGGAGAGGACAGGAGACCCAGCCAACCCTGTGCTCTTGAGGGGAAGGGGGCATACAATTTGAACGCTCGAAGAGAATGACTGACTTTTCTATTTTGAAAGTTCTTAAATCTGGGAATTTAAAAGTCCCAGGACTAACTGGGCCACATTTTAGAAATGATGCTGCAATCTAAATGTCTTCCTAGTTAAGTCAGACCACGAACCAAGCATTTCAGCCATCAGTGACCATGATCAAGGGACTCACTGAAGATGTGATTTCTTCTCCTCGTGCTTGTGTCACACATCCAGAGAAGCCAAGATAACAGACCAAGGATACTTTAAACCCAGGAGACTTTATTTCACCTCCAGAAAGGCCCCTCCAGCCTCAAGAACACACAACCAAGGAGTAAACTTTAAAAGGGGAGGGAGGGATCACTTTATTGTGACATTATGACATTAACCCCTTGTTGACAGGAATGATTGAGAGGGATATTGGCATATTGCACTTCCTGTGTGATGTAGGACGCACTGGTGATCCTCTGGTGGCTGAGGCTGTTTCCTTGTCCTCCCCAACCTCAGTGCACAAGTGGGCCAGTCACAGAGAATCCACTACCACTTGGTGTAGATGTTTAACAAGTCTTTGGTCTTAATAAGCACCATTACAAACCCTCACATTAAGGGCTTTATTATTCTAGTTTATAAATGTTTCAATGATAAAAATAGCACGATTACAGTATACACACACTTAATTTACATGTAATGTATTATAACCATAAGTGAGATAAGCTACTGAACTAACTTTGGTTGATTGAAGTATTTGAACTGAATACTTGGCAATTTGGTTTCTAACTTGTGTCCTTATTACAGTGCATCAATAACTCTATTTTGAGAATTTACTAGCACCAAATAGACATCACAAATGGCCAACCTACTACTTGCACTCAGAGAAGCAAAGTTTCGAAATTTGAAAACAAATGGAACAATCCATCAAATGGAAGCATGTTCCTGTGCAGCGGCTGGAAAGATAGCCCATCGGCACGAATGGCCAACCTCAGTGGATATTCATGTCCCAGTTTTCAGGAATCAACACGTATGACAAGGTAGCTGAGCTACTCACAAGAAGCCTGAGAAAGTGGTTGTCTGAACTAGGATCATCACTGTACCTCGATGTTGTCATTCAAGATTAGCGCTCCTTTATACAGATTGACTTGGTGAACGATTGTACCATGGTGTGAAGGTTCTGGTTTGGGGAAAATATAATTCTACCTACCTAAAGTTGCTTTCCTTTTAATTATTTGGTCTCTGGATGGTGAATTAATGAAGCAGGATCTGAATTTTCATCTTCAGGTTATCACCCAGTTCACCGCTGAGGTAGTCTTTGTCATATCTGTCTTCTAACTGGTTAAGTTCTTTCTTTTTATAAAGTGGAGTGCTGCTGATTTGTAAGGAGTAGGTTCCAGCCACCGGCTTCTTCTTCGTGAAGTGGAGGTAGCTGACCCCTTCTTTCTGGTTGATTTTAAAGAAGCCATCTTCATTTCCAGATTCAATCAAGTATCTGTTGTGGTTCGTCAGTGTTGTGAGGGCTGGCAGGAGTTCTAGGATTCGGACCTTGTTATTGACGTGGGAAATATTGAACGCAAAGCTAGCGGGTGTCTCCACATCCCAACTTGCAAGGCTCACATTGGCTTCCATCTCAGACCCATGCTGAAAAGACACATGGCAATGGGTTAAACTCAACTAAATATGTTTTTTTAGCTCTCATACTTAAAAAAAGAAAATCCTGCTTTACAACTAATGTCTGTCAGAGATACTGGACCAAAAGACTGAAGATAGATGCTTCAACATTATAGAGAAAAGCTGGGGACTGTCTAGGCAGCCAGTTGTCTGTCATTTTTTAGTTTTGGAAGCTGCTTGCCTCTACACTTCCTGTCTATTTAGATATATTTATCCTTCTCAGGTCTCTAATATGGTTGAAGACTAGATAGTTATAGTCTCACAGTTAAGTTTTAAGTTGTTTAGAAATTAAAAGGATTTTTAGGCCTAAGAAGATGTGTTTAAGTTGGTAATAGAAGTTAGGATGGAAACTGTGTTAGGTATAGAACTTTAAATAGATCAAGATAGATAATAGGCTATTCTTTTTAGTCGCCAAATACATATGGACTGGACATTGGGAATGTATATCATACCTTATAGTTTTCATAATTGGTTGCTAGTTGTTCTTATTTTTTTAATTATTTATTTATTACTTCAGGTTACATCTCTGTTCTTATTGTTTTGTATTTTATTTATTGTTATAAGAAAAAGAGCCTTTTATTGGACTAAAAAGGGGAGATGTTGGGGAAAAAAAAAGATATTAAAAAAAAGCCATTCAAGTCCCAAGCCAAATATAGTTTTCTGCTCATGAAGAAAATGCACACTCATAGGCACTTTGTTTAAATCACAAATGTGTTTTCAAAAAATTAAATTGATGGCAGGAAGTCAGGTTGAAATCATTTGTATTGGGGGAGAAGGGAGTCTCTCAATAGGTCTCAAAGATGGTTCCTGAAGCCTTAGTCTGCCTGGAAACCATTAGACATGCAAATTCTTAGTACCTCCCAGACCTGTTGAATTAGAATCCCTGGGGCTCTTCCCAGCAATCCAGTCGCCTTCCAGGTGACTCAGACACAGTGAATGTTTTTGTTTTGTTTTGTTTTGTTTTTTTAGGCTTGGTTGGTTCGTAGATTGTTTTCTTTCCAAAGACTTATCCCATTTCCCAAACTGCAGCAGGTGGGTTGAAGCACTCAGAGCTCAGACACGAAACCAACCCCTTTCGAAGGAAGGACACACCTATGAACCTACTTGTTGGTTGTGACGAGCTGCTGATGTTCGGTGCTTTTTACCTAGCTTTCTGCTGGCCTCTTTGGGACCCATGGGCTAGAAGCTCCCAGGCTGGAGCCAGAGATCTGGATTAATGAGTGCATTTCTGACTTTATTTAGCATCATATGTCCCAGCTTACCATCCAAGTTCCCCCACACTCCATGTGGCTCCTTTCCGTGGAGGAGCCTCTAGTTTCTAGACCTTGGCTTCCCTGTGTGGGGAGCCCCAATGTGTGCATACCATTCTGCCCACTTGCTGCCCTGGACTTCAGACCTTGTCCTGTCTGCAGACATTGGGTGGGCGGCTGACTTTCTTCTCGGTGAGACAGAGGAAATGAGCAAACTGCCACTCTCAAAAGGCAGCCAAAATAAATAAAATAAAACAACCCCCCCCCAAAAAACCCATAGACTCTTGTAAACTACTACTAGAGCCAGGAGAATGACTGGATTTTCTGTCTGGGGAGATTGTTCACACTTTGGGATGTCTTTGGAGGGAAGTACAGGAGTCCCGAGGACCCTCACATATCAGCAGACAAGGAGAGACTGACTCCGACCTACCTGGATATCGGCTGCATCTGTTTCATTTGTGCTTCTCCGTTTCCTGCCTCTTTTGGGGTAGCCATTGATCTTACACTCATAGCACGCCTCTGGGGACAGTGAATTGTCGTCCATCTCACCGCTGGCAGGTGGCTCTGGGCCCCCTCGGCCCATGCCCACTCCAGAAACACAGTGCCTACCGCAGAAGGGAACACACAGGCAGTTTCCATCAGAACCAGTAGCTCTGATGCCCGGCCTCCCCACTAGTGACGTAAGATGAATTGCCCACTGGACAGTCGTCGCCTTCTGAAAATCATACCAATGTCCTCTGTGTTTAGCTCCTAATCCCCAGTCCCCTGAGTAGAGAGTTCTTGTTTTTAAGACCCAAGTCTGTATACTTCTTTGTCCCTTATCTCCCAGTCTGCTGGCACAAACCTTTGCGGTACTCAAGCAGAGAGTGGAACACACTGAAAACTGAAGATCAGGGGTGAGGGAGATCATGTGACTTAGTGGGTCACTCAGCAAGTCTTCTTTCATGACTCTTGCCCCATGGGAACAAGGAAGATACCCTGACAGCTGTACCTCTAGGAGTCAGCGGTGAGTGGGCAGGTGAGTGGGCCATATCTGAGGCCTCTTTCCAGGACAACATATTTTTTTTCTCTGATGTGACCTTGATTTTTATATTTTAAATTTTAAAATCAGCATATAATATGTCAGATACCATTATTACACATTTGGACAAAGTGTGTTTCAGTGGCTTTCCTTCTCCCATGTCTCCTTCTCCCCTACCTGATATCTCTGCTCCTACCAGCCCTGCACCCAAGTCTTTTATTTTTTCATGTCCTGTGCTTTTGTTTTGTGTTCATGTCCTCCGCCACTTCTGTCCCCTGCTGGCTTAAGTGTGGAGTGCTTTTCCTCAGGTCCTTATAGCCTACTTCTTTTCTTGTTCCCCTGCTGCCACAAATTCACTTTCTAAGCAACCACTTCTATTTGATGGTTTACTCTGGTAGATGTTACCGCAGTAGGAAGAGAAGTCCAGGTGCCAACTGAGGGTTGATATATTACTGTGCTGTGAAGATATACAATATATTCTTATATGCAGCAGAGCTTATATGGGTCAGAGCAGAGCTTGCCCAACTGTGGGAAACAGTTTAATTTCAAGTTATTTGAAACCACTAAGGCCATTGGATTTGACTCATGTGAAGGCAGAAAAACAAACCCATACCCACAAGAGATCTAATCCTTGTTTCTTTGTTTTTCAGTTATCAAAGCCAAGTTATGGAATGAGCCTCACACAGTATCTGACTTGTTTTTGTATGACTCCCTTTCTAAATGTGTCAAGAACCTAGGAATTATCCTAAAACAACCCTTATTTTGGGGGTAAAGTCCATGCAAGTAACATCACAGAGAGGCCAAAGCTGTTATAAAAGGGTGAGTTTCTACTGCAAAATGTGCACTAAACCTTATTAAACTTCCTCTGGGGCTCTGATAGCTGACCTACTCATCAAAGCTCATTTCTTTGTTTGTCCACAGGGTTCAAAATCCAAGGAGCAGATTACCTGTTGTTTCTCACTGTATTTCAGAGCTTCTCTCTATTTCCTAGGGTCTTCCTAACTTGCATACATTTTTTTCCTGTTCGTTAGTAGCATGGAACATAGATAAACAAGGAAACGGAGGAAATGCCCATCCTGTGTATCCATGTACAAGATGGTTCCAGGAAGTAGGCCTACATCTGCAGGCTTGGCTCCCTTCTCAGAACTTCTCTCCAGTATTTTCTTGTCCCAGGAGCACCACTTATAAGAAATGTGACTACAAAATCCCACTGGCAAAAAGCCAGTTGGAGTGTCACAATTTTTTTTTTTTTTTTTTTTTTTTTTTTTTTTTGCTGGGAAAAGTGGTTCTGGCATTAAACTGTAAAAAATGAGTCAATTGAGAGCCAGGCAGACATCTGGGAATTTGGGTCCTACTGCTGGCATTCTGAGAACTTCCCACGAAGGAAGCATTCATCTACCTTGAAGTTTATACAGAACAGAATAAGCCCCTGAAAGCCAGTGTGTCATAGACTTCAGGACTACTGAGTTCATATTTGGAATAAGTGTGTATGTGATTGTGTTTGTGTGTGTGTGAGAGAGAGAGAGAGAGAAACAGAGAGAGACAGAGTTCTAATTAAGAGAGAGCACGCTCTAATTAAGAAGTTAAGATTCATGAACTAGATGTACACTAAATATGTAAATATGTTAAATAGAGGTCATTAGGGAAATATTAAATATGTAAATATGTTAAATAGAGGTCATTAGGGAAGACCTCAACTTTAAAAACTTACTAAAAATTTAAGCCGCTGAGGAACCTTCTCTGCCCCAGCTGTCACATACATATTTGTAATCACATCATTTGGTAAACTTTTCTCCTTGAAAATTACAGTTAATTATTCCAACTCTTTTAACATGCTTTTTGATCATTTCTAATATAAATTCAAGAGTGAAGGGCAAAAGACACCTTAAAATCTGTAAGAGACCACCAGCAAATGTTATCCATGGCCTGATGAGAGCGAGAAAAGACAGCATTGTATGTCTTGAGAGTCCAGTATGCTTTCGTGGGAGGTGACTCAGTTATGTAGGGTGGGCCTAGTTCTATGTGGCCTGACCCAGTGGTGCATTCTTGGAGAAACAAACTGTCAGTAGGATGTGTAGATCATGAGACAGAGCAGATGTGCCGTGAGATATGCAGTGTAGCTGCATTATGTTGTTAGGTGTTCTCTGAGTTTCTAGAAATCTGGATGACTCCTTACAGATGCTCCTCAAGCTTTCTCAAAGATCACTGGAATAAACCTGGGGGTTATAGAAAGCGTAGTTCCCTGGTAGGGCAGGCATATATATGCATATATGCATATTTAGAGAGTCATTAACCAAGGGCAGGAAGACTAATACTTACCCTTGGCCTATCCTGAAGTACCCTGGAGGACAGCCACACAGGTAGCCACCCTCAGTATTGGAGCAGCCATAACTGCAGGGGGCCTGTGACGAGCCACACTCGTTGATGTCTTGGCAGCCTCCACTGAACTGTTCGTACTGGAAGCCAGTGGGACACAGGCACTTGTAGCTCCCCAGGGTGTTATGGCAGGAGGCTCCCCCACACACATGTACATTCAGGCATTCGTTCTCATCTACAGGGAAAACAAGAAAACAGGACATGTGTGATGCTTGCCACAGAAGGCCAAGGAGAAAGCAGGCAGTATGGCCAGCGTGGACAGAACAAGAGAGAGAGAGATGAGGAAATACAGGCAGCCTCTGCCATGCTGACTACATAGGGTAGAGGAGGTCAAATGCACCTAGCAGAGAGCACCCAGGTTGGCACTATGAGAAGCCTTAGACTGCAGTTCTCACTGAGAGCCAGTGCTGGCATGCTCTGCTCCATGAGAGACCACAGCTATAATTTGGGGTTTAGGGAAAGTGGGAAGAGATCATACATTTATCTATGTTCTTGCTTCACAAGTGGCCACAGGATGGCTAGGCCCAAAGCAGATAATGGAGTTCTCTCCAGATGCTGCCCTCGGGGCCTTCTTGTTGTAGTATGTGCAGGCCTGGGGTTGGCTGATATCCTACAAGTGAGTCTCCCCCATTTGTACTTCCCTTTCAAAAACTCTGCAAGGGCCTCCAGGTGCCCAGTCTTAGCTAAGTTGTACCTCCTGGTATGTCTGCTTTCTCTTGGAATGCCTTCCCAAACCATCTGTGGCTCCAGTGTCTGAGCCACGACTAAAGCTAACTGTGGCTGGGAGAGATTCCATGGAGACTTTTCAGGCGGTAACAGGGGAATCTATGAGACACAGTTTCTTCAAGGCAGGCTACCATAGGCACCTGCACAGTCTGGAGGGAAGAGATAGGAAACTAGAGTAACTCCTTAAACATTAAAAAAAAATGTTTATTCTAATATGTCCATCTGTATGCAGCATGCACGCAGTGCTTGTTGAGACCAGAAAAGGGCCCTAGAACTGGGGTTATAGACAACTGTGAGCTACAGTGTGGGTGCTGGGAACCGAACCCCGGTCCTCTGGAAAGAGCAACCAGTAACTCTTAACAACTGAGCCATCACTCCAACCCCAGTAATCTAACTTTCAAAAACATCAGTTCAAAGGATTGTGACTTTCTCATTATTTCAATCTACGTATTTTTGAAATCTCCAATACTCTTTTCTAGACCTGCCATTGTAGGGCATGCTGGGAACTTGCTGGTGAGGCTTGTCTTCAGAGCTCCATCCAGCACAAGCTAAGGAGCATGGCCTTCATTCTGTGGATGGCTACTTCCAGTGGAAGTGAGGGGGGAAGGGAACACTCACTGGAGCCATACAGGATAGATAGGGTATGGGAGGGTGGCAGTGTTTGACGTTCTTTTGTGTAAATCTTCCTACCATCCCGTGAGCTTTAGAAGCTTCTCCAGGATCTGAGCAGCACTAGGTCAGGGCCCTGTTGGGGCTGTCCGACCTCAGGAGCCATGTTCGTTATGCCATGTTGGCCTGTGAAAGTATTTCTTCTCTCCTGTAACTTACTTGACTTTCTTTGTTCAGAGAACAACTTTCTTCTCTTTTTCTCCAAACACTCTAAATAACTTACCTCTTTTACATTTATTTATTGTGTGTGTTTGTGTGCACACACAGGCACATACAAGAAAGAGTGTCATGGTGGATGCGTAGAGCTCAGAACAACTTGTGGGAGTCGGTTCTTTCCTTCCACTTGATGGATTCTCCAGACTGTATGGATTCTAGTCATCAGCATTGGCAGCAACTGCCTTTATGCACTGAGTCAATTCACCAGCCCTCAAACACTTATTTAAATTGGTGTATATTCACTGTATGGTGATAAGTCTAATAAAGACATTTTCATCTAAGTGTATTGTGTAGTTTGACCATATCCATCCTCCTATTTCTTCTCCCCTTCTCTGCCTTAATCCCCTTTCTTTTCCCAAGTAATCTCTTTTCTTCTTTCACATCATGTATTTGAAGTTAGTTAACAGGTGTGTAAAAATGAGAAGCCTAGGGTTTTTGCTGATAAATACTAATATTTAGTGTGTGTATGTCTAGTATTACTTATGGGTATATATCCTTCCTTCCTTTTGCCCTTCCCTCCAGTCACTTTGCCTATGTGAAGATTCTCTAAATCTGAAGACCTTAAGTCTCCATCCAAGGTATCTTAGGCTACAGGGATCCTAAAATAGAAAAATCAAATATAATGTTGTCTATAGTCTTTTCCTTATTTTAAGTAAGGAATGAAGAAATGCTATAGCTACCAATGGAGCCATAAGCACCAGGCCTTATGTCAAGCAAAGAGTAAAGAGCTGAGGACATTTACTTAAATAGGTGAATCTGGGATGTCCATATTCTCTTGACCTTACACAGCCCCCTCCATCTTTTCCACCTGCTCTCAGCAGCCTCAAAACTGATCTGGGCAGAGCATCTGAACCTCTGATCTCTTGTCTCCACATGGGTTAGCTCATGGGACCCAGACTAATAAGCCACAAGGCATGGGCGGATATGGGAAAGACCTATCAATCTATCACTTAGATTTATTCTGCTTTTTGCGCAGAAGAGAAGTGAGGTCATCACACAAAAAAAGATGTTGCAAATATTAACTCTATCTGTTCCTAGACTGGAGCATCAGGGAAGAGAACGAGAGCCTCTCAGTATGGAAGCCAAACTGGCCTGGTCTGGAAGGCTAGAGGGGTTCCTCTATGAGTCGCATGCCAAGCTGGAGAGCCTCTGAGGTCCTTTAACCTTAGACCTCTCTCTGGGCTTTTGTAAATATTCACTCTGGTGAAGATCTCTCCTCCCTTTTAATAGACCTTTCTAGTTTATTTTAATTCTTCCCTGATAACATTTAATAAATGTTTAAGTTCATATTGCTCAACTGGATTGGGGCCTCGGAGAGGAGCACCAGCTAGGATCAACAGTCATGGGTGCTCAGCCGCCGCAGCTTGAGAACAGCACGCTCTCACACTCAGCCTCTCCCTGCCGGCCGACACAAAGCTTTGCCAGACACATAGTGCACTTTTTCTGAACCCATCCATCCTGTGTACCCTGAGCAACTGACTCCTCAGGGAATTTAGTTTTCTATACTTCTCAATATTTTGATTTGTTCTTCCATTTGCAATTTTTTTTTTTTTTTGGTTTTTTCAAGACAGGGTTTCTCTGAATATCTCTGGCTGTCCTGGACTCGCTTTGTAGACCAGGCTGGCCTCCAACTCACAAAGATCCGCCTGCCTCTGCCTCCCAAGTGCTGGGATTAAAGGCGTGCGCCACCACCGCCTGGCATCCATTTGCAATTTTTATTGGTGACAGTTTCCTCTTTTGTATAAAAAGGAGCATTCTATTTTATTACAATGCCAATCAAAGCCTCTGGAAAAACTACTACTTAGCACAGATTAAAACCTACCACTCTGGCCTGTGGCACTAGGCTAAATAACATGAAGCAGGTTAGTGGTACTGTTAGGGACTGTTAGTAGGAAACTCTGAAATGTAGGGAGGGCTGTCTTTGATTGGCCTTTGTAGGGCCGAATGGGTTTCACTTGAGCTGAATGTTGAAATCTGCCATTTGCTTCTAGAAAAGAAAGGAGTTAATGATCTCTGACCTCTAACTCAGCCACCAGGAAGAGTGAACTTCTGACAAACCATGAGCTAGTACCCAGGTGGGGCTAGTCCAAGAGATCCGCTCTGTATAGCGCCACAGGAGAGGAGCCATTCCAGCCCATGACAGTGCTTATTCTAGATAACTTATTTCTTCAGAGTTCTGAGCCCTGACTGGTATTTGGGGCCAACAAGAACCACAAACTTCTTCAAGCTTCTTAATTGATGTATTCTGATCTGGCCATGATCTTCCTGAAGTCTAAGGACATTTCATCTCAGCTATTCCTAAAGCATCCTTCACTCTTTTTCCTTAAAGATTATCACTTCTCTTTGGTTTAAAGTCATGTAGAGCAACTTGCAGTGGGTTGTTGTTGGCTCAGTAACTTTACTTCAGAAGGAAGGCACCGACTCTGTAAGGAGCCAGCAATCCTGTCTCTTTCAAAGACCAGGAGCTACTTGCCTACACACTGGTTCCATTGGTAGTGCTGGAGGTAGCCCTGGGGGCAGCTACACCTGTAACCTCCAATGATGTTCTGGCAGCCATGCTGACAGCGGTGGTTGCCCTCACACTCGTCCACATCTGTAAAAGAAGCAGAGCCTCTCGTGAGTCCCATCGGCAGCAGTCTCTCAGGATGGCTGAAGCTTCATCCATCTGGCTGTGAGGCTAAAAGGCAACTCTAGAGACAAATCTTTCATCTAAAAACTTATTCCAGGTTTATTCTTGACATTTTGGAAAATGAATAATGACAAAATAAATCAAGAATAATGACACTAATATTCAGAGGTTCCTGGTAAAGTCTACAGCTTAAAAAAAATGATGTGAATTTGTCACAGAGCACTTTGGGGTAGCTCTGGATATTATCTGTTTGTTTATTTGTACTGGATTTAGAAACCAAGAAAGAGGGCTGGAGGGATGGCTCAGTGTAGTTGCTTTTCAAGAGGTCCTGAGTTCAATTCCCAGCAACCACATGGTAGCTCACAACCATGTATAATATGATCTGATGCCCTCTTCTGGAATTCAGGTGTACATGCAGATAGAGCATCCATATACATAAAAATAAATAATCTTTAAAAAAAAAGAAAGAAACCAAGAAATAGCAACAAGAAAATAAAATCTTAAGAATTAAATTGTAAACATTTAATTATGTCTTTATAGAAGATTTACTTCCTACACGTGTTGTTTATGTTGGAGAAATCTAAGGCTCTGGCCCCAAATGTCAGACATTGGGGTACTTTTGCTGAGTCATTCCTATTAAGTTAAATTTGCTAACTAAACAAAACAATCTTGATCTACATAGAAGAGAGAGGCATGTGTTGTTGATATGAGCAAGTGTGAGACTAAAGATGCATTTCTGAAACATGAGGCCCTTGCAAACAGCCCCATCCTCAACTTAGCAGTTTCCTTGCTCAGAGATTTTTTTTTCTTTTCCTCCTTTTTTACCTTTTAGTTTGCTTATTTACTTTTTATTTTCAGCTGACCTCCAACTTGTGGCAATCCTCCTGCTTCTACCTCCCAAGTGTTAGGATTACAGATGTGTGCCACCACACCCAGAAGAGAGAGTAGTTTTTGCAAGTCACAGAAGTTGACAGCCACATAGGCCACCTCTGCGAAGAGCACAGTTGAAGTCTGTGCCTACCTTCACAGCTGGCGCCACTCTGATCGAGTGAGAACCCCCGCTGGCATTCACAGGTGAAGCTTCCCGGAGTGTTCTGGCAAACGCCCTTGGACCCACACAGGTTGATATCAGATGTGCACTCATTGTTATCTGGGAGAAGCAATGGGAGAAAAGAAGACCGTGACACTTCCTTAAGCAGCTTTGTATTGTTTGAAAGGAATGGAGAAGGTTGACCCAGAGAAGTCCGAAATAAGGCCAATAACTTCACATTGCTTGTGCGCAGTCCAAACATACGCTCACCTTCTGCATGCTGACCATGGTGTACTGTTACCCAACAGGTATAGGAGAGTCTCTTAAAGGAACAGCTGTGTCTCATATAGGGTTTTCCTTCCTACTTACCAATGCAGGCAGTGTGATGCTGGGTAAACCCAGGAGGGCATTTGCATGTGAAGCCACCGATGGTGTTAACACACAGGAACTGACAGTTATGTTGCTTGGTTGCACACTCATCAAGATCTGCAAGACAGTGCAAGATGGAATTCAAGTTGTGCCGAACATGCTCAGACAGGTAGGAAACATCTCTAGGCCTTGAATGACACCATGCCAGTACAGAGCCACAGTACAGGGCCTGCAAGAAGGCTGGACGTGGGACTTAGAAAGCAAGGAGAAAGTAGCTCTGTGGGCTCCAAGGATGAGCAGTTGCCTTTAGTTAAAGAAATGTACAAATTTCTCAACAAATTTATTTGAAAGACATTCTAAATGTTTAAATGAATTGTAAGATTGAATAAAAACTCATTCTCAACATTTTCCATAGCAGAGAAAAGATCTAAATGAATATTCAAAAGAGACATTGAGGCTGGAAATTTGCTTGTTCCCTTAATTCAGTAGTTCTCAACCTGTGGGTCATGACCCTTTCACAGGGGTTGCCGAAGACCATCAGAAAACACAGATCTTTATATTATGCTTCATAACAGTAGCAAAATTACAATCATGAAATAGTAATTTTATAATTGGGTTCACCGCTATATGAGGAACTGTATTAAAGGGCTGCAGCATTAGGAAGGCTGAGAACCGCTGCCTTAATTCCTTTCTGTTGCATTTATAAAAAACACAAATGAGGCCATCAGTTTGACTATTTTGGTTAGCAGTTTTTCTTTGAATAAAATACAATTGAACAAACAGGAAAGACAAAAAAAAATCTGACTTTGATGAACTAAAACCAACCCCCCCCCCAAAAACCCCAAAACAAACAAACATACATGCAAAAAACCTTGCCTATACTATAGACTCAATGTTATTTTTCATATCAGTATAATCTCCCTCTTTAACAGAGTCTTTCTTCACAGCCTTAGCTTCTGGACTCACTTCAAGAGCCAAAGGCCTTTAAAAATATATGAAGAACTAGCAAGTATGTTGGACTTAAGGCATAGCTTTTAAAAGCCTGGGAATTCAAGAGTGTCTTCAGCCCCTGCACAGAGGTACAAATGGTGTTAGATGCTAGTGACTGTCTCTGCTCCACAGTGGCCTTTCTAGCCCGGAGGGCACCTGTCCTAACCTGAGAGGACCTCCCTGTGCCCATGCCAGCACAGAGGCTCCCTCAGAAAAAGCCTGTCTTGAGCTCTTCTACTCTTGAGAGACCAACTGATGTACACTTCTTTCAAAGCTAGACTGGCTGCCCCAATGGGACCCTTGCACACACCTGCAGCTGGTGAGGAAACAGTGTCATGATCCCTTGTAGTTGTCCATTCCACTAAGGTGAACCATTCAATACAGCACCCTGCTGTTCTCATCCTCACAAATACCTTCTGTCTTCTCCCACTCTTTTCTTTTTATTATAATCAATAACAATTTATACAAATTGTACAAATCAATTGGTGTTTCACTGTATTATTTCTATACTTGCATGAATCTTGCCCCAGTCTCTTCTCTCCTCTTACCTGCCCCATCCCCTTTATCCAGTGAGGGGAAGATACTGGTCCCACAACCCTCCCAGGGCCTCCCTTCTAGCTGTTTTCTTCTCAGCTAGTGAGACATGTATCTGCACACTTCCATGTATGTCAGATATAGACAATCTTGGACTTTCTTTCTTTTTTATTTCTTTTTAAAGACAGAGTTTCTTTGTGTATCTCTGGTTGTCTTGGACTCACTTTGTAGATCAGGCTAGCCTTGAACTCACAGAGATCTGCCTGCCTCTGCCTCCTGAGTGCTGGGATTAAAGGCGTGCACCACCACACTGGGCAATTACAGACACCTGTGAACTGCCATGTGGGTGCTGGGATCTGAACCTGGGTCCTTTGGAAGAACAGCTAGTGCTCTTAACCGCTGAGCCATCTCTCCAGCCCCAATCTTGGACTTTATGAGAATAAGGAGAGAGAAGGGATTATGATAACAAGACTCTGACCACAGCATCTTGGTCACCATATTCATCAGAACTGCTGCAGCTACTTGCAATTGACTAGACCCTCCCCTGAGAGTCCAGTCAGTCCCTCCTATACCTCTTTCTGCTCAACTTGCATGTGTTATATGGAGTGGGGAAGGTTCACTGCAGGGCGGATTCCAGATGTGTAGCTGGCAGGGAGTCATGGCCCATACTGGGTGAGTGTCTTCAGTGGCGTGGTACTGAAGATTACCAAACTGTAAATTTGCTTCCTTACAGATTGCACACAGAAGACATATTTTTCCTTGAATGTGTTTCTTCACTTACGTGAATTAACTCTTGCTCTGAGTCCTAGCTTTACACTTCCCAGGTCTCACAGTGATCATAGTGAAGACCATGTTTTAAGGCTGTGAGTGAGTCTTGGGATCAGGGAGTTCTTCTCCAGTTACAGGATAGTCTAGGACCTAGGGCCAGTCCTCTGTATTTTTTATCTAGTAGGATGTTCAGGGCTGAATACACATTGAACAAATTTTGCAAAAGATAATCTCTATTTGAGGAGAGACCTCTGCATAGAGTATGGGTGTTTCTCAATTCCTCGACTCTCTCAGATAAGCTCGTAGAAGGCATGGTGGCTTTATTTTGCAAACTTAAAATCTAGATAAGTAGATAGATGATAGATAGATAGATAGATAGATAGATAGATAGATAGATAGATAGACAGATAGACAGACAGATAGAAATCGATATGCTAGTTTAATTAATCAGACATACCTCTAAGATCCTGGCATGAAGACCTCCTAGACCATACTGTTGTTAAACAGAGAGTGAATACATGAAGCAAATGGGAAAGGAGGGAGAATCAACTGGGAACCAGCCTCACCAGAGCCTTGGAGAGGAGCACCAATGAGCCCCTCATGTCCTCCATGGATGCTCATGGGACACTGAGCTAGGAAGACTGCTGCTATTAGCCTTCAGCAGCCTCCCTGGCCTCAGCTCACCCCTCAGAGATCCACTTCCTGCACAGGCACTAACCCAGGGAAGCAAGTTCTGCAGCCTGTCTCCCGATTACTCACAGGCATAACAAGACGCAAGTGAGTGGGCAAAGCCAACACCGCTTACCTTTGCAGCTCCTTCCATCCTCTTGCAGAATATAGCCTTTCGGGCAGGAACACTGGTAACTCCCTTCTGTGTTTTTGCATATAAAATTGCAGGGTTTTGGAGCCTGGTTGCACTCATTCAGATCTGTGATCAAAGAGAGACCGTGTAAAAGCCCACTCGAAAGACTTTCTGAATGCTCCATATGTATACTCTGTGAAGTATCATTGCCTCGTAATTCTCTATTAAAGTAGAGATGCATTCTACAGTCTTAGTGTGGGGTTTTCTTTCCTATAACCTGAAAATTCTACTCAGGAACAAAGCATTAGAAACATAGCACCTACCTACACAGGCAGTCCCTGTTATATCCGGCGTGTAGCCCGTTTTACAGATGCAGTGATATGACCCTCTGTCATTGACACATTCTCCGTTTCGGCAAACATCATGAATAACCTTGCACTCATCAATATCTAGGATAGATATAAATCACAATAATAAATACATTAACATACATAATGGGCAAAATATTGATACATAGAGGCCACTTGAGTGTAAATTTTCATAGATCATGTTGTTATACCATGCTATTATATTATGGACCAAAGTATTAAATCAAAAGGAGACAGAGTGGACTTCATACGCAATGGTAACTCATTGAACAGTTAATAAATGATGGTGTCAGGTGATTATCTCATATACAATGGTAACTCATGGAACAGCAAATGGATGATTGTGTGAGGTGATAATGTGAAGCTACTCAAACAAAGGGGAAGCCTTAAAATAATTGGCCATCTAAACGTGTTATTTTTCTCTTCCAGATTCACAGATCAACACCCCACAGAGACATATTTGGCTCTCTGCTTCATCACTCTGACCTTCCGCTGGCATCACACTGAGCAAGTCCAGCAGAGGACTCATTGGACAAGGAAAGGTCAGTTTTTCTTTCTAATGTTGCATATTCTAAATAAGAAGGGAAGTTCTTTTACATTCTCTTTGCCCTATTTGAAGTTAATCGTGAAAAATATCAAATTATCTAACATGAGGTGGGAAAGATGGGATCAACTTCCCTCTTTTGGATGTAACTAGCAGGGACTCTGGGGTAGATGGTGCGGCTGGGTTTTTGCAGTTTGCTAGAAAGAGATGGCCTTATTCATGCCTCATTACAGACAGGTCTCATTACAGACAGAAAGGCTTGGTCAGTGTGCACTGGTGGTCATTAAAGCCACTCTTCTCCACCTTGTGACCAAGCTAGCACAGGCCACCAACACAAACAATTTGCAGGAGTTATCAGCCCTTCACTGCCAAATAATCATCTAATATCAGCAGATGGGTGTGCCTGACCTTCTGCAGCTTACCTTGAGATATTAATAAGCAAACTTTCATTTGTCTCGAGACATGAGTCCTCTACCATCTTGTTTCAATATCCTCCACAAAGTAGCAATTGCTTTCAGTAACTCCATCTTTCCTGTCCATTTCTTCCCTTTCCACACCCAGTTCCTTTATTCTGCCACTAGTCACAGCTTCCCAACATGAAGACTTTCTTTTTTCTAAGTCTCCTTTATTTTTTTGTTTCTAACACCCCATCCTGGGAGTGGAATGGAACTCCAATGGGACCCTCTTCTTAGTCCTTGTTTGAACTAAAACCCAACTGTGATTACTGTTGATAAGCATGGAGTCATGTGAGGCTCGTGGGTCTTCAGAGCTGCCTCAGATACCTCAGTGGCCCCCACACACATCTAGATATCTAGTTGAAATCAGCTTGTGCATTTCAGACACAATTGTGTTGATTCCTAGTGCACCAGCAGTCTTTGTATTTCTTTGATATAATACATGTTAGCTAACTTTGAATTGTAATGAATATTGGCGGAGTGGAACTAAATGATTATTTATTTCACGGTTCATCTATAAACTGTCTTATAGCAGATTTCTGCTGGACCCTTGCTATGCAGAGGCAAGGGCCCAAGTACATCAAACTTAATCAGCTAGACCAAGGACAGTTGGCAAATGGCCTTGAATGTTTATGGCACTATAAAGAAAGTTTCTGTCAATCTCAGTCTCACAGATAACACAAACCTATATTGTCAGTTCCAAATTCCCATCATTTTCCATAGTCAAACACATAGATTCCTTGCAACTAATCTTGTCTAATAATGAAATAATGAAAAATTCATAATGAAATATGGGCTTGCACCTTTTGTCAACAACGGAACAAAATGAAGTACCTGCTCCATTAGTCATGAATCCTCGGCCATGGGGACACAGTTTCTTGTAAGCCACAGTGCCCTCGAAAGGGCAGATCTCACAGTGGGGTCCCCAGCCTCTCCCTCCATCACAGCAGCACTCGGACTTGGTGACAGGGTTCCTGTTGCTTGAGCCAATCTGGCACATGTTCTGTAGGACCTCGGAAAAGCAGTACCCTTCCCGGTTGTCTGGAAGAGACATTCCATGGCAAAGAAAAATTGAGAGTGTTTTGAGTGCATTAGGGCACTAGGAATTTGGTCAGATATAAAAACCAAAAGGATGCAACACTTTACCCTGGGTGAAGAGGAACGAGAAGGGAAAGCTGGAAACAGCAGGAAGAAAGAGAGGAGGCGTCTGAGGGAAACAAGACAAGAAATCCATGAGTTGGCAGAAAGGCATTGGTGCAGACAAGCTTAATAAGTCTTTGTGTCCCAGACATACGGAAGGACAGTTGCAACAGCCATGCTGCAGAAAAGGGGGCAGAAAAACATATGGAAGTGGGCCTGCTCATAAAGGCCTTAAAAGGCAGCAAGAAGGAAGCCCCAAGCTAGCAATTCTGTGTGCAATTATCAAAGGGAGGTCCTGAGCCCAGTGGACAATCAGTCACTGACTAATCTCCCAGGGAGGAACACTTTCAGCCCCTTTGCAATTTTTGACATTTTCTCTTATTTCAAACCAGAAATAATGCTTTGGAGTGTCCCCGCATGGAGGCTGAGGGAAGGAGGCAGCCAGCTCCAGATACTCACCCAGGCACTCGTCCTGCGTGGGGCTGGCTGTGAAGCCGTCGTTACACTCACAGGTGTAGCTCCCGCGGGTGTTGAGGCAACGCCCATTCTCACAGATCCCTGGCTTGGTCTGACACTCATTCTCATCTGTGTAGACAGAGAACAGGGATCATCAGACATTTACAGAAAGGTTGATTTTTTTTCCTTGATCCCTTCCTTCTTCCTTCCTTCTTTTTTTCCTTCCTTCCTACCTTCTCCATCCTTCCTTTCTTCCTTCACTCATTCACTCTCTCAATTTACTTTGCAAACAAGTAATCTATTCACATGGTTAAAAGCTGGCGATCCAGGAAAAGCCAGGAAGAAAATCTACCAAAAAGGTCTCCCTTTTGTCTGTACTCCTCAGCCACCAAAACCCTCATCCAGACTGCCCAATTTCCCATGTGCCCTTCCAGAGATGGATTATACAATAAAACTAATCTCTCCCTCCCTCTCTTTCTCTCTGTTCTTGTAAGATATCCTTGAGCCTATTGTTCATATACCTGAATGCAAATGGTAGCATTTTAGGCACACTTATTTTTTTTACTTAAGTCTCACCACATCTGTACATAAAGATTCCTGAAAGGTGAGTTCACATATTGGAGGGAGGACTGAAGGTTGATTTTCATTTTAAAGAGATACATCACTTCATCAGAATAATGCTGGTAAGTTGTGTTGACCCAGGAACATTAGTCTGGACCACTCTTCAGATTCAACATAGTTTAACTGTACACTTCAGCAATGTTATTGAGAAATAATAAGCCATAATTTAATATCCCAGGTTAAAAAAATTAAATAGCTGGAGTATCTTTGGGTTATCTGGTAATTATTTAGATATACATATCACAAACTTTTCCAGTGTCTCTCTCATTTGAGAATAGCTTCCAGTCTGTAGAACACAGAGCTCCCCAAGAGAGGCAGAGAATGGGGGAAATGACACACTGAGCTATGTGAGAATTGGTTAAAAACCCCAATGCTCAGCCAAACCTGATGGTACAGATCAGTAACCCCAGCTGCTTTGGAGGCTGAGGTGCATGAGGTGTTTTAATAAAACTTTATTCACAAAATAAGTGGCAGGTCAGAGGGTTGGATTTGGTCAGAAGCTGAAGTTTGCCATTCCCTGGTCTAAGGTTGTGGTCCTCAATATTTGATACACATTAGAATCACCTGGGGAACCTTTAAAATACCAGTACTTGGACCCACCTCAAGGTAAAAGGATATTTCAAGTCAGAGTCACTGGCTTAGAAAGAGTCCTGGTTCGGGGGACCTAGCACAGGATGTCAGTAAGACAACTGAGTCAACACGATGGTGAGGGCAATCGGCGGGGAGAACTGTCTTCTGGATGCCCATGTGCTCAAAAGGCCAAGGGTCAAAGGTGGGTGACCTGACAGCTTTGCTGTAGGTGGCAGCTATACAGTCCAAGAGAAGAGGGAAAGGCCAGCCTGGAGGAGAGAACAACGAGGCCTCTCCACTGTGAGCCCTGGCATGAGATTAAGAGAGGACGAGCACAGCCACCCAGAGCGCAGGCCACGTCTGCTCTGCCATGCGGAGCAGTTGGTGCAGCGGCAGCCTTACCCACGCAGCCCTCTCCGTCGGGTCTCCGCTGGTACCCAGGGCCACAGATGCACATGTAGGTGCCTATGAGGTTCTTGCACTCCATCTGCTTCTCCGCACAATCATGTCTTCCCTCTGCGCACTCGTCCTCATCTGGAGAGAATGCGTAATCACAACTCACAAACAAACAAACAGCATGAAATGCTTGCCCTTGAAACTCTCTGTTATCTTGGTGGTGAGCTTATTTTGTATTGGTCGGGGGGACATTAGTAATGGGGAGGGATCTTCAAACCACCTTTGAACTTGGTGACGAAGCTGCTTCTTGACCAACTAATGACCTGACCAGAAGCAAGATGACCCGACCAGAAGCAAGATGACTTGACCAGAAGCAAGATAACCTGACCAGAAGCAAGATGACCTGACCAGAAGCAGGATGACCTGACCAGAAGCAGGATGACCTGACCAGAAGCAGGATGACCCGACCAGAAGCAGGCCCTTCCTGGACTCTCTGCTTTATGTTTCATACTTGGTTATTGAAGCATTTATAATTCTTAAGACTAATTGGACTTGAGGGGCCCTCTGTTATTATAGTACAATAATGCTTCATAATGATAAAAGTATTAAGACTGTAGTATGATAACATATGACATTATGTCACGGGGTATAATATAATAACAACAAAACAAGTCTGTTACATAATAACTATAACACCGTCATGTATTCTGTGTATTATTTTAACATGGTAGTATTAATTAACATAACTAGTATAATGCAATATCAGAAAAGTCATTGTGCGAGTGAAGCTTCGGTTTTAATTTGAGGAAAAGTGTTCCTGAGCGTCTGACTCTCCGCCACTCTCCCTCCTTCATCCCCTTTTCTTTGTGTTGGCTGTGCTTTTACTCTCTGCTCTTGATAACAACATTACATTTTCCTCTTTCTGCTTTCTTCCACATCCTAACTTGAGGCAATTGGATTCTACTCTGCATGTGGTAAGGAACTTTAAGTTAACGCAGCTTTCCCTTCAAGCAAAACTGGATTTTAGCCATTTTGAGAGACTAGGTATCTACTCATTGAAGGAGCTCAGTGGGATTCTTCAAAAATTGCCCCAGTTCCTCTGACTCAGCCTGGTTCTATGCTCTGGAGATGGCCAGTGTTCAGTAAGCCTTTTTTTTTTTTTTTTTTAATGGAAATGTGTTAAGAAACACAGGTTTTGCCACCCTGTCTTTGGAATTTAGTAACTCTTTCTTCCCTTGGGTTCTCATATGCCTGTTATTTTGTATTTGTCTCTTTTATGTTTTATTTTTATTAATGTGCATATCTGCATGCAAGTACCCTTGAATACCAGAAGATGGCATCAGATCCCATGGAACCAGAGTTACAGGCAGTTGTGAGCTGCCTGATGTGAGTGCTGGGAACTGAATTTGGTCCTTTGCAAGAGCAGCAAGCACACTAAATCGCTAGCCCATCTCTCCAGCCCCTCTCAGAACATTTGGTATAAACAACCCTCACCATATCTATGACACTAGGATCATTTATTTATATATATATTTTGTCTTTTATCTTCTACATATTGAGCTCTGAGGATGTTGGGAAATACCTTTGTACAGAAAACATGTTATACCTCACAGGATGACTGACATAACTTAGACATGTAATGCATAGCGAACCAATCCAAGGTCTTCAGTGCAGTCATCAGTGGGCTTCTTGGACTTCTTGTTACAGTCTAGGGGTAAAGGAAGGAATGACAAGCCCTACATCTACTATGGATTGGGAGACGTCACTTAATTCCTGTTCCTTCTCTACCAAGGGAAGCTTTAGAAGGACATCTGCTCTTGTACACAGACACAGAGCTTTCTGACTTGGATGAGGTCTAAGAGGGATCTCACCTTTGCACATCCTCCTGTCTTCTCGAAGAACGTACCCAACAGGGCATTTGCATTCATAGGACCCATAGGTGTTTACACAGCGGAAGGCACAGAGTAGAGGATTCTGGGCACATTCATTTATATCTGCAGTAAAAGAGAGTAAAACAATGGAACCAATAACACCAAGAATAACAAAAAGAGAAAAATGTGCTTTTATTAAAAGTTGAAAGTCTTCCTTATCAGAAGCATGAATGGATGAAGAAAATTATAAAAATGATTATTTTATATCTGGTACAAATATGGTGGCCATATATTTTGTATCTCTCAGCACAGCCCCCAAGCTTGCTGTCCTGGTGTAATTATGAATTTACATGAATGAGAAACAAGAGGTACACTTTGCATATTTGGAAGACTCAGGTTGCCACTTCCTTTGTACATGTACTATGGATCATTTTACTTCCTTCAACTAATCCACTTATGGTCAGAAGAGAAGCTGAGTCCTCTAATATTCTTAGCCACTTCTTCCCCAAACAAAGAGGTTCCTATGAGACAACAGGGATTCTTCTGCTCAGAGTGTTCTGGTCATTTTATACTTAAATAAATGTACTTTACACAGGTGCCCCAATTCTAGCCCTGATTAAAAGGGAATGACTTTACCAGTACTGGGCAAAGTGACTTTTCTAGAGTTCATGGTGTAGAAATATCAGGATGCATTTTTAAAAAGCAAGAGGGTGAAGACAAACCACTTCAGTGATCACATTGGTCCCCAAGAACAATGATATGCGTGAAGGACAGGACTGAGTGTCTAGGTCAGGGCTTATGCACGTCTAAAGGCTCACAGCACTCTGAAGGTACCAAAAGTCTGTATCTCTGATGAAGGGCTCCCTTCAGTACCAACATTTCTTTCCCCCCAATCCCCATTCTTTTCTTACACTGGGGAACCTCATCTTGAAGGGCACACAGACCATCTAGACAGGGGCTGGGCTCTATTTCTAGAGTTTGTGATTCAGTGATCTAGAATGAGGCCAGAAAGATTGCATCTCTACCAGTTTCCCGGGGGATTCTGAGGCAAATAGTTAAGAGGCCAACCACTCTTTGGCACTCCGTAGCCTTTCCTTCTTTGTCATACTTCCTTCCAGGCAGTCATACTGACAAATAATTTTCAGATGCTTCTATGGGTTAGGCAACCTCTCTTCTGGGATTGCCTCCAGATGACCACAGCACGTCAGTGGCTATCTAGCTCTGTGTGCAGATGTTTCAAAAGGGAGAAAGGGAGAAGACAAAAGAGAAGGGGGGGAAAAACCCTTGGAAACAACAACAGCAAAAAGGAAAGGAAATAGAAAAAAAAAGACAGGAGGTAGTAAATGAGACAGGTGGTGTATTGAAATGTCAGTGGAGACAAACTAGTAAGCACCCTGCTATACACAGTATAACTTCTGCCATAAGCCACCTATGTTGTTCTGTTGTTGTTTTCATTTCCTGAAGAGATGAGGCCACTCAGAAAAGGAATGATGCAACAGCCTCAGGCTCAGATGTTCTTAATTCTACGTGCCCTGAATGGTATTTAATATTAAGAACGGTAACTGCTCCCATGATCAGTACAGGCACAACTCTTCTGTATTTGAGGCACTTACCTTCACATGTCATCATTGGACCAGGCTCAAATCCCTCCTCACAGGTACATTCAAAACCTCCAATCACATTCTTGCAGGTCCCATTTCCACAAGGATTGCCCACGGAACATTCATCAGTATCTGCCAGTGACCCAAAACGGAGATAAGGTGAGCAGGGACAAAAGGGGCAGAGGTTCAGATATCACTGTTCTTTCAGTCTGAGTTCTGGGATCTGCATTGTCTTGCTTAGTTCTGTTCTTGCAAGGGAGGAATGTGTGTGCCTTATGATCACAGGTTTGCAGCAGGAGTTTGCCTTGCTCGAAGGCAGAGAGAGTGAGGGAGACATATGCGTGTCTAACCCTTATATTGCCTCTGTGGTTTTTTGCAGCCTGTCCCTATGAAGAAGTGCATCTTTCACTGGGAGTAGATGCCCTGATACCTAAAATAAGGCTTCTATGTGCAGCCAGGGGTTTCTGCAGATTCGAAGACAAAGTCTCCAATTGGCCCCACATTACATCACTGCACAGGAAGGCTAACACATGATGGAGTCTTGCCAGATATAAAATAGAAGACTAAATTTATGCAAAATAAGAGACCCAAGATTAAATAGAATTAATATACTGAATAAAATCCAACATTCAAGTAGATTTTGTTGATTCTGTTAAATCCAGGTGGTTTACATTAGGCAGGGAAAAAAAGGCTAGGAAAAAAAAGAAAGAAAGAAAGAAGGAAAAGAGAAAGAAAGAAATGGAGACAGAAAGAAAGAAGGAAACAGTTTAGGGCATGGCCTTTCTTAATTGTGGAGAAAGAAAATATTTTACCAAAAAAATTTTTTAAAAATATAGATGCTTCCTAACCCAACCACATGGAACATCCATCTGCTGTTCTTATTTCTGAGGTGGCCTTAGGGAGAATATTTTCCCTTGAGAAAGAAAGAACCCTATTTTTAGAAATAACATTGCTATTTTAGAGATCCAGGAAAAGTAGTGGATTCTTGTTGGGGGTTACACCCCCTAGGCCAGGAGGCTCCTTTTGCACACACAGTAGCAAACTGAAGATTCCAAAAATCTGACATTGATAAAATTTGTTTCTGTTTGGCTACTAAACTACACTTCAGAGACAAGAATACTGTATCTCCTTTGATTTAATCAAAACAGCAGTATCCTTGCAGGTGATTGCTATGGTAATTAGGAACAGACCACTTCATTTGCATAGTAATACATCCAAGGTGGGACAGGTTAAATGATACTTTAGGGTCCTACCCTGAGCCAGTGCTGCAGTCCTCAAACCCCCAACTCCTTATATAAAGACAGTACTTTTCAATCTGCACAGACGCTCAATATTGATCACATTTAATCCATGTCACGTCACAGCAACACTGTTTTAGAGTTCTTGAACATAATATTTGAATCTAGCTTATGCTTACCATGAACGTATTTAAGAGTCAATGGTCCACACGGGACTCGTTCTTGGACATTTTAGGCTAAACCAAGAAACTGAATGGGGTGGGTGGTCTTTCACAGTGCCAGATATACAAGATGCATACAAAACTTTGTATTTCTACATCCCAAAAGGATAAATCATGGCCACTAACACTACATTTTTAAGTTGTACTAAGACTTCTGTTTGCTGTTGTCCTTTTCAGTATCTCTTAGGACATGTCCAGCATCTGCCTTCCAAGTTAGATGACAAGGGCCATGCAAGGAAGGGTGGACCTTGCTTGGTTCACTGTAGTAGCTCCCTACCTAGCACAGGGTAGGGACCAGCTGGCAGTCTAAATTAAGTCCTCAATGGAGGAACAAAACTTGACTCCTGTCTTGGTTGAGTAAAAAAAGCCAAGTAGCTCAGTTTTTGCCTAATACAATTCCAAAGGAGGAGGCTGAGCGGTGCAGTACTCACCCACACACTCGTTCCCTTCTAGAATGTAACCGAAGGGACACTCGCAGCGGTACGAGCCATCCGTGTTGACGCACTGTCCGTGTTTACAGACATCAGGTTCTTTGCATTCGTCCATGTCTTAAGTGAAGGAAGGAAACAAAACAGTAAAAAAAAAAAACAAAAACAAAACAAAACAAAAAACAAAACAAGGTGTTTTTCTTAAACTAGTGTCATTTCAGTGTTCAGTCAGTGAATATCTAGCATCACAGTATCATCCAAGTGACAGCACAGCCAATAGAAGAGGCTATTTCTCCCAGGTAGATAAGGAGAAATGAGACCTCGAGGAAGGACAAAGGAAAGGCAGGGAGGACCTAACTTGGGGCACTCACCAACCGCTGAGTCATCAGGACCCACAATGATCCCACTTCCGAAGGGGCAGATCTGGCGGAAAGCCTCTGTGGAAGAGACAGGCACTCATTAGTGGGCAGACCAGGGACAAAGACAGGTTTCCCACACCCCCATCCATTGTGCGGTTGTGGCCACATGCTGCACACAGTGGGAGATGCGAACAAGACACCCAGAAACAAGGAGACATTACTAAGATTCCTAATGATGTGCCTACTCTTTGGGTGACTCTGATTTATAACATAGTTAAAAGAGAAAATAACTTCCATGCTCCTTCGGTGAAAAATGTTTAAATGGACGTTCTGATTACACTTAGAACTCGATTATCCTATGGGCTTTATGGCTTTCACTGTTACTGCTTTCAATGGTCATATGTATATGGGGTCAGGCAATGAATGAGAAGCAAAGATGTTACTTAGACTTACCATCTGGCTCAGTCGGGCACAGCTCACAAGGGTCTCCCCAGCCTTCCCCCTTCAAAGCACAGCAGCACTCCTGCTTGGAATGGTTTCTGGATTTGGGTGATGAACACTTTCCACCTTCAAATTTCGCATAACAGTAGCTCATTCTCAAATCTGCAACATAAGCCCACAGTAGACGTTAGCTGCTTTCCTGCTGAATCTTCACTAGGTGGGCCAATGCATTCTCTAATTAACAATACTCTGTGATTGGAATCTCAAAAGAGCTCAGACTGCTAAAGTCACAGGTAACAGAGAGCAAGGATAGGATAAACAATTTTGTATTGCTTTATCTTTATTCTTCAGTTTACCCACTACTTCAAAGCAACCTGATATGAATACTAAACTCCAACCCTGTCAGTCTTAACAGACTTCTATTAATGACGTCCAGACTGTAACATCCCCAGACAGAATAACTCACGATGAAGAATTCCCTGCACGATAGCTTTTCTTGTGTGGGTTTTGTACAACTTTCAGCAAGCACACCAAGGCAGGAGAGCCTCCTGATTGTAAGACATACTATACTGTCATTCTGTGTCCTATACACCCTGGAACCAAAGAAAACTCCACACCACACATAGAACAAATAAACAAGGGTAAGTATGTGGGCTGACAGACTGTGCTACCAGGGGCATTCACTGAAGTAGCCACTCGTGGAATTGTGGGGAAAAACTTCAAGTGGGACTTTCTGTAGACTTTACACTCATGCACACTCAGCTACATCAAAATTAAATTTCCAACCAAAGTCTGTTCAGTGCAATAGAAAGAGGAAAAGAAGAAGAAGACAGGAGGCAGAACTATGGGTGAGTGTAGGCAGATTAGCCTTTCTTTCAAAGAATATGTGTGTTTCTTTATATTCATTATTGCTCTGGTAACACCAAGGAAGAGGATACCTCTGTCTGATAAAATGCTCTAATGTTGCTTGACATAATTTTGGAAGTCAGCTCTTCCAGCTCTTATACAGTAGATTGGGTACTCTGAGCAGTGATCTCATTGAGGGGTCTGGAATGTGTTTTTGTTAAAGCTTGATTTCCAGAGCCTTGCACAACTTCTTCATTACACAGTGGCTAGAATCTGCAGGTCTGAGGGCATGCTTCAGCATCCATTTTGTTCCATTCAGTTTTTCTTTAGTTCTGACTACCTCTGATTTCTGCCTTCTCTACCATCATATTTCCAGGCAGGAAGCATGCTCTCATAGCAGCATTTGCCACCCAAATTTTACTTTGTGGAAAAATGCCAAGATTTAACTGTTTCTTGTTTCTTCGGGGTGGGGGACGCCTTTTTCAATTGCTTTATTCTTCAAGTCCTTTGTCATATCCATTTTGTTGTATAAATAGTGTTATTTTTACCACTTATTCCTACAGCTGTCCTTAGACTGCTGACCTTACTCTAGACCTGGTTGTACCTTCCCTACACCGTTCTCCTCTATACCAAAAGAAAAATAAATATCTTGGATTCAGACCAAGACTCAGATGCAGGAAGTCCCAAGTCAATCAAAATGACACATTCCTTTCCCTGAATCTTGCATCCTATAAGAAAAATCCCGGTTTCAAAATTTCAGTTCCAGCAGAACATACAATCAGTAGGAGATTTGCTCCCAGTCATGTTGCTCCCCTGGGTGAGCTGATGGCTCACAGGTGCCCTGCATTGAGAAACAGCTCTGTGCTCACAGGATCGCCTGAACTGAGCTCAGTAGGATGCCTGCTTACTGGTACATCTGAAAACAGCCCTTCCTGACCTCTGAGATTTCTTTGAAACTGTGAAAGTCAGTTTCCCTGCTTGCATTCCTCAGTTCTGGCGGAGGATGTGGCAGGGTTCTCGCAGCTGGGCTGCTTCTTCCTGCAATGTCAGCTTGCCCTGTGACAAGCCAGTGCACATTGAATTAATAGCCTTTGGAGTTTCCTCTGGCTTGCCACATCGGCAGATTCGCACCTGGCTTCTCACTGCTTTGTTTCTGAAGGCAGGCCAAGCTAAAGACACAAATGAGGGTGTAGAACTCAGGCTCTAATCAGGGCTGGCCTGTAGCACACAGGCAGAGTATCTATTTGAGTCCAGCTGTGCCTCAATCACAACCCTGGAACCTTCGTGGCCTTCTGATAGTTACCTACAAGGTCAAGCCATCAAGAGAATCTGCAGTTATTCTCTTCATAGTTCTGCGATGATCAACTGAACAAGTAAAAGCATATAACCAGACAGAATAATAATAACAAGAGTTCACAGGAGAATCAGAGACAATAGAACTTTGTCGTGCATACAGTTAGATTGCTTGGGCGGGGTACTGGTGCGGTGTGGGTGAGCGAACTGGATTTCTACACCAATAAATGCCTTCTCTGGTCTAAATCTTGGCAGGCCTAGAACCCCAAAGTCGTATTTTAGAATCTTAAATTATATTCTATACCTGTTATTTGGTAATGCGAAGCAAACCACATACACCAAACAAACAAACAATTAAAAGCACAAAATAACAAATAGACCGACAGAAATTCTAAATGTAAATTTGTGGGCCTTCCCCACCCTGTAATTCATTAAACTTGTTTGTATAAGAATAGCCAAATAACAATTGCGTTGTTTAGGAATGTCTAATCAAGTTTTGGGGTTTTAACCAGACATTGTTTTGTGTTTTCTTTCAGAGTCTTAAAAAAATTTTTTTTAAAGTTAACCTGGCAAGCCCTTGAATATTTTCACCATTGACAAGTATTATTCTGTTTCCCCAGGGGATCTGTGAGGTAAAGATGGGGAGACAGGTGGGGTCAGTTTGCACTTTCTCTGTCTGGAGATCTTGGTCTGCCATCCACATTCACGTAAGCTGCAGCTTCTGAGGCCAGGGAACCTATGGCTGATCTCTTCCAGGTTCTGTGGCTTCAGTGACTCTTGAGGATGCCCCCCTGACCCCCACAAAGAGCCTATCAGCATCTGTGCTTGTCAGTGGCAAGGGGTGTAAGTGTGAAGAAAGTTGTAGAAGCAACTGAAACTTGATGGGTGAGTTTTTAACCTTAAAAGTGAAAATGAACCTTTGGGCATATGGTAATCATTAGACCTGCAGGTGAATGAAGCATCTTCCTGTTCACAAAGACTCAGGGCTTTGCCATGTTTAAAACCTAAGACCACACAAATAAGCACAGAATAATGAGAGTTCAAAGCTTTCAGAGGCATTTACCTTGGCACCTCCTTCCAGTAGAGGACAGGGAGAACCCTTCTGGACACAGACATTTGAAGCTGCCCTCAGTGTTGCTGCAGGTCCCCAAAGCACAGATTTCTGGCTCTTCAACACACTCATCAATATCTGAAAGAATTATATACATCAGAGTCAGAATGTCACAGAAGCCCCAGAAGTCACTAAATCGAAAATGGATGAGTTCAGTGTTCAAGTTGTTTCAGAACCCTTCACATGGGGAAGTGATCAGCTGTGATATAAGTTTAAAATGAATTTTAAAAAGTTACTTTTAACAAGTCTTGATGTAAAAATGGAGTCTGTAAGAATCTCCTAAGGCTTGTAATGATATACCTCCTACTTGTGGAGGTGCAGGGCCAGTCAGAGACATCACGCTAACTCCACACCACACTGAGGTGGCAAAAAGGCCAGAACTCCAGCACCCTGCCTCACCATTGTACAACCCAAGTCCAAGGCTGATCTCAGCCAAAGCTGACTTATCTCTGCTCACAGATGGAACCTTCCTGGCACCTCATGCTGTAGCTTTCCCAAAACCCCATTGCTGTAGCCTTAAAGACATCACTAGCCACATTACTAAGCATAATCCCATTCCAGAAGGATGATTCTGGTCTGTTTAGTTTTTCTGAAGATATGAAAATCCTTTTCTTGTACAGACTGTATCTTTTCTTTCATCACATTGCTGCTAGGAACTGGATACATGTGAAGTAAGACCTGTTTTCTTCAGCACATCGATATATCTTATCACCTGTAAGGGGTGACCTATTGAGAATTCAGAGTGCCTTGGCTAATCAAAATGTCAGAAGGGTTTTCCTAAGAGACTCCTAGTTTGTGTATGTTGGCCTGACTGTATAATGAAGTATTCCCTTTCTCTTTCAGAACTATCTCAGTTTAGTGACTAAGTTACACAATCATTCTTCTTTTGTGAAAAGCAAAATTATGGATTAACTATCGTTCCAGTCATGGGACTCATTTGCTTCGCATTTGTGCAGTTCTGCCTACACCAAGATCCAGTTACATGACTTTGCTCGCAAAAGGCCCACCTAAGGGAAAGTCAAGAAATTAACTTCATTATCTTGCCTGAATATTGCACTCTTAAAAATAGGTATTCTAGAAATAAGCAAAGTGATTATTTTCTTACACAATGTGAAACCAGCCTCATCATCACTGCATTTGTAATGTATATTTTTAATTTTAATTTTTTGGAGGGTTTACTAATGAGTTTGAACTTCTCTTCATTGAATTACTTAATTCTTAAATGCCTCCCACCACTACATCTGCCCTTTCCTTTAAAAAAAAAAAAAAGTTAACTTTTGTAAAAAGTGCTCAAATATTTCCTTTTGGAGGTTGTTTTTATTATTAATATAAATATTTTGCTATTATATGTATTTGCATGAGTATTGCATAAGGTGAGCATGTGTGTCTGTGTGTGTGTGTGTGTGTGTGTGTGTGTGTGTGTGTGTGTGTGTGTGCACACATGGACATGTGTGTGCGTGTATATGTGTTGAGGTCAGAGGTTGACATTGGTTGACTTCTAAGATCATTTTCCATTTTATTTATTGAAACAGGCTCTCTCAATTAAACTTAAAGCATGCTTTTTTTTTTTTTTTTTGTCTAGTCTAGCTGTCCAGCTTGCTCCAGGGATTCCCTGTCTCTACCTCCCAAATGTTGGTATTAAAGGAGGGCACCACAAACTCTTGGCATTGATGTGGGTGCTAGAGATGCAAATTCAGGTCTCAGTTTGTACCAGCTGAGACATCTCCCAACCCCATTTCTTTTTCTTGTATTAAAAATTAGCATATAGGTGCCATATTCTTGTACAGGTACAAGATAGGTACAGATATTGTAGAATGGGCCCATTTATTGACTATCTGTGAAGTCATTTTTATTTCTCTGTATTTACATTCTATTTATTTTGGGGGAATTTATGAAGTAGCCATGAAGTACAATAAATCAGTCCTGAAGAAAAACAAATCAAGTGCTCGTGAGATGGCTCAGAGGGGAAATGCCCTTGCCATGATAATCTGAATTTGAGTCTCAAGCCCCACATGATAGAAGGAAAGTACTAACTTCCAGGAGCTGCACTCTGATACCTATACCATACACATATGCCAGCGCAAGTATACACTACACTCCACTACACACACACACACACACACACACACACACACACACACACACACACTAAAATAAAGAAATGTTAAAAAAAAAGTGTCATGAGAGATGAGTCAGCAGTTAAGAGCACTGGCTGCTCTTCCAAGAGGATCCCTGGTTTGATTTCCAGTACCCACACAACCATCTCCATTCCAGGAGATCTGCTGCCCTCTTCTGCCTTCTGTGGGCACCAGGCATATGTGTGGTACACAGACATACATGCAGGCCAAACACCCATACACGTAAACACTTCAAAAAAATAAGAAAAGAAAAGAAAAAACATTCAACAACTCTTTCAGACTTAATTATGATAAAATGTTTCTCCTTAAAATATCACTACTAGAATGTGCTTATGAATTAGATGTATAATAAAATTTCTCATTGGCAGTATTGAAAGTAGAGAAAACTCAGTCATTGTGACTGGTGACCAGCAGACGTGTTTAAAGGTGAGGCTGTGAACTCTGTGACTTCTTGAGACTCCTCCACCTGACCCTATTTATTTATAAAGTTCTTGCAATGAAAATCCTTCACCTAATGAAAAGGAATCAGTGCTGAGATTAAAGTGTGGAATGCCGTATAAAATTCATTGAGAATGTATTCTTTTCACAAGACGGTTGGTTCTACCCCTCTACAGCTGAAAATATCACAGACAGACTGTACGACCACTTCCACCCAACCCTTGAGCATGGGCCCTTAAAGAGCTTAGGTGGATGTGGGAGCTGTATTTAGCTGTCAACCAAGGCCACTTAAAACCATGTGATTCAGCAGCACCATCAGTGGGACACATCATTGTGATAAGCCGTGTCAAAACACAGAAAGAGTAAGGGCCACCAGAGCAGCCTGTGCACAGAGCAAACTGATGTCACCAGTGATCACGGCAAGAACTGACTGTTCCTGTCCTGACAGAAGATGAGGTCATAAGTCAAATCCTCTGACTCAAAAAAAAAATTTTTTTTTAAATAAAGTATTTCAAACTGAAAATGCCATCGCAAAAAGGCCCTGGCTTCAGTGACTCTAGGGCATGGCCCAATCCTTCCCCTCTCCATGAGCAGCCCCTCACCTTCACATTTGTCATTCTGTAGACTGTACCCTGGTGGACAGATGCATCTGTAGGAGCCATCCAAGTTCTGACAGGTTCCAGGCGCACATTTCCTAGGGTCCAGAGCACATTCATTGATATCTGCAGAGAAAAGGAAAGCAGAGAGAGGTTCCTGCTGGCGTGATCTCCATTAACCAACTGCAAACTCAGTCAACGACCGGCATCAAACCAGAAGAAGCACACGGAGCTCAATAAAAGCCAAGAAAGTCTCTCGAGGAGGAAAGCAAAGTAGTAACTTTAAAAGTTTCTCAAGGTGGTGCAACACAGCTATTTTATGCTACCTGCCACAAATTGAGTATTCCTAGAAAAGTGTAGTGCACCAAAAGGGTTTTAAAGACAATTAAAAGATTATGTGAACTAACCTCTGGAGAGATATTTTGAGCAAAATATAATGAGTCATAGATATAAAGTTTAACATTTAACATTTAAAATGTTTTCTTGCACTATAATCTAATTTTTAAAAGAAGAAAAATGATAATATATAGTCTTTACAAGCAAGATTAGTGTACTCCCATGGTGAGTTTTCCTCTAGTGCCCACAGTGGGATTAGAACAAAGGCTCCCTGATTCTGTGCTGGACCTCTGGGAACATTTTCTTAGGGACTATTTTACTTCCTTTCTTTTAAATTTGAGGATTTCATGAGTACACTGTATTTGCATACTTTTCACCTTCCTTGTCCCCCTCTTCTCCTCCCCATGTTCCCCCAATACCCCTCTTGAATTCATGACTTCTATATTTATTTTTGTCTTACACACACACACACACACACACACACACACATACACACACACACACACACACACAGAGGCACACACACACACACACACACACACACACACACACGCACACTCACATACCCTAAACCAAGCACTGCTTCCCTTATTTGCAGGTGTTGCAGCCGACCCCTCAGGACTGGCCTGTCCCTCTCTCCCTCAGCGTCTTCCTGAACCCAGCACTCACCCACGCAGGTCCTGCCGTCGGGAGCCACCTCGTAACCTTCGTTGCACCTGCACTGAAAGGACCCCACCGTATTGACGCACTGGCCATTCCTGCAAAGATTCCCGTTTCCAGTTGCACATTCATCAACATCTGGAAAAAAAAAAAACTTTGTTATGTTCCAAAGAAAATGTCAAAATCCCAGCCATCATTCTAAACTTTGGTGGCCTTTGTGGACTTGGCCAAATATAAGAAATTATGGTGAAGGTCTAGTTTGGCTGCAGACCCAGCTGTAGGCACCCATCCAAATATAATGAAAAGATTACATAATCATATTAAAGCAGGTAACTTGTATGATTATTTTATAGCAATCTTGCTTAGACTTTGTATATTTTTTTTGCTTCCTTGCATTTTTATTTAAAAATTTAATTAGTATACACAAGGATTAGGTTTCATCATGGAATTTTCAAACAAAATTTGTTTTCTTTTTTCCTTTCTTTCTATCTTTTTTTTTTTTTTGGTTTTTCAAGACAGAGTTTCTCTGTGTACCTCTTGCTGTCCTAGACTCACTTTGTAGACTAGTCAGGCCTGGAACTCACAGAGATCTGTCTGCCTCTGCCTCTCAAGTGCTGTGATTGAAGGTGTGTGCCACCATACTGGACTCAAATTTTTTTTTGTAGCTATTTCTGCTCCACCCCCTGACTCTCCCTAGTCTCCTTTCACCCCCCCCAAACTCCTTAGCTTTCATTTCTACTGTGTCCCTCTCCCCTCTCCACCACCTCCCTTTCTAGTCTCTTTATTTTAGATTTTATTTATTTACTTTTTAAACATTTATTTATTTCTTCAAGTTACATCACAATCATAATACCCACCTTCCTCCCTCTCCCTGTCCCACCCTCCTATCCTCTTCCTCTTCACCCTCCTATCTGCTTTTTCTTTTTTTTTAAATTTAAGGTATCTTCCCTCCCCCCCCACATCTCCCCCTTTTAGTCCAATAAAAGGCTCTTTTTCTTATAACAATAAATACAATACAAAACAATAAGAACAATTAGGCCACAATTATAAAAATTACAAGGTACAACCTACATTCCCAATGTCCAGTTCATATGCATTTGGCAACTGATATCAATATTCTATTATCTATCTATCTCAATGAGTTTAAAGTTCTATACCTAACTCAGTTTCCATCCTAACTTGCATTACCAACTTAAAAACATCTTCTTAGACCTAGAACAGCCTTTTAATTTGTAAACAACTTAAAATTTAACTGTGAGACTATAACTCTCTAGTCTCCAACCACATCAGAGACCTGAGGATGAATATATGTGAATAAACAAGAAGTGCAGAGCCAGCAGGTTCCAAAACAGATTTTATTTTTAAAAGACAAAATTTTACTGATTTACTGAATACATAATTCAGATGAAGTCATACTTTAGTACTGCAATTAGAATCATTTAAAATTAGCTTCTAATGTATACAGTATTTGGTTCACTACTGCTTCTTAACATCCCTTCTTTAAATTATTTTTTAGTTAGTTTAAAATGATGGGTTTCATTATGATGTTTTCACACACATATATCCTTGCATCTTGCTCACACTCACATTTCTAGTATCCTGCCCTGTCCTTCCACTGGTCCCTTCCTCATTTCAAACATTCTTTTCTCTGCTTCATGTCACATATACATATGGATATATGGATATATATATATATATATATATATATATATATGGCTAAATCTAGATTCAGCACCTGAGAGGAAATGCCTATCCTCTCTTATAAGGGGAATGTTATACACTTAATAACTTGTTTATTTGAAGAGAGGCTGCAGAAAAGGATCTAGGCAAAAGATTCCACATTCCTCTGAAATTATGTAATTTATAAAGACTTGCTTTTGTATATTTTAACTTGAAGCATATATCTTGAAAGTTTTTAAACTTAAATCGAAGTAGATATAAAAGTTATAGCTGCTGATACCCAGTCCAATGAAGATAATAGAGTGACTACATTTGACTTTTATTGGCACATTATATTTGGTAGCCATGGGACTGACTGACAGGCATAAGGTTGCATATGTTAACACGCAGCCTACACTCTGTCCACACTGCAGACAGAGGCATAACATGGTGACATGCTCCAGTATACTCACCTATGCAGTCATTGTTGTGAGAGAGTATGAAGCCGTGGTTGCAGCGGCAGTTGAAGGAACCAATTGTGTTTCTGCAAGTCCCATTCCCACAGGCGTCTCTCTCACACTCGTCTATGTCTAGAAGGAAGAAAGGCCAGAGGGGGACACCATGACTAAAGGACAATGTGAGTATGTGGTCTTGACGCTGGAGAACCATGGGGTTGCACAGGATCTCCCCCAGGAGGCTGGACGGCTCTGGCGGCTGGCATCAGTGCCCTGGTGAGGCTGAGGTGAGGGCTTACACCTTGGAACTACAGTGTTCCCTCAGCTGGCATGTGAGAGGAGGCAAGATGAGGACATGAGAACCGGACAAGAGCTTTACTCTGTTTGCTTCTCAAATTCTCCAGCCTTGCCACTCTACTCAAATATTTTCACTCGAAAATGGAAAAACTTCTGTGTGCATCTGGACCTTCACTTGTCGCCACCTTTGGCACACTTCAGCTTTCAGGATTCATGCTCCAAGTTACCCCAGTCATGACTCACCAGGCTTTGCTCTGCAATCAGCAACAGGACTCTGCTCTCTAGCTAACTCTGATTTGGTTCAGAAGCCCTGGTATTGCTTGTCTTTTTATTTATTGGTCTATGACTTTTTTCTTTGGTGCATTATGAAGCTTATTCTGGCAACTTAGATATTTTTGCATCTTACCACAGCAGCTAGCATCTATCTTACACACTATATTAAAGGGGAAGTAGAAAAACTTAAGTGAGAGAATATTGGTACTGCTAATTTGATGAGGGAGGCCTGAGACACCTGGGGAGGTTAAAATGTAGTGATGAAAGTCAAGACTGCCTCTTTCAAGTTTGGGACATAAAGATAACTATTTGTGACTATGATGGAAAAGTTATTGCTAGCTCCCCAGTGCCTTGAGTATGGACTGAACATCACACCCAAATAATGAGTCACTGTCACTGTGCTGGCCACCTGGGAATTGGGAAGGGACAGCAAATCTGTCCTATTCATCCACAGTCACAGCGGTTAAGTCTTTGCTAAGAAATATTTTTTGTTGGCAGGTTCTAGAAAGATATGGAGAGAGAGAAAAAGAAACGGGGCGGGGGGGTAGAATCTGGTGGCAATGCATGGAAGGGTGAGCCACCCACCCTGGGATGAGCCAGGCTGATCTGGAGAAGATAAAACATCTCTCGTGGGTGGACCTAGTTGTACCCAAAGGTTAATGGTTTAAACCGAGCTCTGTAGGCTGTTCTTCCAATACTAGTTTGATTCATGTGCTTAAAGAGCCACAAAGATCTAATGGATTTGGCCTTAAATCAGAAAAAGAAGGAAGGACAGTGAGAACGTGACTGTTATATGTTTGTAAAGGACTCTGACAGTACCCAAAAGGGGAAAAGGTTTGAAACCTTGACTTCTTCCTCTTTTTCCCATAGGAAAATGATTTCTGCCCCCCATTTTGCCATTTTGTAACAATTTTCAATTTGCCTTTGAATAATTGATACAAACTGGAGACCTACACACACACACACACACACACACACACACACGTCCATACATTCAAAAGCTGAGGTCTGGTCTGATAAATGGCCCACATAAATACTAACCAAACTCATGCATTGTCAACATTTGTATTAACAAATTAAGTTGTTGTTTTAACATATTTCTCAGTTTATCTGTTAGTTGCTTTTTTTTTTTTTTTTTTTTTTTTTTTGCTAGGTGTTAGGGAGCTCCCCTAGCATGCATAAGACCCTATGTTTGATCCCAAACACTGCAAGAAAAGGGTTTCTACACGCTGGCAGTTTAATGACTATCAAGCAAGGTTATTGTGTTCAGATTGAAAAGACTAAGTGGTGTGTCATTCCTTTATGCTCATGCTTATTTTTGTTTTATAAATGGCAAACTAATTAACAGGCCACTTAGTATTAAATCTGGCACTTACTCAGATGCAAACGAATTCTGAAGGAAGCAGGGACTGAGGAGTGCACACTTACCCAAGCACATGGTTTGATCTGCATTTGTTTTGAAGCCGGTGTGGCAGAGGCAGTAGAAGCTTCCCACCGTGTCAATACACTGGCCGTGGCTGCATATGTTGGGGATTTCTTGGCACTCGTTTCGATCTGTAAACCAAAGGCATTTTAGGTGGACGCTGTGCGCATTTGCATGTTTTCTTAGAGGGAGATTTAGAACACAAAATGGCTGAACAGATTATTTCCAGCCATTGTTCTTAGAGATAATCCTAACTCCAATCCAAGGTAATGAAGCAGGCATTTGCATTCTGTCTGTTTTTACGCTGACATCAGTTAGATCTTACTTTTAGGGCATTAGTACCAAGTGAACCAAGGAAACAGCTCCCTCTACCAAGAGGAAAAAAGAAATAAACTTAGAATGGGGAGAAGATCTTGATTAGGTACCTAAACAGCATCTTTGGTATCTCTAGGTTTTGGTACCAAGGATCCTGGACACTTTGGGGCTTCCTCTGAAATTTTACAGCAAAGCCAAACACATTCTGTTTTTATTGAAATGGGACAATATCATAATTGAATAGATGCTCACGGTCAGTCTTATTGCTTTGCCCCACACCTTCAGCTTTCATTCCACCATATCTTGTTTTTAGTTGATAATCCAGGCTGCTGATTTAGGGTCTACAGAACTGTTATGTCAGAGCAACAAGGCCTTCCTCACAGCCATCTCCAAGCAGAAAGTGTCAATCGAGACACTGTTTAAATGTCTCAAATGTAGGAGGGAATTGGGATGACACCACTCAGAAACTATGACTAGTCTATACTAAAAACACTGAACAAATATCACTATTCTATTTGAGAAAATATCTAAAACAAAGAATGGGTGGGCAAAGAAAAGGGATTTTTCTTTTATAATTAGAAAAGGGAGCTGCCCTTGAGGAAGGCCAGTCACCATCAGGTGTTGCTGGATCTAGGAGTGTGTACGAACCAGATAGATCTTATTTTGTGAATATATATATGTATATATATATATTCACACACACATACACACACACATATATAATATGGAGTATTTGGAGATTCTAGTGATGAAGGAGAAAGTTAGCATTTTAGAATGTATAACTGTGGCGTGCTTACTTTACTGGGTCTAGGTAACTAGGAATTAGTACGAGGCATATTTTTAATTCCCAGGAGATTATATTTGAGGTTTCCTGGGAGGTTTGGCCAAACTTTGGAGTAGGGGCAGGATCCCAAACAGAAAGAGTAGAGACCATAAGAAAACGTCTGGTATGTAGCTGGGGAAGGCATTTATACAGGGGTAGGATTTGCTATTGAGTCAGACTATGGCAACCTGAGCTCTACCCTCAGCAGCAACATGGGGCTAGGACCACTGTGACTTAGAGTTCAAAATCACCTGTGTATGAATTCAAATTGAATTCTCATAGGATGATGTTTTTATTTTAAATACAGGCAGCGAGGAAGGCTTAGCATTCTGCCTGAAGCCTACCAGGATAAGGCAGTGCTTAAAAATGTTTTAAAATAGTTTGAAAGTAGGAATGGTGGCTTGGTCTGGTCGCCAACAATTATAATCAGCACTCCAGAGGTGAGACAAGGGGGAGTGTGAGCTTGAGGACAGCCCAAGCTAAACATCAAGACCCTGTCTCAAAAATCAACAATGGAAGTGAGATGGGAAAGAAGGTGTTTCTAGAATAAAATCCTCAACCCTCAAAGTGGAGTAGTCACAAGACTCAACAGAGGAGGGAAGTTGAACTGTGGGCTACATAAACTGCTCACTCAGGTTTTCCCTCATAGTGCCAGATGCAGTTTATGATAACATTATATAAGAAAACACAGAAGGCCTTGGGCTGTGCTGGTAGACTGTAGGTGGTCACCTTTTGGTAATCTATAAACAGCCCAACCTAATGGCCAGAGTTCATGGTCTCCAATGGCACACTCAGTACGACCAGGCGGTCTTTATTTTAACTGGACTAATTTCACCGAGCTCCTGAGAAAGAGAAATTAAAAGGAAAATGCAGGGAAGTAGAGCTAGGGCCAAATGTCACTGGGAGATTGTGCTTCGTATCAGCAGGGCCCTCACTTTTCCTGTACTAAATCTTTACTTTGTGGATAATCTCAGCTCTGTTGATGGAATGCACATGCTCCCTTAAACTCAATGAAACAAATCTTGATTCACAAAGTGATATGTGTATATATATTTTTGTTCTTTTCTTACACCTTCTTTTCACCAGGGTCTCATTAAACAATGGAAAACACACCGCAGACAGGAGCACACTTCCTACCACTTAATCATAACTGGCCAAGAGAGCCAAGGAAAACCTGACCATGGTCCCCCCACCCCGAGTTGTTTCATTCACAAGTGCACAAAACCCAGGAAACTCACTTGGAAGTGAGCCCCGAGCAGAGCGACACATTCTTTCTGACCTTAAAAGTACAACGATTGTAAGCATGCCGAAGCTTACATGTGGACCCGTCTGAAGTCTTAGTTTGCCTCTGAGCTCAAACACAAGGATCTTATGCACAAGTTTTCATGCCACTCGCTATGGATACCATCAAATGTGGACAAAATTTATCATCATCAATGTAAGTCAAAAACACACTGCCTGAAGACAAGGGTGTGTGTGTTTTAAATATGTTTATGCAGGAAGATCTGCTCCAACTCAAGAGAGTGCAGCCATCTAGCATAAGTGGATATGATGAAAACCTCCCTTGTCTAAGGGAGATTACCTAGAAGTTAATGATAATAAAATAGTAATCATCATCATGATGAACACTGATTAGAGGACTGTGGGCTTCTGTGTGGGTAGGTGGGTACAAGCACTCATTTATGTAAACGAGAAATATCTCATTTATAAAGGAGGCAAAAAAAGCTAAGTGTTTAGATTATTTCAACCATTTTCTTGTTTTTGTTTTCCTCTTTAGTTACTTTGAGTTTATCCACCTGAATCTTTATTTCTATTTCTTAGCCCTATAATCTCTGAAGGAGTGCAGATATCAGGATGGTGACAGCGATGTCCTCTGAGTGGGTGCTACATACCATTGCACTGGCCTGTGGAGGTGAGGCGGTAGCCTGGCTTACAGTCACAGCGGTAGCTGCCTGCAGTGTTAATGCACTCTGCATTGCGCTGGCACACCGGGCCGTTCTGACACTCATCGATATCTGCAAGCAGAAGAGAATTTCATTCAAGGGACAATGGAGTCTGGTGCTGGGTGAGTGATGTGTATTTTCTTACATCGACTCAGTCTTTTGAAGGGACAGCAATGGACATTTGTAGCAGGTTCATTCATAATGGCAAGAACTAAAAGCAACCGAGATACCCTTCAGTAAGTGAAAGTATTACAAATACTCTGTGGGATATTGGGATGATAGACTATCGGTCAGTGTTCCGGTGAGCTGGCTAGCTACAAGAAGACTTGAGAGATGCTCATGTGTGGGTTAATAACTGAGAGAGGCCACTTGAAAAGGCCATATACTGCTCTGATTCCAACTATCTGAATTTCTGGAAAAGGCAAAACTATGGAACCAGTACAGAGGTTAGTGATTTCCAGGGCTTAGACTGGAGGTGGTGGGGGAGGGCAGGTTGGTAAAACACAGAGAAGCTTTAGGGCAGAGAAACTGTGATATAACCACAGTAGATATACATCACTATAAAGTCATAGTCAATACATATGTCTCCATAAATTTGTTCCAAAAGCCAGGAAGTACAATACCAATGATGAACCCTATTCCCTGGGTGATGAGACATAAAAGGCTCAGGAAGGGAACAGAACTTTGAAGACTCAGGATGTCCCAAGGTAGAAAGGCAGAAACAGTGCCTGGGGAGAGGAGACTCTGGCTGAGGGCCAGTCAAGCTGCCTGAAAGTCATCCAGGAAGTAGCTTTCATGAAATGTCCCCCATGTTGGGGTAGGGTAAGCTTTCAGTGATCTATGGCCATCCATGCTCCTGTATGGAACCCCTCACCCACACTCCTACATATAACTCAGTAAAGTAACTGGTCCACTAAGCTAGACTCAGGTAGAATTGCTTCTTGGTCCATTGTCTGTGTCCTACCCAGAGTGAATAGATGTTTGTTCAGACCTTCCCAGGAAAAGTCACAACAGAAATAGATCAGGATGTCTCACAGGCAGGCCTGTGATTCTATTGTGGGAAAACTTGCCCACCACTGGTGGAGCTTCCAGGAGTGAGATGTCTGCCTGAAGTGAGCTGGACTGCCCCTCTCCATGCAAAAGGCCCATGAGCATCAGCACGCCAATGTTGTGACGGACACAGCACTGTTTCACTCACTATTTCTGCCCTGTTTGTAAACTGTAAAGAAACACTGAGTCTACCATGCCACAGAAGAGGCCAAATGGTATGACAGGCAGGCACTTCTGGGACATGCAAGTCTAAAGTCTGCTCATGTACCTCCTTGTGCAAAGTAAAAACATGGAAGTCCCCCAAAACATCCCTGGAATCCATTCCAATTGCAGGGATGGCTGAGACATGCATGAAGCCAACCTTCACTTTCTGATTTATTTTGAAATTTAAGAATGTGTTGGAAAGCAGCTGAGGGCATTTAAACATTCACCTCGAAGATGAATAACTTGTGAAATGGAACCCCAAGATTGGAACCTTTCATCTTCTTAATGTTCTCTGAATGTGACCGTTTTTTGACACCCTTAGAAGCAGAATGAGTGGGTGAAGCATGCTGGGTCTTCCATAACAGCAGGATGCTTTGGTCTGGCCCAGCAGGCTTTCAATCCTATGTATGTTACAAGATCTGGGCTGACTTTGTGCTCATGGGTGGCCTTGCCTATGTGTCCTGCCCAAGGGCAGCATTTTTGGCAAATATAAGTGGCACAGGGGTATTTGGGTAATTATTCAAGGGGCCTCTAAATGTAGAGAAGAGAAAATACAAAGGAAAAAGTGGCAGGCATTCTGAGATGTGTACCAGATGGGAAAGAGTACAGCCATGAGGAAGACAGCCATCACTAGCAGGATAAGATCTGCTGTTCCCTGTTCTTCCTACAGCTGTGCTTTCTCTGCTGGAATCTGATTCTTGATGGTTCCTGGAAACCCGACAGCTGGGGCCATGGTCTGAACTGGCTATCTCCTTAAAAAGTCTCGGACTGGCTATCACCCCTGCCCACAACCCACACAGCAAGCAGGGCAAGTGATTCGTGCCCAGTTGGCCACAGTGGTTGAAAGCTGACAAGAGAGCCTAACAAGCATGTGGTTACTAATGGAACGTAACTCCGTGTGTGGATTGTAAACGATTGTAAACTGTCCCTAATTTAGGGAGAAAGGATTGTTAATGTCAAAATATTGACATGTGTGCCATAACACATGCTTCAAGGGGTAACAACCCTTTCTATAATGTGTAAGATTTGGCTACAGGCCTGCCGCTCAAGCATTAAGTAGAAATCGACTCCAGTTGTCCCTCAGAGAATCACATGTTTAATGCGTAGCAATGTGTCTTGCACTAACATGTAAGAGAGTACTAGCTTCCCTGATGGAGGGAAAAAGTAGGAAGCATTATAAGGAACACTGGAATCTCAGTCTGTACACATGGCAACAGGAGCCAATGGGAAGTCCATCTGAATACATGCCAATTTTCTCCATATAACATCAAATTTGTTCTTCTTGCCATTTAAAATTCTCCCATGAGTTTGGAATATCAGTTTTATCATTGTTTCCATTAGGAGGAGCAGAATCTCTGTTTGGAAGAGAACACTGACTTTGACATTTAGCAAAAGACAACCCTCCTCTTGTGTTTGCTTTGAAGAAAGGGAAACAAAAACAATCTATTTGACACACTCAGGAACTCAAAGCTTTTTCCTGCCAGTGGGGAATCTAATATATCATGTGTTGAGGGAAGAGTTTTTATAATGAACAGTCTGGTTTTCTTAATTAATTAATTCTTAATTAATTTTTAAAATGGCATTTTTGTCAATTCTAGAAGAATTTCCTACAATGTATTTTTCTGTTCTAACTCTTGAACAGGTTCCAGTGTTGTGAAATTTGGCAAGGGTGTTGCTAAGCAGCTTGCTAGTTGCTTCGTTTGTAGATGCGGTATAGTCACACTTACCTTCACAAACCAGCAACTTGTCATTATAGAAGAATCCCACTGGACATTCACACCGGAAGCTGCCAACCATGTTGATGCACACTCCATTTTCACAGACTCCTGGGATCTCTCGGCATTCATCAATATCTGGAAACAGAGAAGCCCCTTGTGAGTGACAGTGTGGCTGGCGAGCCTGTGCAGGCTGAGACAGGATTGGAAGACAGGCACATGGGTGTCTATGTGGAGTCCATATCTTTTTGGGTTGAGTTTTGTGGTAAAATATCCAACTTGTAAGGTAGGGACTACTTTTGAATCTACTGAGCAACATGTACACCAGATGAGGAGGGTCTGACTGAAGACGTGGTCGGCTCAGAGGAAGGACTGTTGTAATAGACTGTTTCCTCAGGCCAGAGGGTTGAGCTTGTCTGCTGCTTCTCCTGAAGGGCCCCTCAATCTGCTTGTCAGAATTTGACAGACTACATCATTGAGCAGGCATGTACAGTACGGGCTATACTCATAAGTCTCTAGTCCCGAGGCTTCTGTTACTCTATAGAGCATTTGTTTTCTTATTATAATCTGAAGGCTCTGCAGGGTATTGTCTTGCCTGAGATGTAAGGTGACAGCAGCCAAGGGCTAAGGTGGGGTTTATAAGAACAGCAGAAACTTCAGGAGAGCACACACACCCTGAAACCAACCTGTCCAAGGACCTTTTCCAAGAGTTTGATTTTGTTTGAAAGCAAGTTGACCCCCCTTAATGGAAAACACAGCTTAGTTTCTCCAGGGGAGATTTAGGCTGTGAAACTAGAAAGGGGATGGAGAGAGAGGAGGCTCTCAGGGGAGGCAGGAAGTAAGGTAATGGGATAAATGTAGCAAGAAAGTAGAAGTGGGGCTGACTGGAGGGACCAGCCAAAGGTGCAGAGGGAGTGGGGCCTAGGGGCAGGAATGGTGAGAAGTATAACCACATGTGTTTGGAAAACGTCAAGATAAAGCCCATTGTTTTATCTGCAAACAAGGACCAATTTAGAATCTACTCTTTTAGCATAGATTAACACATGAAACAGAGTCACCCAAACTCGTTAGTCCTAAACAGAAATGATTGTGTTATTACCCAGCTTAGCAGAAACAGACTGAGTCAAATCTTTAGTCATTGTTTGGTACAAAATAGCAAAAGGATTTTATGAAATGTTTTCTTTTTCTTTTCCTGTCTGAATTTTATTTCCACTTGGAGAAGTTTGTATTTTTAAGACAAGATTAATAAACACACTATATAGTTTTAGCTGCAGAGGAATGGACTCTATATGCCAACAATCCTAAGACCTTTCAGAGGGAGGCTAATAAGCTCAAATAAAATAAGGCTTTATTCTGTCATGGCGGAATTTGGTAACACTAAGTACATTGCTATATACCATGTTTCTAGTTGCCCAAAGAGAGCTAGAGCCAAACAAATTGTGAGTCAGGACTGGGGTCTGATCCCAGCTCTGTTACTAATTAGCTAGGTGGCCTTGGGTGAGTCCCTTCCCTTTTCTGGGCCTCTGTCTCCTCCACTGGAAAGCAAGGAAGTTGGACGAGATGGTTGGAGGTCTTCCCAGGTCTACTAGTGGATGGTGCTAATGCCATTTCAAGTGTTTGCTGCCTGCCAACTGTGGGGGCCAGGCCTTGCTGGGTTACATGCCTGGACTGCCCATGGAGACCCATTACCATTAGAGGCCACTTACCTCCCAATCACAGATTCTAGACAGATTAAAAGATGTTTTGGGAAGGAGAAAAACAGAGTCACTAAGGCAGGGTGCTCCATGCCAATGTCATTTAGTAGTTTTTCTTTCCAAACCATGAAGTTTCTTTGGATGTTGACTGGCCTGTGGAGCTATATGGATCTGGCACTGAGAAAGCCTGCTGATTGCTGGACCAGGTCCTTGTTTTCTTAAACAAGGTCACTGGAAAGGCTGATGTGGACTTCAGTTTTACTTACTAGGAATAAGGCAAGACAAAGCAAGCCATGGTGTCTGCTACCAGACTCAGTCACAGAGGCTTAGGGGGCATCTAAGGATGAATATAAATCAGGCCACGAGAGGGACATTTTGAGAGGGCACATCTTCCATCGATTTTGATGGTATTTGCTTATAAACTGGAAGGGCACTGCCTATGCTGGCTAACCTCTGTGCAATGCCTCTCAATCCAGGTGCTTTTGAATCTAGTACAAGCTACCATCCCACTGCAGGGTCTGCTCCTGCTCCCATGTGAGACCACATACTGAAAAGACTTTTCTATCCATGAAATTCTCCAAGTAAAGAGACCCAAAGAGAGGCCAGGGGGGACAAAACTGATAGGCAAGGGGGCTTTGTATAACCAACCCTCATAAAGAACCGAAAAGTCATGTTACACTTAAAAGGGAAGACCAGGGAATTAAGGTGAAATCCAATGTCTACTACTGGCCCTGTCCTCTCTTTGTTGACACCTAGGGCTGGGTTCATTAAACTTGATTATTATTTCCTGAAAAGCTTGGGGCAGGGGGGGGGGCGGGGGGGGGGGGGGGGGGGGAGCCCTTAATCATAGGCAATAAAGTCCTCTATCCATTAGATGGCGCTATAAAGGGCTTCTCACTATTTTAGGTGAAGACTTACACTTCAAAACAGCTTGAGGCATCATTTAACAATTTTTTCTTCTCAGAAAAGAAACCAGCGAGCCTAGGAAAATGATGGCGTATATGCCCCCCCACTTTTAGCATAGAGGTAGAATCAGAGGACCCCCCAATCATATTCATAAGCACACAGACTCAAACTCACCCACTGGTAAGCCCGTGTAAATGTCAATGACAAAGCCGGGCCTCTGGCTTCCACAGAGGGTAGCAAACTCATCTGCAAGAGTTAAACAAAGAAGGCGTAGATATCAGGAATGAGCAAGAATTCACAGAGAGAGAAAACTATGAAAAGGTATTCATCTGAAAATACTGCATTCCTCGTAACAGAGACGCTGTAGGGAAAGTGACCTCTCCACAGACAAAGAAACAGGTTTCCTTATCCTCCATCTTGGTCGCTGTGTCTGGCTTTCATGAGAGTTTTCAGCATTCCCAGTCAGGTCCTCCCACTTGCATGGCGTGCATGTGATTATATACACAGAGCCTTCTGCCTGCCCTAAGACTAGTTTTAAAAAAATGTTCATTTATCATATTAGTTTCCCTGATGTTTTCAGTGCTATAATCTTGTGGGAGAACTCTGAAACAATGCTAGCGATGCCTATATTTTCATGATATGTTGAATTTACTGGATATAATTTATTCTGTCACTTGGCTTTCAGCAGAGAGGACTACAGGCAACTGCAAGGTAAACACTCGCCTTGGTAGGTCAAGTTTTCTCTTTGAAAATAAAGAATACATTCTTTTCTCCCTCCCTCCCCTAAGGGAAGTTTAAGAGTATCTCGAAGACTTTATTGGGACCATCCATGTGATATTTTGTATAAGAATCTCGTTAGGTAGAGCTGGAAAATTGTCTATTATTAATAAGTGACCAGCATCGTTGGGGTGAGAATTTATGCTTATCTCTGACTGATTTTTCTCTAGCAATTCGTAGCTAATTTATCTACCATTGTAGCCACAAAACTGTCACCTGTGCTTGGGATGGGACATTGTTCACACGGCTTATTCCAGGCTCTGCCAATGTTGTAAGAGCAACAGCACATCTTCTTGGTCATGTTGAACAGGAGTTCTCCATCACAGGTCTGGTTGTCAGTGTAATAGTTTCTGTAGCATAGACTTCTTCTCATGTCTAGGAGAAAAAGAGAGCAGAAGGACCGGTGATCCCACAGGATGTCCACAACACAGCAGAGACTAACAGTATATGTGGTAATCCAGATGTGATAAAAGTAGAAAACCACCTTGCGCACATCTTCTCAGCTCCTTCCCCCCACCTCCTGATGCTACAAGTGAGGCATTTGGAGAAAGGCACCCCTGGTGTTCTGTGCTGTGGAATGATGCCATTATGTGGTGCGGCATTAGCAAACTTTACAGACCCCCACCCATTCTCCTTGTAACAATTCTCCACTGCTCTTTGGCAGTGTGCCTCTTATTTCCGACTCATGATGTTTTAACGCTCTAGGTCAGTGCTGTAATATAATTGTATAAAGACACACCTATAAGTCAAACAAAAGAAGTACTATTAAATGGTTTGGCATCTTCCAGTATCACATTTTAAAAGAAAACCCTCAACCGCCACACACACAGTGGTGAAAATGCCAAATTCATGGTCTACAAGGGTAGTGTGTGTGTGTGTGTGTGTGTGTGTGTGTGTGTGTGTGTGTGTGTG
>CAJQZJ010032702.1:2370578-2386790 GCA_907164525.1 Lophiomys imhausi | reverse complement strand
GACTTAAAGTATGGGTGACATAGCCCTACCACTTCATGGCTGGTGGGTAATGGGCCTATATGATTTAGTCTCAAAACCTTGACATAAGAAGTACCATCTTTGTGGACATGCACATGTAAGTATCTGCATAAACTATGCAATTGCATATTTATGCAGTCATACAGCTTAAATTCATATTGCAAAGTTATGCTAATTCTGTGGCTTTTGATTAGAGCTAAGAAGAAAGATGACTTCATGAGTACTTCATAGAGTGAGAGAAAGCCTTACAGAGCAGTTCTGAACTGTTTTCATGTCAATACACAGTGACGGTAGTGACGAGGTGAAAGTCTGCACTACTTTCCTCATGCGGACATCATGTCCTCTGCCTTTATGTATCTTCCTACAGCAAGCTTATCCTTGGGTTTGATAGAGACAGCAAGTCACCAGTGAGAAACAGGTGTGAAAGCGCAACGGTGAACACGTACAGATGGTAGTACGATTTGCTTTAGAATAGTGATGTCATTATATAGATTGATATATGTGCATACAAATGTATACATGTACATATGTATGTATGTATGTGTATACTTATGCATATATGTGTGACGTGAGAGATAGAGAGACAGACATACATGCACACACTGTGCTAGCTTTTGAGGTCTCCTAGGTGACTGCCTCAAAGGTTTCATTCCATGGGGATCTAATCTCAGATAAATAATCTTTTCTGTTACCTAACAAGTATGCTCCAATCTTCAGAAAGAACTGTTGGTCTGATATGGGACATTACGGTTTGCCAACAAGAGTTACACAGCTGTTTCCAAAGCAATCATACCTGTGCAGGTGAAGCCATCACCTGTGTAACCATCCTTACAGAGACAGCGGTATGACCCCATGGTGTTCTTGCAGTCTGCATGTTGGCTGCACATATGGGTTCCATTAGAGCATTCATCCAGATCTTAAGGACAAAATTTACACCATTATCAATGTCACGACATTTACACTGAGTAATATACAAATTAAATTTCACTTTATAAAATTAGTATTTCCACGTTTGTAATCCATGTAGTTCATGAGTGTGACTTCCGTTATATTTCCAGTTTACCTGTGCACTTAACGCCGTCTCCAATCCACCCAGGACTGCAGCTGCACTTGAAACTCCCTGCCGTGTTGGTGCACACAGCGTGTCTTCCACAGTTGTGGGCTCCGATCTCACATTCATTGATGTCTGGAAAATAACCAGCACTTTAGGGAAAAGCTCTGCACAAAAGCCCTTTTGGCCTTTTTAAGGACTTAGCAGTATTCAGAAGCAGATCCTTTCTCATGCTTGTCATGGTGTAATACAGACAACTTAGTATCCACATAGATGCTGAACTAGTGAACAGTGCTGCAGTTTAATTTACAGAGAAAGAGTGATGTGGCCATTGTATTTGCTGTCAGCTGCCATTCTTCTCAGTGTTTCTAACGCGAGCCCCCAGCCACCTCTCAGCAAAGCGAACTCCTCTCCAAATGACAATTAAAAGTGAGTCACCTAAGGCCCTTCTGGTTAGTGTTTATGGTTATGTTTTCATTGGCAATATATTTTTTTAAGACAACTATAGGTAATATGCAGTTCTCCAATCTTTATAGGCAAATGAATATAATACCATATCAGAAAACTTTTGAATGATATAAGGTATTTTTTATTCTTAAATTTAAAGCATTGCTATTTCACTATGTTTTACTTTTTATAAGATCCTTACTTTAGGTATTATCACTTCAATAATATGCAGAAGATGTTGCTTAAGGCAATATGTAACCCTTCTCTAGCTTCCTGAGAGTCCATAGCACACAGCAGCCTGAACTTTCTTGCATAGCTCATGTAAAACTCAAGTCAACCCAGGAAGAACTTTTGTCAGAATAAGAAATACCAGATTAGCTCAAATTAGTAAAAAATCAAAAATGATTTCCAAATTCTTCATTCCCTGAAGTCTCATTTCAAATGTATCCAAAATACACTATATAAAAAGGTTCTCATGGTTTTTTCCCCCTCAAACTAACTCAATGTATAAGGAGGTAACTTCATAATTAATTCTGTCATTTACTAGAAACAGATATGTGTGGTTATGACACAAAGATTTTTAAGAGGAAACCAACACCTCACACAAAACTTGGGTCAAGAAGAATGAGACAGGCATAGGAAATGTCGCAAGAATTTCTAGTGATCACTCAAATAATGACTTTAAAAAGAAGCCAGGTAAGCAACTTATATTTGCCCTTTCATTTACTCATGAAGTTCAGTTAAATGACTTGAAAGTGTTAAGAAATAGTTGGCTTGGCAAATGTTCCATCTTAAGCCTAGAATGGTCTTTTACTAAGTATAATTTCACAGTTAATCAGAGCTTGTCGATATGTAATCCTACACTCTCCAATTTTCTCTTTTTACTAGCATATATTCACTGTATAAAGTTGGCCTGATTATATTTTCATACATGTATATCATGTCCTTTGACCACATTCAACCCCTAATTGTCTCTTTTTCTCTCTTTGTCCAGTTGTCCAGTGGTCAAAGATACCACTATTTTCATATGCTTTTACCTTTTCCATTAATTTTGCGTTTAAGAAAATGGCCACTTCTTTTGATAGAGGAATCTCCTTTAATTATTAGTATTAAAATGTAATAAAAAATTCTAATCCAAGAAAATATTTTTAGATTTTTGCCATGCTTTCAAAGTGAAAGAAATTCTATTTGCAAGAGACTGTGTGCTGTGATCTGGGATACCTGGAAAGGATAATTTAAGGGTCATACTCAAGCCTCATGTTGTGAATATAATGCATCATGTTACATAGCTTATGTTCTCAGTGTGTAAGAAGCAGATGAGAAAGACAGCAGGTCAAGAAGTGCAAACCCATTTCCGAGTTAACAGCGTCAGCATGGTTATGGATATACGCACACACAAACACACACACCCCAACTCTTATTAACTATTTCCATGGCAGACTGAGCCATAAGGAAAGCAAGCAGCAAAAGCACCACACTGAAACACTCGTCAACCACTCGAAGGAAACAGCGAGGGTTGGCCAAGAACATCTCTTTCTGTACGAATGTTCTCTTTTCTCCACGAATTTGCTCCAGACAGAAAATTCATTTTTCAGAGTGAGTGGAAGCCAAGCAAAGCAAAGAAATCCAAATTCAGCCTGACACTGCAACTTCCTTAACCCCACAGGTCCTCTGTCACAAAGACTCCCCAAGGTCATTGTACAGGGACCCCTGAAGGGTAAGGGTGAGTTGTAAGCAGACTCCATGGCAGGGCTTTGCCTACGCCCACAATCTGTCACCCAGATATGGGATGTGTTTTGAGCTTCTGTAGCCCCCCACAGCCATCATTCAGAGACAGACCATGCCACTTATACAAATGCCTGTCTTTCTGCCCCCCCCCCACCCCCAGACATCATCTGTTCCATGGTCCATGGCCCATGGTGCTGGCTTACAACCAATCTCTAGAATTAGGGGATGAGGAAGAGGACGTGACAGCTTAAATGAAAGGGCTACTTGGATTTCTTAATTTGGGTCAAAATTTGAGCCAAAACTATTAACTGAAGTGAACACCCATGGAGTTTCCACAGGCTGACAGCCAGTGGAGGAAAATTAGTGGTGATAAGAAGGCAGGAGGAAATAACCGGCTGTTGGTGCAGAAGTATGACTGTAGACCCGCCAGAAACAATTCTCATGTGAGAGGAACAGAGAGTATAAGAAATGAATTTATCCAGAAATCTTGCCATTTCAACAATTTCGATTTTATCCACTGGTTAAGTGAGTATGTGATGCCAGGTAGGTTCTAAAAATCGAGCTTGTGAAAGCCGAGACCCATTTGGGTGGCATCCTGCAATGACTTTATGTCTTCCCATTATAGTTACTCATAATGAGGAGCAGAGGTCATAGGAAAACTGTGACCCAACCCACTCAGCCAAAGACAGAGGAGCTGCATCCTTGGTTTCAAGCAAATACACATTCTCTCTCCATTAAATCAAACATTCCCCTCAGCAGTATCCACAATTTGGACAAAGCTTAAGAAGAAAAAAAAATGAAACCCTTAGCATCTGTGTGGGCTGGGAATGTGAGTCAGTGGGTGGAACCTGAACACTGCTGATGTGATTGGGAGAAGGAAACATGTTTATTTGTTAAAATGGAAACAATCAGTAACGACAAGGGAGCTGACATATTTAGACCGAGCTGTAATGGAGCCCAGAAGGTGACTGTAATTCTCGTGAAACAAAGTCCCTCCTTAGAAAACAGCATATGTGTTCTTAATAATTGCTTCCCAGGGTACTCATTTTAAAAATTCTATCTAAATAACCGGGGTGTGCATGTATGTGGTATGTGTTTGTGTGTGTGTGCGTGCACGTGCGCAGGTATGTGGTGCGTGTGCATATGTGTGTTATGACACAATTGCAACATCTCTTTGTTGTTATTTGGAGTGTGTCTTGCTTATTCAATTAGGCAAGATAAGTATGTCCGTTTACATTGATTGTCTGGGACATTATAAACACTTGTCTTTAACACGACCATCACCGAGGAGACCTGATGGCGCTCGCTCGAAGCTATGAGTAACCCTGACTTGAAACCATCCTGAAAGAGTCCTGGTTACGTGGAACTGAAAAGACAGTTTGGCTGATTTTTAAAAACTTGTTTTCAAGTGTGTGCGGCTTCTTGCCAGTTCCTGTCTGTGGAAGTCATTTCCCGTCCAGTGTGATACCCTTGGCTGTTACTAACAAGATTATTCACAGAGGATCTTTCTCTTCTCACCTTAACACAGCCCCTCCTCCCACAGGTCACTTCAGAGTTCTTTGCCCAAGGGGTTGTTTGGTTAAAGTCATAGGAACCTGATAATTTGTTCATGATCATAAACCAATGGAGGAACGCAGAACAAAATCCAGGATTCTACTCTTTCAAATGTGAATATCAAAAACCATGCTACCATAATTTCGAAGATGGCACAAAACTTGGGGCTTCTTCCAATAGTACTTGCTGGATATCATCCAACTAAAATGTCATTCTAGGCTGCAGTTGGAAAGAATAGGGAGGTACTGGCCCTTCTGAAAATACAGTATTTCTCCGAGTATATTTCTGTTCTTGGGGTTTACTAAGAGGTGACTGCTGTACTGTAACACTGGCCCTGACTCATCCAGCAAGCAGTGGGACCTTCCTGTACCCTTGGTCTCAGCATCTCTGCAAATTCAATTATTAAAATATTTCCCTTTAAAAATAGATTTTGTGCATTTATGGCAAACAGTTACATAGAAGTTTCAGTAGATTTCACATTGCTTCTAGACAGGGTATCTGGAATACCAGTAAATTCCCATATGCCATATCTCTTTTACCTATAGTGATACAACTATAGCATGGGCATAACCTTTCATCATGGTAAAGGACCTAAAATAACCATCGGCTGCAGCATGTTCTTCAGTTAAATGGACTTTAGAAAATGGAACTCTACAAACTCTTTCCCTTGAGCCAATGAAGACTGTCCCAAGAGACTTTGTCTCCTTGTGTTCATCACAGGACCTCTGCTTGAACCTCAGTGAGCTTTTTTTCCCTTTACTGATTACAACACAGCATAGAATTACTCTACCCTACTCTCCACACAGCCACACCATAATTCCTTAGCAACCCTTGCATTGACACTGGAAGCTCATAATAACTTTTGAACCTGAGAATCATTTGTACCTTAGCATCTATGCAGATGAGTTGAGAGTTTACGCACTCCCCCATTTACCAGAAGGGACCCCTAGCCAGGATTTCTATGGTAAACAACAGAGAAGGCATAAAAGCATTTCAGTATTATGCCTCATTTAATGGCTTGGGCAGACTGTCATTTTTGAACTGATAATAACATTACTGCTGCGTATGAGTAAGTTTGACAATTTACACAGCCACTTTATAACTGACAAATTATTTTGTTGCTTTCTTGAAATACAGTAATATAATTAAGATGAGGATCCATACATTATCAAACTGCCAGTATGCCAATTTTAATGTTTAGGACACAAGGCCTTGCCAAGCAGCTTTTAGAATTCAAGCCCAGCCCATTACTTGTTAAATGTTTTTAAAGTTACCTAGTTCAAGCTCACCATGATCTCTATTATGTTTTAAATTATGTTATATGCCATAACTTGTACCTTTAATATAAGTTATTATAGTAAAACTTTACTGTCTGTAATTCCATGTACTCAATTTCATTATTTCATGTTTGAAAAACAACAGCTAAACATGTATAAAATAATGTCATTGACACAGAGTGGCTTCTTCCATTTGGCATTTAATAGCATAGTCTCCTGAAAGTATTGTGAAAGGTTTTCTTAAGTGATATTGATAACAAACAAGAACACTGTGAATGGTTCTATTCCTTTATGACATTAGTTAAGTCATACAAATAAAGACTTGTTTAGGTTAAAAAGTTAATGCATCAAAAGCATTCCAACTTAAGGAACAAAAGACTAGTAAGAACTGACGAAACACAGTACATTTTGCTTGAAAAAGCAATTTCAGTTGTAAAATAAAGTGCTGGCAAAGAGGCTTGCTCTGACAAAGGGTTGAGAATCTTCAGTAACCAGCATGGCCATGTATGTGACCTGAAAGTATGATTCTTAGCCTATATAAATTACACCATTCATTGTGTTAACTAATCCAACACAGCACATCTTTATTTTCACAGATAGGACAGACTTTATTCACCTTAGTTCTAATAAATCATGGAAAGTTTCAAAGGCATAGAAGCTAAATTAATGAAATATGGTACACAAAATACCTACAATGCAGTTAAAATAGTGAATTTATAAAAACTGGTCTTAAACTGTAATTATTACAGCAGTTTCTTAGCTACTTGATTTTTTTTGACCAATATGAAAAAGAAAATATACCTGTGCAGCCTGTTTTTCCTTTTTTCCCTGAATAGCCCATATCACAGTGGCAGATGAATGAGCCTTTGGTGTTTTCACAAGTCCCACTGAGGCAGATATTTGGATTCAGGTCACATTCATTGACATCTGTAAGACATAGATACAATTCATATATCCAAGTTTCTGCTGTAATGGATACTTTCTCTCTGAGATAAAAGAATTATGATAGAAAACTAAGAGAAGGTGAGACAGTTTTACTAAAATAATCTTGGAAAGAAAACACAAAATATTATACTTAAATGCTATCATTCAGAAAAACAATATAGGAAACTCCATTCACACTGGCACTTTTTAGTGGTGACTAATTATGTAACCTGGCTTTTATTCCACAATGAGGGGTCAGGTGGTCAGTAACTCTTCCTGAACAGAAGCTTGTTCATGTGATGGTTTTCGAGGAGACAACATTCTCTGTGGTAAGATAACTGTGATTCTGTCTGTGTGATGCCTATAATTTACTTTCTATATTAAAAAAAGAAAGGATAGAAAGGGATGGGAGAGATGGCTTCGTGGTTAACAGCACTAGCTGTTGTTCTTTCAGAGGATCAGGGGTTAGATACCCAGCGCCCACATGGTGACTCACAACTATCTGTAACTCTAGTCCTAAGTGATAGGTGATCCAATGCCCCCTTCTGGCCTCCATTGGCACCAGGCATGCATTTAGTACACAGACATACAGGCAGGCAAAACATTCATCCACATCATGATTGTGCACACAACCCATCCATTTTGGCCAAGAAGGAATGACCTTCTCACCACAAACAACTAAAAAAAAAAAAAATTAAAACAGGAAATGGACAATAAGTAGACAAAATGTTTTTCTAGGCCCTGGATACAAGACAACAAAAATACAGTGATTCTCAAGATAAAGAAAATAAATTGGGTTCTAGATTATTCTCAGATTACTGAAGAAGAAATTCTAAGCCTAGGTCTATGGAAGAGGATAGAACCAGGAGACATCACTGGCCCAGATAAAAGTCAAGGGAGAGACAGACAGACAGACAGACAGACAGACAAAGAGAGAGAGAGAGAGAGAGAGAGAGAGAGAGATCACCAATAGAGAGAGCACCAGGGATCCACAGAAAGCTTCTGCAGATACCCAGAACAGTGGTGAGCTCACTCATGCAAAGAAACAAACCACCCATCCACCCACGCTAGGGAAAGTGCTGTCTAATCCAATCCAACAATCCTTGGCATCCACAGAAGGCCAACAATGATGCCCTTTCCCCAAAGGTAAACTAGAAACTCTTATACCTCACAGAGAAGCGAGTAGAGTTCTAGAAGGGTCTTGCCTCAGCACTATAGCAAGAACAGCTCTAGACTAACTGTTGCTTAAAAGTAAGACTTTTAAGAGGATCAGTCTGGTTCCAGATGACCAAACTGTGTCCTCAAAGTTCACCAATCTTTCTAGAACACAGAGATTTGCCAGCATTTCCCAAGGCAAAATTTAAAATGACCGGCTTACACTGGTCATCAGGCAGAGATGAAGCAGGAAATATGAACAAACCGACCTTGAGGTGATTTCGTGATACTTGTGACTGAGCAGGTAAGTTAGACAATGCTGCCTTCTTTCTTACCTAAACACGTCTTCATATCTTCAGATGCCATGAACCCATCATAGCACAGGCATCTGTACTCCCCAGGGATGTTTGTGCACTGACCGCCATCACAGATATTGGGGTTATCTTCACACTCATCAATGTCTGAAAAGAAGAAAGTCAGCAACCACATGTTAGAGTTAATGACTTTGGTTCCATTATTCAGCGAGGAGGCATGAGTTGACCCAACTCAACAGCTGCTTGCACAAGACGAGCACCTCCTAACCCTAAATTCAAATGAAGCTTTGTATAAATTACTTCATCAGGTTATCCTGGGAATACAGAAGGCAATCAGGCTCAGAATTCTCAGTATATGGTCTAAGGACACAACAGATGCACCAGGTCTAAAAGACTATCAAGCGAAATTTAAACATATGAACTTTTAATTCAAAATGATTATGAATCTTATTTTACCATTGTTTAGTTATAAATGGTTGTTTTCAACATTTACTTTGGATAGTCAAACTACATAGAGGTAGGTGTGTGTATATGGCAGGGGGGTGTGTTAAAGGTCAAATAAAATCATTGTGGATCCTTAGTTCAAATTATCTTCTTAACCAGAACCAAAAATCAAAGTCTGAGAGACCTACTCTACTTTTATCTCTTGTTGGCTGCCTGGCTCATCCAGCACAAGGTAGTAAGACAGGAGTTTAAGTTAGGAGAGTGACTCTCAGACTTCAGCATCTATCCAAACACATGGATCACCACGATGACCTGGTACTTTTCAATTCAGTAGATTTGGATGGAGGATGAGGTTTTGCATGTTCACAAATCCTCAGGTCATGTGGCTGCTGCAGAAGACACAGAATTGCACCAAATTAGGTTTAAGATGCAACTCTCCAAAATTCTGTTTAATGAAGACAATGCTTTCTGCTTCATTTATTACACACCAGGCACTATACTGAATTTTCTCCCTCTTTCCCATGGTCTCAACTATATTTTATAAAGGAAGATATGGTGTGTGACCTGAAGACACACAGCTGAAATATGCAACAGACAGGGCTTGAACCCAAGGTTGTCACACTCCGAAGCCCATGCCCTGCATCACTCTGCTTGAAGGACTGTCACTGAAAGAAATACAATCTGAGGGTAAATCTGCTCACCTGTGCATGACCTCTGGTCCGGCATTAGTGCAAACCCTGGCTGACAACTGCATTCATAACTGCCTTCAGAGTTTGTGCAGAAGGTTTCACACCCACCGTTCATTATGCTGCATTCATCGATGTCTAAGGGAAGTGAGAAGATATTAGAATGTTTGTCCTCTCGCAAACTCTTGTTGAAATTTAATTACCACCATAGAAGTATTAAGGTATGAGACTTTGAGGAGGTTATTTAGCTATGAGGACTCCACTTTTGTGGGTAGCATTAATGCCATTATAAAATAAAACAGGTGAATTTGGCCACTCTTGCTCTCTTCTCTCTCTCTCTCTCTCTCTGTCTCTCTCTCTCTCTCTCTCTCTCTCTCTCTCTCTCTCTCTCTCCCTTTACACATTTTGGTACAGCAAGAAGGCCAAGGCTTAATGCCAGACTTTGCCATGGCTTCCCAGCCTCCTGAGATGTGAATCAATGAATTTCTATCATTATAAATTAGCCAGTCTCGGGTTATTCCAGTGCAGCACATAAAACTGGTGGAGACACCTTCCTTTGTGTTCACAGTTGTGGCGACCTTCTTGGTCATTGATTGAGTTATAGACATGAATTATGGCTTGATGGGCTGAGATTCTGATCCTTCGCAAGACCCTGAATTGAAGTTTTGAGTTGCTCTTGGCTAGATTTCAAAAGAATCTGGGCTGATTTATGGTTTTGGGTGGAAACCATCTGAGACTTGGCAGTTCCACATGGTGTACACCCCAAGCCAGGGCAACACTGGCAGCATTTACACGACTTCACTTTGACTTTGGGTATGATGAAGCCACAGGGCCTCCTGTGTCACTCTTCATGGCAGGACTAAACCTACAGAGGACTAACCACAAAGAAAAATCCTTGTCCCACAAAATCCCACACTTAAGCAGTGCCAGACATGGCCTCTATTTCAGGGTAAGATAGGAACATTCCCTGGCCTTCTTGCCAATGGTCACTCTTTGAAATCTTTAGATGACCTCTACCAAGTGGGGCGGAGACCTCACCCTGTGCCTTCCTGTGTTTTCTATGGCACTTGCCATGCTTTGTTCATCCCAGGGTTAATTATCACCAGCTGATTTGCTTTGGCATGCATATGCCATGTCATTATTCAAAAAGCATACATCTGATTACATATCTTTCACTCATCTGTGTCTTTGAAGAGGGATGTAAGGTGTGAATATTGTGAGCCACTAAGAGAATTTTATTTCCAGTGAAACAAGAAAGATTCAGCAAAAGCATCTAGCAGTAGAACCAGAACCCATAATGCATAGCTTGGGTGTTTTACAAAGAGACAAAATAAAATGCACTGTGAAATGAAAAGGAGGGTAGAACTTACCAACACAGAAGAGTCTGTCATGGGTCGAGTGATAACCCGGGTTGCAGGCACACTGATATTTCCCTATGAGGTTCACACAACGGCCATTGGGACAGAGGTTTGCACTCAGTTCACACTCATTGATGTCTGTTTAGAAAGAGAGAACATCATAGAAACATAGTGTCTGAATCTGGCAGAGATATGGATCAAACAACTGACCTCACTCAAGTGGTCTGAAAGAGTTCCTCCTTACCAATGCATGCAGAGATGTTCGGGGCCAGGTGGTGACCAGGCGGGCACTCACAGCGATAACTTCCCTCTGTATTGTGGCAAATGCCTCCTCGGCATAGGAGAGGATCTCTCTGACATTCATCAATATCTGTGAAATGGAGATGCCCTGTGTTGAAGATGCTGGTGCCCAATTCTTCTTTATCAGGCCGTCCCCTTTTCCAACCCTCTGCTGTTGAGAGTCCTGGCTATTGGTAGCTTATCAGTTCCCTTCTGTCCACCACACTCAGAAATGCCTGGGAGGTAAAGGCTTTCCCATATGAAAAGCAATCCACAGCCAGTCATGATTGACTGGCCTTGACTTTGTCTCAACACAGGACAACGCTTGATGCCATTTACACCTCCAGAGCTCCCTGTAGGATCCGAGTGTGCTGCAGTACAGCCAGACTTTACTATACTGCTCCTCTGCCATTCTGAGAGGTTCCTCCCTCAAAACATTCCTCGAGGACCCATAACAAAACAAAACACAAACAAACAAAAATTCAAACAAATAAACCCAAGTCCACCACACTTGTGTGCAGGAATCTCATCTCAGACTTTGTTCATGGATAACCTGACCTAAGGCAATGTAGTCAATGCTGTCCTCTAGAACTGTTGGACAGACACCCTGAGATGGGGCTCCTACTGTGGCTTATGTCTGAATTGTTCTCAATTCACTATGTCAGGCGTTGAAGTCTCTCAGCTTGCCATTGGAGACACTTGCTTAGTCACTTGCCATTGTTTAGTCCCTCAGTGCCTTTCTATATGAGTCTCCCTCAGCCACAGACTGCACTCACTGGTCAGAAGACTGGACAGCAGGAATTGCCTGGGATCCTACCTATGAGGAATCTGGGTTTCTCGCTGTCTTTTGCTTCCTACACTGGCTAAAGCAGCATAAACTTACCCATGCAGTTCTTCATCATCATGAATCCACTTTCATAGCCTTCATCACACTTGCATTCGAAGTCCCCTGGGGTGTTGACACACTGGCCTCGGCCACAGAGGTCAGGAGATATTCGGCATTCATCAATGTCTGTACAAGAAACAGCAGGCAGCCACCATGAGGGCAGCAATAACCTTACAACGGGAAGCCACAAGGAAAAGGGGGAGTTTGAAGACTCCTCGATTCCCCTGGAGACCCACTCACTGACCTGTGCAGTTCCTCTCCTCAGAATCCAGAGCAAAGCCACTATCACACCTGCACTTGAAGCTGCCGATGGTGTTTCTGCACTTGCCATGGGTGCAGAGGCTGGGTATCATCTTGCACTCATTGATATCTTCAGGAAAAGGAAAATGCAGGGAAGAGAAGCTTATGGGCAAACAGTGAGGATGTATCAGGGGTTCATACTTTAAACCCAGAAGGTGGGAGGGCTTTGATTTAGGGCTTTGGCAATGTCCATCTCAAAAATGCCTGTTAAACCAGGGCTAGTACTTCATAAACATCCTTACGTCTACATTTCAAGAGAACGCTTACTGTTTTTTCATATACTGAAGTAAACAGTCACTGTGTCACTGTCCACAGAAGTTAAACTAGTCTTAGAATTAGATTAAAGTTATAACTTCTTACTCTGACATGGACTTCAGATTATGGTATGACAAAAAAAGATAAATAACACGTAAAACACAGTAAACCACAGAAATGAAATTCACTGCATTTGGACAAAGAGCACCTACTTGTGCATTCTAACACCACTCACCAGCAGTAAGAATGCTTCCAATAGAAGAGAAAAGGTCAAATCACAACATTTTGGCAGACATCTGACTTTCCTTTAGTGCTCAGGTTAGTATCACAGTTTATTTTACTAGTTAATGGATAGAAGAGGTAAGAAACCTCAGGAAGTTCTGAGAAGTAGGACTGGGGATGGGGGAGGTGTTATCATTGGCAAAAGAGAGTGGGAGAGGGAGAGAGAAAAGACACAGGGAATTGAAACGTTGAAGGAATGACCACACTGATGGTATTTGTAGCAAACCTGACTCACAAAAAGGCATCTCCCAGTCTACAAAGAAAACCAGTCAACCACGGGGAGCACTGTACCTTTGAAGAAAGGCTTCCCATTTGTAATATCTTTTGTTGCAAACCCAGGTCCTCGGGGACAGAGCTCCTCATACTCCCGGGTGTTTCTCAATGGACATTCCTCGCACTCTTCGGTTCCCCAGGCTGCCCCAACCGAGCAGCAGCAGGCATCCATACGGTGGCGGCCAGCGATGGGCAGGGTGCATTCCTCATCTTCGTACCTCAGGAAGCAGGTCTCCAGGCGGATGTCTGTCACAAGGGCAGGAGACTGAGGACAGTTGTTCTTCACTGTCCAAAGCTACCAACTTTTGTCAGAGACAATACATGCTAATTTGCTATATCCATGACTACATTTTTTTTTTCATTAGAAAACCAGGATTACACGGTATGTATTCCTGCTAATGAGGACTTTATCCTCTTTCTCATGCTTAAATGTCCTATTAATGAGAAGCTTCCTTCCAACTTTTGGTGTTTTCTGATGATTCTACACATTGCAGTCAATGACTGAGAAGAGCCACTTTGCTGTTTGTGGGCCTCTTGTCCTTGTAAAGCCAAGTTCATCACCAATGCGTACATTCCATGATGTCTTGGCATCTCCTCTCTATAGAAGAGCAAACTCACTGTGTTGTTGGAAATACATCATATTACTCAAACAGTACTGCCTCGAACCTACTTCATTTCTGGAGAGGTGGAATACCAGTCTGGAATGAGGGCTTTCCTACTTAAGATAAAAAAGGAAATGGCAAACAAAAGCCACCTGTTCTTCTAAGATGTTTCACTTCAATACGTGTGTATGCACATGAACTGAGGCTACTCCTATTTCCAGCCCCAACTTCAAGTGACTGTGAAGGACATTGGCAGACCAAGGGACAGAAGACCTGGATTCTGGGACTATCCTGCATCAAACTGTTCCTTAGAAAAATCAGATGCCTGATCCCAGATCTGCAGGCCTGCTGAATGACCCTGTGTCTATCTCTCATGAACTGTCGTGATGTTCCCTTGAAATTATACACCCAAGAATTGCAAAGCATTGTCCAAATGTGCCTTCTTTCTCATTTGCCTTCACAATGTGGTTGTAACTATTTACCTAAGTGTTCAATTTGCCCAGTGTTAAAAAAAACAAAATAAAACAAAACAAAACAAAACAAAAAAGCCCTCTGAAGCATCTAAGCAGCCCTACGCCCAAGTCTCCCAGGCAATTTAAAGTAAACTCCACATTAAACACTGGGGCATCTTTCAGTTGAGAATCTAGAGGAATGTTTTCATTAAGTAAAGATCCTGTCTAAATAAATAAGCGAAGATTTGGATATGGAGTTGCTGATATCCTTAGTTACAAAAAGATTCTGAGCTCCAAACTCCCCTTCTGGTCCATACTGTTGACACTTTAAAATTCTGTGTCTAAAGGTTGGTTCTCATTAGTAAATGATCAGATTTCCTCAGCTGCTTGACAGTCTGTTAAGCACATAAAGTGGTCTTCCCTGGGGAGGTGGGGAGGCAGATATTCTTCTGAGAGATGCAGAATCAGACATGCACTACATGTGACGTCATTTATAGAGTCAAAGGCTAAGAAATCAGAGAGCTTCTGGACTTTGATCTGGCAATGAGACACTGTGGCAGTAACAGTAGGAGCCAGTCAGATGCCACAGCTAAGAGCCAAGGGGCAGCCTTCTGAGGACTTCAAGTCTCTTCCACGTCATTGGGATGGGACGATTGGATATGAAGTGCCTCTTGGGCTCTCGTGGCATGGAGATTCCCATACAGTCATAGAGCCGACAGCCCTGTTTCCTACCGCACACAACCTCCCTTTCCCAGGAGGATTCTTGCTCCTGATAGCAACAGGGCTTTCCTATAAGGACCTGTCGGATCAGTTATAGCTCAGGCCTAAAAAGTGGGGTGCAGCTCCCTGTTAAGTGCAAATGTCCTTCCCTTTGCCACTCGGCATGTATTCTGCAGCCCAAGGCATGTGGGCAGCACTGCACTAGCCACTGGGGTGGCAGTGAATTGAAGAATGGAAAGACTAACACGGAAAGCCTCTCTTTAGCAGAGTTAGGAAGGGCGTTTGTTAAGAAAACCACCATAGATCCTAACAGATGAGCTGAACCTATGTGTGTGTGTGTGTGTGTGTGTGTGTGTGTGTATGCCCAAATGTCCAACTGCATCTTATTCATCTTTACCAAGGCAAATTCTTCCTGTGGCATCCAAAGTCATTCCATTAGGACACTCGCACTTGAATGAACCCCTGGAGTTGACACACAGGCCATTCTTGCATACTCCTGGGAACACTTCACATTCATTGATATCTAACAAAGAAAAACAAAAAGTATTAAGTCAGTATATCTGTATAAAGTTAAGCCTGGCTTATCCCACTCATAGATTCACAATGATTCCTACAAAAGAAAGGGCCTTTTCAGAACCCAATAAGTTCAAAACACTAGCTTGCCTCCAAACAGCTCATATGAACTTCTGATGGGTCCAAATAGCAAATAATAGGTCTGTTTACTAAAGCTGGGAGTCTCTCTCCTGGCCTCTGGAAACAGTGTTTGAGTTGAGGAGAAAGGGGCCAAGGGTTTGGGGGACAGATCTAGTAGGTAAGGTTCTGGGGGTTTTAATTAGCTTTAGAAGACAGGATGACTTGAAATAGACAAAAATTACCAAAAAGGAGAAAGTTTGAACATGGGTGTATAAAAATCAAATCCTGCTGTGGGATATGCAGGCCGGTCAAGGAGTACTGAGCCCAGGTGGGTGTTTGGGTGAGGGAGAAAAGGTCAACACATGGATGTCCTTTCAACATTCACCAGTGTTGCCCAGGCCTACTGATCCTTCCCTATTTGTTTCATGGAGCAGTGTATTCTCTGCACTTAATTTGTAAAAACAGATCATGAAATTAATCCAAAGAAAGGCAATAGAAATGCCAAAAGGGAGAGCCTTACTTAAGAAACACACACACACACACACACACACACACACACACACACACACACACA
>CAJQZJ010032702.1:2319472-2370568 GCA_907164525.1 Lophiomys imhausi | reverse complement strand
CACACACACACACACACACACACACACACACACACACACACACACACCACACACACACAAAATGCCTATTTTAAAGAGGTCGCTCTCCAAGCCAAGAGTGTTGAGAAAAAGTCTCAATGTTTTCTTGAAGAAAAGCTAAATGGGAGTGAAGTTGAACCTACTTTTGGGGGATTTGTTCCTTGGAGTTTTTCCTTGGCCATTTGTGTACCAAAATGTGCTGTTAAGGCTCAGATAAGTTATGAACGGCTGGTCTGAACCAGAAAAAAGCCAAAAGATTCAGTCATCATTTGGAAAGCAAGCCCTTGGGTGGGGGTTGTAGTATTCCTCTTTGTTTTAACAGGAAAAAAAAAAACTTCATTTTATCCCACATATGGGACTGTTGTTTTTTAAATACTTCAGCTGCTGTGTCATGTCAGGCTGAGTCAGCCACCATGACCTATATCCACTCAGAACTCCATGAGAATGAACCACAGCAAACCGGAGAGGCTCAGCACAGACCTTGAAGACAGAGGTAACTGAACACACGCCCTCTAAGTCACCCAGGAATGCGACACAAGCAAACAAGCAACAACAATAATTTAAAAACAAAACAAAACAAAAACAGAGCTAACCAAGAATGCAAACTTTACAATCTTAGAAAACAGAAATGTCTTGCTTTTTTGCTCCTGATCTGCAGATAGCGTTTTGAAAATGCAGCCACTCCAAATGATGCATGGTCATTCTAAAGCCTGTCCAGTCATGCTGTCCCATGGCCATAGTGATCTGACTCCGGCAACAGCTTGCGCATTTAACATCTGTTCTGTTCTGCAGTTCTCAGTAATTTTTTCCCCCCTGCAGCATATTTTTCACTGTGAAGCTGCCTTGCGCCTTTATCCAGGCTAAGTTAACATAAGCATTCTTCACACACACAAAAGAAATGTATGGCTTATAAATAATAAGAAATACCTTCACATTGTGTGCCTTTAATTCTTGAGAACCCTTTACCACATATGGGATCTGTGGGAAAACAAAACAAGATTAACAACATCCATCTAGACTTCCCAGACATGATCAATATATGAAACCTAAGGGAGGGCCTGGAACAGGAGTTGGGTTTTGCTGCTGTGAATGAGCATGGGACTGCATAGCTAAGGAAGGGCAGTAATGAAATGCCTGCACTAGTAAAGCCCAGCCTGCAGAAACTGGTTCATCAGGGAAGCATTTGGAGGTAATCACATGACCACATGGAGATAGAAAATGCCCAAAAGGCCAAAATCACATATAATTGATGTCCTTGATATTTCTCTGGTTTCCTACTCAGGAACATGTTTAACCAAGGTCATCTTTAAATTTTCCATAAGGATCTGACTAATGAGATGGCTGCAGAGCCGTGAATTGCTTCTCTTACCAACTTGACATATGGTACACGGGCTCCCCCAGGCAGCACCAAGAGAAGAGCAACATTCGGATTTCAAGGTTGCTCCATTGATGTTGATCTCACACCGCCCATCGATGACAGTCTGCCAGCATGTGCCCTTGATGGTTTCTGCAGAAAGAGGAGGTGAAGGACATTTAACAGAATCTTATCAAAAAAACAATCCAAAGTATACATTAGAATCACAGCTAGAATAGCACTATGTGACAAAGAATGATAATAACTTTTTGTTTCTTCTATATGTAAACTTCTGTTGCCATCAAAGTAGCCATTACGCATAGTAGCACTGGATTATTGATAAACAGTGAAAAATTATTCTCAGAAGTATGAGTACCTATACAGATGGTTTTTGTTGGATCCAAAGTGCTTTCTGGAGAACATTCACAAATGAAAGAGCCAGGGCTGTTCTTGCAGACTCCATTAATGCAAGGACTTGATTCACATTCATCGATGTCTGAAACAAAACCAGATCTCCATTATTTCTGAAAGCTGGTCTTACGCACAACATGCATACCTCGAGTTAGGCCTTAATTGCTACCACATATTCTTCATTAGATAGTAAAGCTGGCCTAAACAGTTTTTTCCAAACTAGAAGGCATGTCAAAATACTAATTGAGCATATTTCTGTAGTATAGAAACTGGCACATGAGTGAGTCTTCATACTCAGAAAAATCTGGAGAAAATTATGGATTCAAATTATACATGCACAACATTTTCTTCATTTATTAAGTGATGGCAAATAAAATGCCAGCTAGAGGCAAATGAAAATGAATGCATTAAAACCACCATGACAGGGTGAGTAAAATGCCAAATGCAAGTAAGTACCATCTGTGGCTAGAGTTTGTTCACTACCATTTAGAAGCAGAGAATCCCAACACAATTGATTATCAAAACTAGAAGAAACTCCAATTTGCTCCTAAGGTGGCTTAATGGATTTCTCAAAGAGGAGAGAGAGAGAGAGAGAGAGAGAGAGAGAGAGAGAGAGAGGAGAGACAGAGAGAGAGAGAGAGACAGACAGAGAGTACAGTACATAGTGTAAGGACAAAAGCAAATATACAGTTACCTTCACAGGTTTTTAGGTCAGGTTTGTACACAAATCCCTTCGGGCAGGTACAGACAAAACTTCCAGGTGTGTTTCGACATTGTCCATTGTCACAAAGTAGACTGTTCAGCACACATTCATTAATATCTGGAAAGACAACAAACAGGAACATTTGAAAGAGCTTGTCCCTCTCAGGCAATGCCTTTCTCCTTTTAGGTTAGGTCTTTAAATTCCTAATGGTATAATCAAGTCCACCAAAGAGTCAAAACTCTTGTTCCACTGGTTTTCCCAAAATAGGGGCTTGTTCTGCTTCTCAAAACTGATGTCTATAAAGCCTCAAGCTGTTGAATGCTATTTACTTGAGTCCTCTAAAAATTAGTTATCTTTGCTTCTGCAATTGCTTTATAGCATTAGAATTAAAAGGACTAATCTTACTGGCTTAAGGAACTAAATAAATAGGAAGCAACCTCATTGAGATGTTGTACCCTTGTAGTCCCAGCATTGGGAGGTGAAGGTTATGTGGAATTATTCAAACCATAGCAGTGAATATACTTTACTAGACAACACATACACATATGTACGTACTTAAAATATGAGAAAATAAGATAGGAAATTATGTTTCTATTGAGCAAACAAAATGCTAAAAGACTATTAAAATACTATTTTGGAAGGAACATAACTATTTCCCAAGAGTTCCAAACACCAGGAGGTTTCAAATGGGCCATGAAAATAAAATAGCTGATGGCCAGGGACATATGGCAGCAGGGTTTGTCTTCTCCTGGCTCCGAGCCCATGGTGACTCTGATGCTGGATGGGCAGTCGTACAAGTTATTGACACTTGATAGCTGTATGCCAGACAGGAATAGTGAACAGATTTTTATATCAATCTGAATTATCCCTGAACAATCACTCTCTTCAAAGTTAGATCAGTTCCTTGGATAGGGACCTTCCCAGCTCTGGGTCTAAAATGTCACCAAGTTAAAAGCGGGAACTGCCTAAACTCCAAAGCCCTAAATGGAAATAAAAATGTATAATCAGCGATCTTTCTAGTTTGTCTTAAGGCTTACTAAGTTCCCTCATATTCCATAAACGCCCATTTTCTTATGTTCAAACTATATTTGTTCTTCAAATAAAAAAGACACAGCACTTCATGTTTTAGTTTGTGCACATCCTTCCTTGAGTGTGAGTATCTTGGTCTTAAAAGCCCAACTTTAGGAAACGCAAGGCTGTCGTCACTCCAGACAGAAGAGGTTTTTAGAAAACACTGTTCTGGGTGACTAAAGAATTTGGAGGAAAAAAATAATCCCCAGGGCTGACTGTTTTCTTCCCAATCAAATGATTTACTTAGTTTCATGGTTCTTCCCTCATTAAAGGTTGTTATCACATGGAAAAGGGTGCTTGTTAGAGTTAACATAGAATCATTATTACTGAAAGGAAGCTATACTTTCTCTGATTAAATCTAATGAGTGCCTGGGAGAATTGTTTCGGCAGAGCTAGGAATGGCTCTGTAGTCATGTGAAAAAGGCCCCTGACACCTGCATTTCCTGCACCTAACAAGCTTCTCTTTTACCAAGCGCATCTGGCATTCTATTCTTCACAAGCTGTCAAGAAATGTCATAGAGAGCAAGCTGAACTCCTCACCGACACAGTTTTTCCCCGTTATGTCTACTTCGTATCCCGAGTTGCATACACATTTGTAGGTCCCACGGAGATTTTCACAAATTCCATTTGGGCAAATATCAGGATCCAATGCACATTCGTTTATATCTACATCACAAAAAAGTTCAAGTCAATCACGTTCTAAAATAAACATTACATGAAATCAACACGAAACACTATAATATCTGCAATGACCTTAGGACCTCTCAATGGGTTCACTCGGAAGAGAATATTTCACTCTTTTTGCTCACTGTAAGAACAAGAGCCAAATCTTCCCTCATCCTAGACACTGGAGGGAAACTGGCATCTGAGCTGTGACCGTAAGTTCACCCATCATCTCAGAATTAAGCTGAAGAAGATGCCCTGATGGTCCGAGCACCAGAATGAGAGTAGATGATGCCCCAAGTCCCTGACACCACCTCTTTCCTCCCCCCTCTGCCTCCCATACTGCCAACAAGGCAATTACATCATGCCCTTGCCTCAAATTTGTGTTAAGCTCGACAACACTTCAAGCTAAAGCATGAATCATGTGTTTATTGGCTCCAAATTTGGTGCTCATGCAAGGCCTCCTCCCCACTGTGTAGGGAATTCCATCAGCAAGTCTCCTCACAGACTGAAAGCAAGCTCAGAACCTCTGCTCTGACTCCATGGAGGCTAGCCATTGCCTTTTGTGTGCGCCCACAAACTGAGCAGAGCTCTCTGATGTCGGAGAGGGAGGAAGAGTGACAGACTGTGGATGGATAAGTCAGGGTTGTCATTTGATTCATCTCCATGTCCTTATCGCAGCTTGTTTGATCCCCACTGACCCCTTCCTCGCCAACTTCCTTCTTTCCCCCTCTTGATCAATATTCTGTCCTCATCTTCATCTACACATATGAGGAGGTGGATCAGCCAGTCTCATTTTCCCCAGAATCTCCTAGTAAAATTGCTTAGTTCCATATGAGTGAGGAGTCCCTTTTTCTTGTTACCATTTTATACTCAGTAGTCTCTTTTGATTCTATTCTTTTTAATGACACCCAACATTTCTCAAGTTCCTACACAACTATTTTATTTTCTTCTAACTCAGTTAGTTGCTGTTATTTATTGCTACAAAATTTAAGTGCCATCTTATGACTGAACCTTCGAGAACTAAGAAATCTTCTAGACTGTGAATGGACAACTGTCCAATCCAAAATGCTTAGCTGTCTTTGATAATGGAAATCCACAAAAGGCTCAGGCTGCTGCTTCCCCACCAGCCATCGGATCTCTTCTCCAGCTCTTCATCAATCGGCCTCAGGAAAGGCCACTGTGAAAGCCCCACATCCACAGCCACCAGGGTACCACAGCAGCTTTGCCCTGGGGGCTTCTAGCATCTCACGTACATCACTGGTGATGGCCAGCAAAGTGTCAGGCCAGACTGTGTCATGAGAGCAACTAGATAAAGGTTCATATGGCCTGTGCACGCGCTTAAGTCAGTAAACATCAAAATGACTCCTTACCAGTGCCTGCTGATGTCATGCCTGGCCCACTGCTGCAGAGTGCCTGATATTCCGCTGTAATAAATTATCAGATAATAAATGAGTCTCTTGTTTTCAGAACAGGTCAATTCTGCCCTTGGCTCACACACATCATTTCCTCCAAAGCAAGGAGAACCAAACTCAAGTGGTAACAGAAGGGGAGGCATCTCCTGGGGGAAATCACCTTTACACTGGGTTTTCTTTTTAAGGGTTCCGCATCACCGAGGAAATTGACTTTGAAGGATACAGGGAAGTCATAGCAATTTCTTGGGCAAAGCACTTTTGGAAAAGGTGTTTTTTCCTACAACTCAATTTGCTCACCAGGGAACACTTTACACATACAGTGAAACGTGCCTGTTAAAATGTGGTTTCCTAGCTGTTAATAAAAAATTTCCCTGCCATCCTGGGACTAGTTCTGTTTCTCAGTTCTAGTTGTTTTTCCAGTACGATCAGGTTCTCAGGTTTCCTCAGTTCTCCTTAGACTCTCCAGGCTCTCCTCACAAGAACACAGCACAGCATCTAATCTTGTGTGCAAGTGGCTCTTTTTTTCTTTTTAATCCCCGGGACATTGCATTAATTTTCCATGGTGAATCCACAAGGAAGGCTCTGGATAAATGCTAAGATCATGCAGTTTTTCTTAGTAAACCAGAGTGTGCAGAATGGCTCCCCTAACCTGTGACAGAATCAACTAGCATTCCAGCTCTTACAATTGTATAGTTTTGTCTACAACTCTAACAACAGTCAGAGGAATGTAATGGTGAATGATGAGAAACGCAAACAACTGAAATCATACTTTATACAAGGGAAAGAGATAATAAACTTTGCCTGCCCTTGGTTTCTGGCAGCCAGGATCAGAGTCACATACAGAGCATTTTGGGTTCAGGAGAACTACCCATGGTGGATGGGATTTAGTAGAGGGAGCAAACGCTATATTTATGATGATGGTAGATATAGAAGAGATTCTAAAACATAAAATTAAAAAACAAAAAAAGAATCGTTTAGCCAGGCATGGTAGCATACACCTTTAATTCCAGTATTCAAGAAGCAGAGGCAGGAGGATATCTGTAAGTTTGAAGACAGCCTGGTCTACATAGTGAGTTCCTGGACAGGGAAGGCTACATAGTGAGACCCTGTCTCAAAATTAAAAAAACACACACACACACACACACACACACACATACACACACACACACACACACACACACACACATATACACACACGCACCAACCAACCAAACAAACAAATGAAAACAAGAAAGAGGGATTAAAAACAAATCCTCCAAAGTGTGTTTTCATTTTTGTTTTAAAAAAGCATTTAAAAGGAGGTCAAAAAGAACAAGGAGGACCAAGGCAGCTACTGTGTATTTAAAAGCCGAAGACTGAAAGACAACAACAAAAATGAAGCAAAAATGTATCTTGGTTATCTTTTCACATTCTCAACTAATAAAATGGTCACAAAACTTTGTGAATAATGAAACAAAGCCAAATCATGACAATTCTGTGGACAGTGTTCTCAATAGCTAGTTCAGATTAGTTGATAGTTGGCCTAAGCAAAAGCCTGCAGCACGGTCACTGGTGGTCGAGATCTGACCACTCTGTTTAATTAAGGGACCTGAATGCCAACATACATATTGCTAGAAGCAAGTCCCTCCCCTCTGGGTACTCATCCCCATTCCATACAGTAGCTCTCTGGGTTTAATAAGATAATATGAATGCAGATAGTTCATATTAATAACTATTTTCTAAACTACCGCACGGTAATGCCACAGATAGCAGCCTGACAGGTAATATGGAAACACCCCAGAATTGCACTCAGAGGGCTTAGCCAACCTCTTCTGAGAGAAGAAAATGCTTGAAGGCTAAGAAGGCCAGAGGACTTGCTGGGCCACGTAAATTAGGTTAGGAGCCAGTGCTGCAGCTTCACCCAGCCCACTTGGCTTGCACAGCACACAAGTGGAATTTGCATGGTTGTAATTTCTCACTCAGTTGACTGAGAGACTCTAGAGATCGTCAATATCCATTAAATCACTCCCTCCCCAAACAAGGAACATTCTACATGAGGATCTTTCATGATTTGAAAGGACTACCATGTGTGGACCTTTTCCATGTACATGCCCTCAGATTAAAAAAAAAAAAAGCATAAATATGGAAAAACCTTTTCGTAAACCCATGTCATTTCTCTGAGTACAAGCCTTCTTTGGAGATGCTCTTGGTCGAGAGGGTAACACGTTAAAGCTAAGAACTAACTATACGTGCCAAGCTTCTGCTCACAGGCAGGTGCACCACCACCTTCTCTGCTTTACTGACACATACCTGTCTCATAAATCAAAGTCTATGAGAAAGGCACTTTGAAAAAACCAGTACACCAAGGACAGAATATACAGCTACAGAGTTTCATGCAATCATTGGAGTATATTCAATGTATATTTAACTGATTTTTGATGCCATACAATTAATCTTTGTATTATTCCCAGCCAAAGCAGTACTTTCTTTTTTTAAACATTTATTTATTAATTCAAGTTACATCTCAATCACTTCCCTCTTCCCCTCCTGGTCACACCCTCCCATTCTCTATCGCCTCTTGCTCATATTTTTCTCTCCAGGTAAGGGGTGCCTTAAGTGGCATTCCTCATTTCTTTTGAAATCTTCCCTTTATCTAGCTTCTTATGATATTTAATTTCAAACTTCAAAGATTATTTTATTTACAAATCTTTGAGAATCATACTGGGGTTAATTTTTAAAGAATTTTAGTTAGGAAGGAGATTAAATAACTGAATCTTATGTGTAAACTCACTAAGAACATTTTATAAAATTTTAGCATAACAAAATCAACTGCCAATCAACCTTAATATCACATTCAAATAGTAAAAAGTTACCATCTTCATTTCAATAAGTTACTTTTTTCTTCCTAAATGCATGTCAGTTTTATTCCCCCAACACCCTTTCTTCTCTCTCTCTCCCTATTCTTCTTTCTCCGAGAGTCCCTGTTCCTGCTTTCATGTCACATATTTCATTACTTTCTCTTTTCTCCCATCTCACCTCCTCTCTCTCTCTCTCTCTCTCTCTCTCTCTCTCTCTCTCTCACACACACACACACACACACACACACACACACACACACACACGATTTGCATATGGGAGACAGCATGAGATATTTCAATACACTAATTTCTCTTTATGAATAAATAATTACATCTGCATAGGGCCGTGTAGTTCATCTGATGAAATTTATTTTGTAGGTCAGAATACTAGGAATTCCTTGTCCATACAATTCCATTTTATAATTATCTTTATTAATGTAAGTCCTTTTCAAAAACTTAAATGAGCAAAAATACACACAAATAACTAATCTCCCCCAAATCTTTCCGCCTATGAATCAAGAAGCAGAATTTTTGACTCACTTGTCTGGTGTCTTTTCACTACACTTGCCACCTCAATTGCAGAAAAATACTTTTTCCCTAAGGTTGAATAAAGCCATTTAAGAAAAGCACACCAAAATCAACATGTGGGTTGCGAACAAAATTCACAAATGGCCTTCTGGGAAACTGTTGAGAATATTCAGGTCATCTGAAAGATATTTACTTTTACACTGTGTAAAATTCTGCTTTTATAATAGCTCCCTTGAAAAGCAAGCAAGCATCCTGAAGTTGCATGTATTCCTGGGAGTGTGACCAAGACTGAGGTGAGGTGGTTCCTACAGAGTCACATGAACTGCCTATGGCAAATACTTGTGAGGGCAGGCAGAGTAAAGCATGTCTAGACCCTGGCTAGCCTCTGACAATACCCCAGGATGGTATACAAGATATCCCTGGGAGCATACCACAGCCTTTCCTGCTAACTTATATGAAAGCAAAGATCATGAATGGAAGCAGAACACTGGCAGTATGAGGGCACCTCCATGACACCACTTACCTGAATTCTGCGCAGGACACGGCTGGCAGGGTTCCCCAAATGCATACTCGGTGCTGGCACAACAGCATTCAGATTTGGTAACAGCACCAAACAAAGGCTTCACACACTGGCCTCTCCTGTATCCCCCGTAGCATGTGCTGCGCATGTGTGTGTCTAAACAGGAGGAAGTACCCATCATTATACTGCTGTTTTAAACAGATAAAAGCCCCACACTGAAGCCAAAGCTGCCTTTCTTTCTCCGTTGTTCCTGTTCTAAATTACAGAGAATGTCTGTGTTTTTAGGACTTGACAATGATAAAACAAAACTAAAGCAAAACTCGAAAAACACATTAGCTTCTGAGCAGTGGGGACCAATGGCCAGTTGATCAATTTCCTCCAGTTACCATAGTTGAGCAAACTGAGATGCCCTTAAGTGCTGGGATTATTTTTCATTCAGTGTTTGTAAAGCTTCTGCTCTGTGCATGACTAAGGAAGACAAACATGAATGAAGGTTGGATCTCACACTGTGGTAAGACCTTTATTAGAAATGTGGCCTACTTGAAAGCCAATCTGCAGTTCTTGAATGTTTAAATTGGTTTACTTTCCAAAAGGGAGAAAGTTTAATCTGTAAAAGGTTCATTATATAAATGTTGGTCAACTAAGCTGTGTTATCTTTATCTCTAGAGAAGGATTCCCAACTTCATCCAATCCTTTCCTAATTCAAAGTGCTTACTGAGTATCTTTTCAAAATAATCTGGATAAAAGTTTCATCACTTAAAAAAATCTCAAAGCCACATAAAACCATCATTGCATGTTTCTGAATTATCCATGTTTCCATGACATCATACTCTTCCCTTGGATGTTTAATTCTCTATTAAAATGTATACCATGAAACGGTGTACACATACAAACCAATTCTATAGGCTGTTATCCATAAAGGAAGAAGGAAGAAAATTGAAGATGGCAGAAAAGAGGGAAGAAAAGGCTAATCCCAGGCCTTTCCTCTATTTAACACTTTCCATTTCTAACATTAGTATCCAATTTATTCAAGAATAGAACTAAATTTGTTAGATTATTATTTGTCAAAAAATCATCATATCTTATCTGCTAGAGAAGGACACATTTGTTATTGATAGACATTGCTGATTACTGAAGTAGTTATCATAAACCAGGCTGTGGCTTTTTCTTACCAACACACACACGCCCGTCTAGGCCCACAGCTAGTCCGGGGAAGCATTCGCATCTGTAGGAGCCATCAGTGTTCACACAGCGTCCGTTCATGCAGATCCCGGGGGTTTCACATTCATTGATATCTATAGGAGGAAGAGGCACTTCTTTAGCACCATTAAACACGTTCACTATGATGTTACTGGAACATGGGTGGGGTGAAAAATGACTCCTAATGGTTGCAGCAGCATGTTAGTGGGATGCCTGCACAGTGTTATTCGAGAGACGGGAAATGGAGAAATCCACTGAGCTTGGTACTTTTCTATTAAATGCCACCTTAAGAGAATCTTCCCATGATGCTTGGTATCAAAAATAAGAACACAAAAAGCCAGACAGAATTGGTGGAGGGAAGAGAATGACCACTAGAAGACAAAGGACTCTGTGTAGTGCATCCTACTGTAGCCATGCCAGAATCTAGTTTGATTATAAACTACACCTTTGACTGCGGTTGGAAGCTTTTCCTTTCTGTGCCCAACACCCAGGTGGGCATCCCTGCTAGCATCTGCCTTGAAGGAGACCTCTGGGAAAATTTGTAAGAGGGACATTAAATCCCAGAAGGGGCATCACAGAGGCAGAACAGAGAATACAGGATGACTTTGACAGCAGCCCTTGGTCAGTACAACACTCAAAGCCACTGAAACATGGTAAAGTCTTTCTTAAGCACCGTCCAGTATTTTTAGTATTATATGTGTGTCCTTAAGTACTGGAGAAGATGTCATTGGGTTCATACAAGCAATAGCAGAGATTTCCCCCTTTAATATGAAAAAGCAGAAAGGTTACCCAAACTGAGTTTTGAAAAACAAGGATTAGAAACAAGTCTTTTTCTAACAGTCCTTTTATAATATAATATAATAAACTAGAATATGCAATTATTTCTTTTCTCCTGACCTAAAAATGGCAAATTGAGAGTGAAGCACCTCTGTGTTATTTGGCACAAAATACATACCAATGGTCCAAGATTTCATGTTCCAATTGTATTTAAAGCAGCAGGTATATTTAAGAATGTGAACTCAGATGGGTTCATTTGTTTCAGGCATCTTTTTGTTCAAGCAGAGACACACAGTACAACAGGGAAGACTATATTCTGAAAAGCAGCTTGAAGGTTTTTTCAATGGGACATAAAGTCCCTCGGTTGGCACAGACTCTATTGACTAGGCTTTCAGAGTCATGTGCTTGTGGGTTCAGCATAACAGAGGGAAAGAAAATCTCATCCCACAGCAGGAAGAGAAACATCACATAAGGGAAGCAGCACATGATGGCTGCTTTCCTTCCCCTCCCAAGTGTGTTCATCTGAGCTCTATGCACTAGGGGGAAAAGATGAGGACAAAAATACGAACTGATCTCCTTCCTCTTCCCTTCCTCTCTCTCTCTTCCTCCTTCCATCTCTCCACAGTGCTAAGTTCAGGTGATACAGGACAATTCTCAGTTCTTCCACACAGTTCAACAACCTAGTTATGGGAAAGGCACGATTTCAACAACCGCCAACAGCTTCAGACCCTACACTCATCTTTGAGGTTCTAATATCCTCTGAAACACCATAATTTAATGCCAGGAGGCTGTCACCTCGGTCACCACACCTCGGGACTTCAAATAGCCCGGCAGTCATCCTCTTCCCACATGCACAGCGATTGGTTTGCATAGCCCACCACTCAATCTTACTGGAGAATGTCACAAACCTCTCTTCCTGGCAGAGTTCAATGTGTACAGATTTTCCTACTTCAAAATCTGGAAAAATCAACTGTTTTCCACTGAAGGTGGTTTTCACAATATTCTAAGCCATCGATGTGAAGGTCACAGGGGATGCAGGTAAACAACCAAGGGCTGAAAGCGCCTTAAAGTTTGGAGAAAGTGCACACCTTGCCAGGAACTTGAGACATAGAAGGCTTTCTTCCATGGTACCTTAACCAGAGCTGAAAACTAGGGAGACTAAGAACAGGTGCCCTGTGACTTTATCCTGCCTTTTCCGCATGCAGTGTGAACAGAAGCTGTGAACAGAGGCTCTTGGCACCTTAGTAGACATTCTGGACTGACGTAACATATAAGGCTCTGAGAAGTTCAATTCCAGTTCATATCATGCACCTACATGCAAAAGTTACCTATCCCTGACTTCATACAGAGGAGATAGGAACAAATTTGTCTCCAGCAACTCTTGTTAGAACCTTAACAACACAAATGGAACTTCCAAGTTTTGCTTCCAATACCAGAAGCAATGAGATTATTTCAAAAGTTATCAGGCTACCTCCATGACTCCTCGTTTATTTTTTTAGCTTTTAGCTTTGCCCTTCTTCCTTTTTATTTTCTTATGCAACCTGGTAAAATCTAAATTCATTGTTGTTGTTTCTTATGATAGCTAGATGAAACTGTATGGAATATAGCACCATAAATAAGTCAGCATTTTTTTCCCAAGGGAAGATGTGATGAATGGTTAAAGGTAATGATAAAGAAGCACCGCTCAGCTGTTCTTATTCCCTAGCCGGACGGAAAAGACAGAACTCAGCTGTATCAAAAAGATTGTTAGATCCATTGGATCAGATTGGCACAAAGCACCTTAAATTCCGGGATCCTTTGAGAAGAACACAAATGCCTCCTCTTAAATAAGACATCACATTACCTGTGGCTGTTTGGATGGCTACACATAAGAAGGAATACTAGCCAGGTTTCCAAATCGGAATCTGGGGGGGCTCTGTATGGGAAGGCTCTTCACAGAAGCTCTAGAGAGAAGGAAAAGCAGGCAAAGACTACACTTTAGGGTTTTCTAACACACACCTTTGCAGTAGCGACCATCTGATGCCAGCTGGAACCCAGGTTTGCAAATACACTTGAAACTGCCATCTTCATTGATGCACATCCCATTTAGACACATGTTTCTTATGCTGCACTCATCCATATCTAGAAACAGAGACGCACATTCTCTTGGTTAGAAGAGGAAGGCAGGCCCAGATGAATATAATTCTGGCTTTTCACATTTCTTTCTCATTTTTTTGCTAGTATAGCCTAAGGCTAATTTTCATCCAGATGGTAAACACAAAGAGAAGGCATGTGAATCAGAAATCTCAAGTTCAGGCTGACCCTACCGAGGCTAGCGGGATTTTTGAGGGTTACCTGTCCACAGACTGAAAGGTACCCTCACAGCTTAATTAGCTTAGTTAGTTCACTGACTTGTGTGACAAGCTGAGAGTAAAGCAAAAATTAAGGTTACCGGGAATGAAAATGTATTTAGGCTAAATCCTGTTTCTTTAAAAAAATAAAATAAAAGATTATAGGGAGAAGTAGTATGAAGTTGGGTAGGTAGGGAGGCGAGGGAGGTCTGGAAGGGCTGGGGGAGGGGAAAATGTGATAAAAATACATTGTATGAAATTCTCAAAAATAATCTGAAGAATAATAAGAAGTAGAGGAAACCATGTCATTTCAAGCAATTTGAAGTAGATATTGCAAAGCTGGATTTAGTAAGTGCTAGACTCAGCTATGGGATCCAGCTGAGCCCACTAATATTTAGGTCCTTTTGATCACAGAGACAGTTCTTAATTTCATGGGCATGCTGGTCTGTGAACTACTGAAGCTATCCCGGGAGGCTTGCACCTCTCGACATGACCTGTTTTCACTTACAGGCTTTTAGTCGGACTAAAGTAATTTATGATTTTCTTTATTTCTTTTATTTAAAAAAAATAGATTGGACCCTAACTGAGAATTTTGGCATTAAGTCTGTGGATTGAATCACCAAGATAATATTCTGCCAAACATGTTCCTAAGAACAATTTTGAAATTCTTTCAACATATTAACAGATTCTTGGGATCTTTCCTAAAGAAGTTTGAAAACTTGATAAGGAACATTCTTCACTTTCTACTAAAGGCCCACAAGGCGTAAATTTGTCCATAGCAGTCATATTTCCTTTGCAAGGGGAAGGTGGTCACGTGATGAGTTCAGAAGTCAATATAAAAGGCTGACTCTATACACCCCAAGTTTCCCTCAGCGCAATTCTACATGCCCAGACATTGGTTAGTTGGTCTTATTACCAGGCAGGCACTTCACACAAAAGGATTATAAGTAAATATAGCAGGTATGGGGCTTACACGTGGTTTTACTGTTGTTGTTTTGTTTGCGGTGATTGTATAAAACTCCACACTATACAAATCCTGATTGCCTGAAACTAGGAAGTCATGGTACACTCCACAGAAGCTCTATCACCATCTGGTAACCTTCAAACACCCTTTGCTGCCAGTGTGTGCAAATGTTATTTGACCCCTGCAAATGTGATTGTAGTCATGACAGTATGACAATTTAGGCTTGTCTTCCAGGAAGAAATATGTGAGACACATTTGACAGTTTGATCTTCCATGCAGCCCTTGGCTCTGTCTCCTGTTGCTGAAGCTGCCAGGGAGGGGAGCAGCCTCAGGACCACGCCATTACCTTCGCAGTTCTTTCCGTCCCGAGTGACATGAAAGCCCGCATTACACACGCAGTGGAAGCTGCCATCTGTGTTAATGCAGCGTCCATTGTTGCAGATTCGGCCATTCTGAAGACACTCATCGATATCTGAGGTTAGAATCAAAATGGATGAAGTTAATTTGGAGGACTTTCAATAATTTACTTTCTCCCTCCTTTTCTAAACTTATGACCTTAATCTTGGATTTCCATTCACATCATATCAAGAAACAAGGTATGTGGGATCATCAGTGTCAGAAAGATGTGAAACAGAAAAAAAGGCCATTCATGATCACATTCATTCTTAGTTTCTATTAAGACTACTTAGATCTCAAGTACATGAAGAAAATAGATAATGTTCCTAGATAATTTATTGAGCGGCATATGTGATTATTTTTACTGACCTTTGGTTGATATAATTTCAACATGATCAAAAAGTAAATCTTTTAACAATATCAAAAATAGTAAGAGAAATTCTATTTTTTGAGAAACTGCTCAATTCTCTCTAATAACTCTTCACATAACTATAACATGACCATCTGCCTCACAGAAGTTCTGGACCAAGTATAGTTTCATTGAGCATGCATATAATTCTTAATCTAAATTTTATGACTATTTTACTTACCAAACAAAGCTTTGGTCCTGTGAAGGGAGTCTCATCCCCCAAATAATAATAATAATAATAAAACACTCAGAAATATTAAAACATGATATAAATGAAATATAATTTTAATTTCATGATTAAAAATCCACCCTTGAGAGACAGCAGGGTAGCCTGAGTCTGCTCCTTCTCTCCTAAGGGCTGCAAATGGATGAACATCGAAGAGGACAGATAAGACAGCATTGTCCCTGCAGCATAAGTCATCCCCATGACCTGTTCCCAGAAGATGCAGAAGCAGGCAGAGTTGGATGAGAGCAACCCATCCATGTTGAGTGGAGGCCCTGAGTGTGAGGACCCTGCACACCCTACCGAGGAATGTGCATTTATGGCCTGCCCAGTTACCCTGTCTGCCCAGCGTCCGCACCGTGTCTGTGGTTAACCCTCCTACGCATTCGCTTTCCAGGCTGATCCCGCAGTGGTTTCTGTGTGAGCCATTGGACTAGCTGAAGCAGTCTGGGCTTTTCTTCTGTCTGATCTTTGTGCCAAACCCCTCTGATTTCGTCTCTCTCTTTTTTTCCCTCCTCCTTTATTCTTAATACTCACTAAAACTTGTCTTGCTCCAAAGAAAAATAGTAAAAAAAAATCCACATATTCTTGAACCAATTTTAACATTCTACAATTTTTTTTGAGGTTAAAACAAACAAGAAAAAGAGTCTATCTTTTCTTCTCACTACTTTCAGAATGCTATGGGGGATACCATGTACTTCTAGAAATATGGACAGAATAACCTTTTATTATTCAAACTTGCTTTCCATGTTTCTATCTCTTCTGGCCCCTTTGATCGAAGCACATCTCCTGAGCTACGGACACAGCCTTCTGGATCTCTCTGAAGAGACTCCTGTCCTTTAAACACCACAGGTCTGCTCTTACACTCAGTAAATTCAACAGCATACCAGAGCTGTGGGTCATCCTCATCTCTAACTAGGCTTCAGGTTGGGAGTAATGGCATGCCTTTATCCTGGCCAGCCCTTGTTCCAGCCAATCTCTGCTCATCAATTTCTCTTAGCTTATAAGCAGCAATGTCTCTTAACAGTGATTTCTTCTATTGAAAAATGTCCAGTATGCCATTAACATTCAAATTACTTTAACTAACAGCTAAAGCATTAAGAGGATTCTTAAATCAGCAAAATAGTCAACCTATTCAGAGTTATAATCCAGATTTTAGACTGTTAGTAGAATTGTGTAGAAATACTGTGCTTCCAGGCTTCTATTTTTCTGTTCAAAATTGACATTGCTGGGCAGTGTACCTAAATACAGTGATGGTGATATGTCTCCAAATCTGACCAAATTCAAAGAGTTTGAGAGTATTTCAGGGATGAACATCAAACTTGCTCAATTCATTAATGACACAACTCATTCTATGCAGAACATATAGATAAAGCTTTCAGATCTGGAAGGGTGGGCAGGGTGTCTTATTTATTTCCACCCGAAAAGCTTACTACATAAATGTCATTTAACCAAAGGCATATTGGACAACTTAATAAATTATTTAAGGAATAAACCTGTGACATGCCAGCATGGACAGGAAAATCTCACAAAGTCCCACATCTACCTGAAGAGCTACAGGGAATCAATGGTTGCTGAGGGAGGGGGACTTTTCAGGGACAAGCCTCCTGATTGGTTATGTAATCACTAGCCATCAGCCCTAAACACTTATATACGAGAACACCAAATGGACCCAGTAATCTGTGTGCGTACATGTGCACGTGCACGTGTGTGTGTGTAAACAATAATTAAGAAGAGGTGATGCATGTGAGAGGGGCTTGAGGAACATAGTAGGAGTTTGAGGAGGAAGGGGAGGCGTGGAAATCATCAAAATACAGTACAGATGTCCAAAATTCTCAAAAAATGTTCATTTTTATATTTAGTAAAAGGCAAAGAAATAAACTTGGAGGGCAGCCTCTATGAGAAGACATTTACAGCACTTTTGAAACTTCAATGTGCAAACAGATGGTGGGGGAACCTGCCAAAAGCTGGGTCTAACTAGCAGGCCTGTGGAAGTGCTAGAGAAACATCATTTCAGGCAACCCTCGGGTTATATTTCTGTTGCCTGCTGATCTCTGCAAGGAGCAGAGCCCCATATCCTCTTCTCTATAGAGAAACTAACAACATACAATTCTATCAGGGGCTTTCCCCACTTCCTGGCACACAGAGCAAACACATGCCCTATCTCCCAGATGGAAGATGAACAATCACCAGAAATAACTCAAAAGAAGTGAAAATAAGCTATGCCTCCAGGCACATAGATAACTTTTAAAAATAATCTGAATGCTTGCCAGATTTTATAGTCATGTCCTCAAAGAAATGATGTTTGGAATAAGAAACAAAAAAGCAGCAGGGATAGGGGTGGGTAGGTGGGTGAGGGGATTAGCCCCTTGCATTCACATTTCATTGGATTCTTCAAAGCAAAGCCTTCCTTTGGGACAGATGTCTCCCAGTTCCCAAGAGCCCCTTACCTCTGCACTCGGTCCTGGTGAGTGTGCTCTGGTAGCCAGCTCGGCAGTGGCAAGTGTATGAGCCCTGGTTGTTCACACACTCTCCACCAATGCAAGGGTTTTTCTCACACTCGTCAACATCTGTAAAACACAGCATGCTTTAGTGAAAGTTTGCACAACAGCTCACAATTCTAAGGCTTTATAGGTTTCTTCACCCATTTAAAAAATGTTTTCCTTTAAGACAAGAAAATAGCAAAGATGGGCGATGGTGATGCACACCTTTAATCCCAACACTCAGGAGACAGAGGCAGGCAGATCTCTGTGAGTTAGAGGAAAGCCTGGACGAACTAGTGAGATCTAGGTCAGCTAAGGCTGTAGTGAAACTCTTTCTCAACGAAGCAAAACTTGAAAAAAGAAAAAAAGGGAAATTGCATAATGAACGTATCTTTGCCTTTCCCACTACAATATACCAGGCCTCTTCCCGTTGCAAGACTAATTAGGCAGTTCACCTGCCTTCTTTCCTTGTGTCATTTGCAGAGAATATGAATACGCTCTGAGACAATAAACACTTTTTTTTCTTATGTGAATCTGGCCTAAGAAAAATCAAATAGACAGACAGACATGAAAGCACAGGGTTGTTATTCCAGTCACTAGGAGTCTGAGGCAGGAGGATTACACGTTCAATGCCTGTCTAGACAACTAAGTAAGACCCTGTCTCGAAAACAAACAGTGAAGCACAATAGGGATGTTACTAAGTAATAGGGGTCTGGCCTGGACTACATGAAACTCTGGCTTCTACTCCCAGTACTGGAAAAAAAAATCAAAGAGAGTAACATTTAATTCAGAGGTCAGTTCTATGTATGTGTATATATATACATATATATACATATATACATGTATATATGTATATATACATGTATATATATATATATACACAAAGACAGTCTGCCTCTTGTCTAAACATCTCTTGCTGTTCTATTAAAAATGTGAGAACAAAACGTGGAGACAGATGGTTGTTTAAAGAGAGGTTCTCATGTACCACCTGGCCGGGCAGACTCAATAGCCTTAGACCCAAAGTGCTACAGTTGCTTTCAATACTCAGAAGCAGGGCCCACTGGTCTACATTGCTGCTTATGAGTAAATTAAGGGTCAGCAAAGCTTCACTGGCCTACAAGATTCTTGGGGGCAGGTTCAGGTCTGACCCTGAGTCATGTACCTCTCCCTCTCCTGTGTCACTCTGGGTAACCTCGCAAAGAGTGCCCATATGAGCAGGAAACAAAAGGTTTTGAGAAAACAGGAACTGAAAGAACTAAGAAATGAATTTATTTGAAGGCAAAAGAGTACATGCCAATTGAATGCTGCTAAATCCAACAGTGCAACTGTCCTTGAAGACAGTGACCTCATAGATGTATAGGTAAAGAAGGGGCGCGATGCCCTATTGCTTCCAGAGTCTGAGAAATTCTACAAGGTCAGGAAATTCTCTCTCTCTCAGAGGTTCTGAAGATACAACCTTACCAACACCTACCTTTTAAGCCCTGTATTGGAAGCCAAAGACAATAAAATTCTACTGTTTGTAGCCACTGTTTGAGGTGATTTGTTGCAACAGAAAACCAATACGGACTATGGTGGTTTGAGTAGGAATGGCCCTCATAGGCTCATATATGTTAATAGGGAGTCAGTAGGGAGTGGTACTACTTGACAAGGTTTAGGAGGCGTGGCCTTGTTGGAGTGGGTGTGGCCTTGTTGGAATGGGTGTGGCCTTGTTGGAGTGGGCGTGGCCTTGTTGGAGTGGATGTGGCCTTGTTGTAGGCCAGACCCAATTACATGTTTTGTTTTATAAGGATTGCCCTGGTCATGGCGTCTCTTCACAGCAATAGGACACTGATTAAGACACAGACAGTTACAAAAGAATTGCAATACTCTCAAGTGTCAGTCAAGTGTCGACTGATGATTGCATACCGATGCACTCCCCGCGGATATCCAGCTGGAATCCTTTGTTGCACTCACACCGGTAGCTGCCAGGAGTTGGAATGCAGCGCCCATTTTGACATAGATAGCGGACCAATTGACAGTAGTCGGTAACGTTGAAAGGCAGCACCCCTAGAAGAACAGCATTGAACCCCATTAAAATTATTCGTATCTGTGATATCAGCTCTTAATCTGTCATTAATGAACAAGATGCCAAGTCCTAAAGGAAGAGCCACCAAGGGTGAGCCAGCCACTAGAGCACAATCCTATCCAGCCTTCAGAGGTCACATTGCACCTCGGCACAGGAGGGGAGGTGCTGTAGCCCAGAGACTTCCGCGCCTGAGTCTCTCTCACGGCCAACCCACCTCCATAGTCTGAAGGCTTCAGTTTGGGGACGTAACTACGGCAGCGAGGTGTTGGCAGGTAACTGTCTGTTCACTAAACGGCCTAAAGTGTAAGCTCCTGTATCTTCTGCCATTCATTCATTCTCCGAATCGATTTCCGTCTTTCCCATACCCCTCCCACATGTGACTGAGAACGTCAATAACAAAAAGAACATACAAGGCTTCCATTCTTGTTTATCAAACTTGAAAACTAAGGAGCCTGCAAAGCAATATAAGTTTTTTTTTTTTAATCTAACAACTGGTGAAAATACTTACAGGTGAAAGTGGCATAAACCAAAAGTATGACTTATTAATGCAAGAGAAAGTACGTAGGTGGCTTTTGAATTCTTACTTGGTGGTTCCCGTGATGGAGACGGATATGGATATTCTGGTGGTGGCCGAGGTATCAGAGGCCCAGAAGGAAAGCCAGGAGGAACAGGCTGAACAGGGGGAAGGGGGCCAATGGGTGGGGGAGGGTATTCTGGTCTTCCAGGAATGACCAGAGGGACAGAGCACAGCTTGTTGAAATCCTCTGGAAGAATACAACACGAGAGACACAATCAGTAGAACCATGGCTGCCCTGAAGCCAGAGAAAACACCCCTTTAAAGAAATCAAAGTGCACTGGCCAATCGGAATAAACACGTCACTATCACCTAGATACACCACATCGAGATGTTTTCATCACCTTTCTATGTGGCACTTCAAGCTGTACCATATGTAAGTCATCAGTCATTTTCACTCTCAGCCTACTCCCATAAATTACATATAAGAGGATTTCAGTGTGTGTTGGATTTAACCTATTTCTGACTATATTAAAAGAACCACTTAACAAAAAAAAAAAAAAAGAAAGAAACACACTTTGTTTTCAAGTGCTTGCAAGCATCAGGTCAGTCTAGTTTTAAAATTCTTTTAAGATTTGTGAAAGAAGTTGACAGCTTGTTAGCATTTCTGCTAATTAGGTGAGTATATTGCTTTAGGAACACCACTGAATTCACCTTAACCCTGTAAGGCATTTAACTATCTAACTGGGCCCTAAACTCCTTCTTTTCTACAAATCAATGTTTTTAACTGTGAGCCCTTTATATTAAGGAACAGAACTCAGAGATAATTTTTCTCAATAATCTTTACTTTTCCTGTCTCTGTTCAACTCAGAAATGAAACACAGATTTTGTTGTTGTTTTGTGTTTGTTTGTAAGAAAAATAAAGAGAAAAAAGGCTAAGTCCTTCTTACATGGACACTTTACACAGGCAAGGCCCAGAGCTCAACAGTTCTGTGTTCAAAGAGTTGAGCAAACAAAAGGCGACCTGCAAATTAGTTTAGATCAGCCTGCTTTGCTGATGCCTGTGTCAGGTGAATATCTTTCAGCTCCCTGCAAAGTCACACACAAAAACTTTTGTCTTCCTGTCTGAGGTCTTCCTGCTGGCTCCGACACCTACTTTCTCTGCTCCTCTACTCAAGGTCTCAACACAAGGAATCCAATTAAAGCTACTTATTCTCAAATTGACATGTGCATTTAAGAAGCAGTTCTTCTAGTACCCAAGTCATGCATCTTTGTAGGAAGTCATGTGCTTCTAAACAGTGATCTAATGAATAGTTCTGCAGCAAATTCGGAGGTAGGTGAACTTTTTTGGGTAAAAGCAGCAAGTGTCCAAAATGTATGACATGCCAAATCATAATTACAGATGTACAGAGACACAGAAAGATTATGCTACCTCTTTAATTCACACACACAATTCTCAGAGAACAGCATCTTGTGCTGACAGCCATGAGTGGCTCTATGACCGTGATGAGAGCGCACATCCTGTCATCAGCACACTCAAAACCATTACATCAGCTCTGCATCCCTCCACCCTCGCTTCCATCGCCTCCCCTCAGCTCTCCGATTTGGCCACGCCTTTGAGGAATCAAATTAAACAGAGCTGAAAGGTCAGGCTTTCATTGAAATTTGTGGAGAAAAAAAAATTGTACTTAATGAGTTGTATACTCTACCTGAATGTCTCCTATGAGCAAGATTATGCTAAATACTATGGAAGGACAGAGAGCATGAGAAATATAAGATTATGATGATAACCAAGACTTCTTCATGAGATTTATAACTAGTGACAGAGTAGTACATGGGCACAAGAGGGCACAAAGCAGAATAGTGTGACCACGGGCACAGCGAAAGTACAAACCAGAACCGTCGGGCCCTGAAGATGAGGCCACACTTCCAGCTGTGGTTATCTTGGCATGTTCACAGATCAGGCTATGTTGGCATAGATCCTTAGCCCCCTAGAGCTGTGCTTCCCAACCTCGCTAATGCTGCAGCCCTTTAATGCAGTTCCTCATATTGTGGTGACCCCCAACCATAAAATTATATTCATTACTACTTTATAAGTGTAATTTTGCCACTGTTATGAACTGTAATGTAAATATCTGTTTTCTGATGGTCTTAGGTGAGTGACCTCTGTGAAAGGGTCCTGAGAACCCTAGAGGGGTCTTGACCCACAGGTGGAGGGTACTGCCCTAGAAGGATGTCACCAGCAAGGATTGTGGGAGAAGGGAGGAGAGCATAAGGAAGGAACAGTGCAGATATTTTAGAAAAAAAAATAACCAATTTACTTTAGAAATGCTGGGACTGTTCAAGGGTAACAAACCATACAATCTAATTGGAAATAAAATTCCTGTAACAATAACAAAAAGAGCTGGGTTCAGATTTGCGGTCTCCAGATGCTAAGCCAAATCATAAATATTTCTTTGTAGGAAAAGGAGTCATTTGGACCACCAAATATCACCTGTGGTCATACTAATGAAAATGTCCCAGACATCTCTCTCTGCATACTCTCCAGGGACAACTTTTAAAGTGATTGTCAGGTGAGCTATACTTGGTTTGGGAAATGTATAAGGCAGGATCTCTCACTGGACACTTGGGAGGCCACCCTAATCATTCGGATTGCAGAATGATAAACTTTCAGTGAAGGGAGTATGACAAACAAATGGGAAGCAATGAAGGGGAAAAAACAAACAGGACATAGTAGAAGCAAGAGAAAAGTGATGAATGTACAGAAAGCGGAAATGTACATGTTAGGGGAGCTGGGCTATATCCTAGTAAGCTGGTAAGAGCCACAGGAGAGCCACCAAGTCCCTCATTAAGAATAAGAGAAAACAAGGCTTCCCAAGAAGGCTACTGCTCCACAGCCAAGAGAGAACTAAGTCAGCAGCACATCTAGAGCCATGACCTGTGTGTGCATCATTTGGGGAGTCCTCCATGGCCACACTTCAGATCTCTGGAATCTTATGTGTTTACCTGGGTTTTATTTGGATTTGTACCTCATACACTGCTGTGGCTTGGAAGGGTTGCTTTGGATATGCAGCAGATGCTACATAGATGGGCTCTTACCAGTTGATCTGATGGGACACATCTCGGGAGCGACAGCAACCCCCGGAGACCAGCACCGGCCAACATCACAACAGCACTGCATTTTGGTTATGGACTGTGGCAGCTGGTTAGAACAGCGCCCGTTTGTCAGAGCTGTGTAGCAGTAACCGGGGCGAACATCTGAGAGAACAAAAAAGCCACATGTAGTCTTTATGATCCAGCTTGGGACAACACTCCTCAATACCTCACTGCCTCATCCTGGGGCTATGACAGACTGACCGACAAGTGTGTGCTCTGGAAAGAAAGTTTCTAACATTCTGCTAGCCGTCTATGCAATCAGAAATAGGCTGTCTTGCACCTTGCCCCTGCACACTGGACACTTGGCCAAAATTCCACATTCCATACTCAAGGTGAGAAGAAATGGTTAAACTGTGCCATAGGAAAAAAGACCAAGAAGGTCATTAGTAGTGACAGATAGTTATTCACAAAGACATGTCTTTATATTAAAGACAGCATGGGTTCTCTTTGGTTTAAATTACTTACTTCGAGCCATTTTAGACAAACATTTATATAAATCCATTGAAAGACAACATTAATCTATGGCACAGGCATTAGTTTTTAGTCTGAAATTGTGCCTCAGACTTGTGAGGTTGTGTTTTGAAGGGACGAGCCAATGCTTATTAATTAGGGTTCCCTTTTGTCCTGAGGCTCTACATAATTTTTTCAAAGGGTTAATTATGAATAAATTCCAAAACGTCAACCATTGCAGATTCTTTGTCCTATAGGGACCCAACAGTTCTAGATGAGTTCTTTTCTTTTTGGCAGAAAAGTATCTTCTCAAAGCAGCATGGCAAGGCACACTCCTATAGATCACTTTTATTGGATTACATCATGTCTCACTGTCATGACAACATGACACACTGTGGTACAACTCTCAGCTACCAGAAAGTGTTCACAGCACGGGAAAAGCCCCTGAGATGTTCCTGTGGGAAGGGGAGACCGAGGCAAAGTGCAAATGCTTATCTATCTACACACGTGGAGGGTGTGACTTGCCAAGGAAAATACATCTCTGTATAGTCTTATACACAATCAAGTCATGATGAGTAAACAATATCTCAACTGTTCTTCTCTGTTAAGATAAGATATGCAGGAATGGCTTTCGTAAAGTGAAATTTTGGCAGTCAAAACCCCAGCTCTATGTGCTGTAAGTCTGAATATTAAGCATCAGGCTTTGCCACAGAGGATCATCCATGTCCACTTGTTGTCTGAGACATTCTTAAGAACACGAAGTCTTTGACTATTGATGGCTTTATTGTTGAAATACTCAAAGATAAACATGCATAATTTAGCAACATTTACATCATTTACTTTAAGCAAAGAAGGATAAGATGAACCTAAACAAACCATTGAAAAAGACTAAGACTAAGGGTAGGGATCACAGACACAAGATGTTTTCTGAGTGGTACTTAAGACCACCAGCAAGAGTAGATACAATTCCCAGAAAGTGTTGCTTCTGGTTCGTGTGCCTCTGGGTAGACATCTCAGCAAGAATGTGTTTTATTCCAGCTAGAGTCAGGAAGGGTAGCTACCCAGGGGGTGCAGACAAGCCCGCTCTGTAAAGCCCACAGTGGGGGGTGCAGACAAGCCTGCTCTGTAAACCCCACAGTGGGGCACCTCTCCATGAAAATAGAGGAGAAATGGAAATTTTATATTCTAACTTGAAAAACTTTAAAACTACTAATGTTTATATGCTATATTAGTAAATATTTTGGGCATGGAATCCAAAGGCTATTAAGAATGGGGAGAGAATCTCAACCCTGATTTGTATCCCAGTTTGGAGGTCAAAACCCAGTTTTAAACACCCGATCAAATTATGAAATGTGTGCATATAATTTGCAGATGGATGGTTTCTCCTTCAGAGCAAAGCTGGGACGTACAGCTGCCAATGGTAAACTTATAACAGCTCAACGACTATTATTTTGCAATAATAAAGTCAGCTCTGGCTGACTAGTATATAAGTCAATGAGCCAGAGACTCTTGATCAAAGTGGTAACATGAAGACTGTTGGGGCTGAAATTGCAAGCTGCCATTGGGTTGCCGCAAACCCTTGATTTACAAATGGTATCAGCAGAGGACTTGTGTTTGGTTCCCAGCACCTCTATTACAAGGCTCATAACTTCCTGTTAACTCCAGCTCCAGGGAATCCAACATCCCCTTTTGCTTCCACAGACACCTGTGCTCACAAGTACATAAAGTCTCTCACACACATAATTAAAAATAAAATAAATTATTTTTAAAAAGAAGAAATTAAACATTCATTTAATTTCTGTCTTCATGCCAGCAAAACACCACAACAGATAAGAGCAGAATTGCCATGCCTGGAGAGTGTGTGTGTGTGTGTGTGTGTGTGTGTGTGTGTGTGTGTATGTGTGTGTGTGTATGCATGTGTGTATGTATGGTGTGTGTTGCCTTACCTGGAGTATGTAATCTCTAAGTATGGAGTATGTATATGCCTGCAGTTTATGTGGAACCACTGGACACAGATTGAAAATCACTAGTTTCTATGTCCTGGTGAAAAGCACCTGAGATGTTTAAGCAAGAATGTTATTTAGTCAAATTACCATTTTAGGAAGGTTAGTCAGACAAAGCAGATTGTGTAGAAGGCAGACCAATCAAACCAGATTATTGCAAAATGTCAGATTTAGATTAGCAGAGATCCTGGAAAATGACTAAAAGTAGTCATGGAGAGACAGCATAGTTAGATGAAGTATGACTGCACCTTAACTCACGGACTGAGGACATCTACAAATCCATAAACAAGGACACAAGATACCTCTGCTGGCTAGCAGGACACTCCACTGCTGAATGTATTTCCATAGATGCTCATCTTCCCCTCAACTGGTCCCATTAACAAACTCATTCAGAGAGGTGTTCATTATGGGCAATGTATAAAAACCATGCCTGCCATCTGTAATTAAACCTACCTATGCATTTGGTGCCATCAGGAGAGGTGTAAAAACCAGGGGGACATTTGCAGAAGTAACTGCTGACTGTGTTTGTACATTCCCCGCCATCACAGACTCCAGGAATAGTGCTGCACTCATCGATATCTGCAATATAAAGAGGAGTGCCTGTTATCTGGAGGGTGCAACATGAAATTTCATAGTTACAAAGATGCAGACAGCGTGCTTGTGAAATCAAGCCTCCAGAAGCAGCTGTCTGCACTGAAAAACAACTGCCCAGAAAAGAGCTTATTCAGACAGATGTTCCCTAGGGATTTACCAAATTCAAGACATTGAGCTAAATAAGCTTACCCTCTCTTCAGAACCTTAGCTAACAGGCTAGCAGCATGCTAATATTTCAAATGTATTTATTTTCAAAGCTCACGCTCCTGTTTTATGCATCTTTTGTACTATATTAAACTCTTTTGTCAATTTTTCTATATTCTTCATCATCCTCTGTATTTGTTTTCAATCAAATTTCCCACAAGACAAACACTACAATCCTTCAGAGAAGACTTCATGGCCTGTACATCAATCAGAAGTTGATGACCTGTGGTGACTAGACTAGGGGTAGGAAGCACCAGCTTGGTTTCCCAGTAGCATACCCAAATGACCATGATGACAGTCCTGTATTGGAGAATGTGTATTTGGTGAGTGAACTCCTGAAGGCACTGGGCCTTCTAGTCTGCTTTCTCTTCAGGGAAGGACTGACTGTTCCTCCTGTTGGAGATGTGCTCAACAGACTGTCTTAGACTTTGGGGCCTATCAGGGATCATTGAGCTGCATAGGACTGCTTTGCCTGAGGTCACACCCTGCCCAGGTACCCCATCTAATAGAAAATCATAAAAGATAGGCAAAAGTCTGGCCATCTTAACCCAGTGAGGGACACCTCTATACCACACAAGTCACTTGATGCCACACTGTCCTCTGTGGTCCACTGATGCTGCCTCTAGGATGTGCCACAGTTCACCCAATCTGTCTTCACATTCCAGCCACTTCTCCCTCTCTGTCTCACATGCTGGTCCTAGGGAAATGCCTTTAAAAAAATCTTGAAGGTTACAGAGGTCAAAGGGGACTAGCCACTAGGGCCTGAGGCCACTGTTCTCCTCCATGGAAACAATAAATGTCCCTTTGAGACAAATCTAACCATTTTTTCAAAGAGACTTTCAAAAGCCCAAACCTCTCATTCACAAGTAGCAATGCTGGCAAGGGAAAGGAAGAGAAGAAACAGGGAGCACACTGTACTGTCTAGGACAAACAAGAGGGTGGCCTACAATGAGCCATGGAAAGGCAGCATTTGCAGAAGCCTCTTAGAAGAACCACTGCAGCCAGGCTGGCACTGCTGACACTCAGAAAGGCTTAGCACCAGAGAATGAGAACACTTCCTCTCCAGTCCGTGTGCTCCTCTTCATTTAAAAAACACAACAGTGTTCCAAGTAGACCACACTCATGTAAATTCTCATATACTCAAGCATATTCCCATTCAAGTTGGCCCATAGAGTCACAGAGTCATCAGTGACACCATTGCCATGTTGTCTAGCCTCTTGAAATGCAAAACAACCAGTTAAGTACCAATCTAGAGGCTGAAGCAATGTTTCACTGAACATAGAGTCAAGCTCTGGTACATAGCACGGTCACTGCAAATCTGCCACTGGTAAAGGTAAAGCTATTCCAGGAGAGAAGCAGCCTGCACACAGTGTAAGTTTCTAGGCTCAGCACCATGCTCCAAGACTCTCCTTATAATAGCTCTGTTTTTAGTATCCTTCTGTCTTCTGCAGCCCCACTTACTCTGAGCACAAATACTCAGTGTATCAGGAAGCTTGCAAAATTCAAAACCTCATTTAAAGACAGAAGAAGACATAACTGCAAGGTAAGGCTTTTATGTTGGTGTGATTAAGAATGGTCCCAACAGGCTCATTATATTTGAGTCTTGGACCACAGTTGGTGGAACTGTTTGGGAAGGATTAGGAGGTGTGGCCTTGTTGGAAGATATGTGTCACTGGGGATGGGCTTTGAGGTTTCAAAAGCCCATACCATTCTCAGTCTGTCTCTGTCTCTGTCTCTGCCTCTCTCTTTCTCTCTCTCCACTCTCTCTCCCTCCTTCCCTCCCTTCCTTGTATTGTGGATCCAGATGTGTTCTTGCTACTGCTCTAGCACCATGCTTGCATGTTTGCTGTCATGCTCCCCACCATGATGGTCATGCATTCCAGCACTCTGGAACTGTGAGCCCCAACTTAAGTTTTCTTTCATAAGTTGCCTCAGAACATGGTGTTTTGTCATGGCAATTAGACAGTGTCTCTTTCCAAAGGGTCCTCAAATGCTAATGTCAAATAGTGCCTAACAAAGATCGTGTGATGATCTGTTAAAAATATTTTTTTAGTCTATTAACATAGACAAATTCTAGCATTTTTGTTTAAGCCACTTAGCATAATATATCAATACGCAATGAGATTAAGACACTATAAATATCATAAAAAGTTATTTTGGAAACATAACTAACTTTGGCAGGATGTGGGAACATCTTCCACCTGCCAACCAGTGGGATTGGCATCATCTGTTGAAAATTACAACAGTGCTGATAATGAGAGTTCCATTGTGTTGAGAGCCAGGCCAAGTTAAAAATTCCAAGTCATGTAATCATGTAATCCTCACCACATTGGTGTGACTATGGGGCCTTATTTCCATAGGTCTGATGCTTGGGTGTGCTTGTCTCATGACTGAGGATTGCAGAAAACAAGAGTAAAAATTGAAATAGGGTAAGATCCAGACCTGGAGTTGCAGGCCTCTGCTCCCAGCTATTTGGGAGTCAGATGGAGGAGAATCCCAGGTTAAAGGGCAGCCTAGACTACAGAGCAAGTTCAAGGACAGCCTGGGCCACCTGGTAAAACTCTGCCTCAAAAGTTAAACAGTAAAACAAAGGTGGTGGAAGTGTCCCATGGGAAAGACTATGTGCAAAGCATTTTAGCCAAGCTGGATCTCTTCCTCCTGGTTCCTTACCTGCCCAGCTCTTATAATGCTATGGTTATCTTCTTTCAGTAGAACCTCAGACATCACAGATTCTACATCACAGAATCCAAAACGGTGTCTCAAGCAATGGGTTCCATATATCAGTCTATATCAAATGCCAGCCATAAAAATGCAATAGTTTGGGAGGCCTGCTGGTGCAGGGAGATGCAGGCAACAGCTACTTCTGCAGTCTGCACACCTCCCCAAGTCTCCTCAAGGCTGGGGAGGAGAGGCAGGGCTGCTGATGAGAAGTTTCCACCATGTTAGCTCTATTAGCCATAGCAGCTCCTGGGTGTCCCTTCCTCCCCACTGGCTGCCAGCCCTCTGACCCTGTTGTCACCCTGCCTCACCTGCTCTCAGCAGGTTTTCTACCCATCCCTACCCCACATCCCTGTAGTGGACTCTGCTAGGGAAGAAGAGACTTACTTGATGGAGCCCTGTCTCAGCCCCGGGGAAAATAGCCCTTGACACTTGGCTGCCCAAAAACTCAGTTCATAATAGTGACTTGATGAGGGGACCAACTACCTGATCCTGGATATCTTGATTACTGCCTAAATAGTGAGTGGCAGACTAAAAAATGTGGCAGCTGCTTAAAAGAATCACGTGACACTACAGATTATGCACCCGTGAATTTAACATTGTTTTATCATACAAATGTAGCCTATAAGAAACATATAACTGACAGCAGCCAGCCAGTGCTGTTTTAGTCACACAATGATACCATCAGTCACAGATCACAACTGTGAAGAAGCACGTGGGGAAGTGGAGTCTGGATTACAGAACTGGTAAGGGTCATCTTGTTTGCAGAGTTGGTACCTTATGTAACTAAGACCACATAGTAACTAGGGACTTTACCAGGACTGAGGCCAGGCCCACCTTACTTCCCAGGCTCTTCAATCTATACTACTACTGCATTAACTGTGCAATGAGCTAGCTATGCTGAGCAGAAAGGTGAGCACTATTGCCAGGAGTCTCACCTGTGGCAATGGGACAAACAGCCCCAGGGATGCTCACTGATGCCCAAGATGACAAGAGCCCCTAAAGAACAGAACTGGAATGCGTGGAGTGTGTGTGTGTGTGTATACATACATATAATATGATACATATTATATATATACATATAATATATACATATATAAATATGACATTATTGTGGTAAAGAGAAGTCCCAAGCACTTTAACTCACATATCAGGGAGTACATGGATGTAAGAACCACATGGTAGAATTCCTTTGCATGGTGCCATGCTCTTAGGATTGCTGGAGGATGGGCTGATGATAATCTAAATCCCAAACATTAAAGGCTAGTTATTAACTCAAGGGACTTCTTCCAGAAATAAAACTTAATCCCTTAGCTACATTTTTTTTAATTTCTTAATTTCCTCCTACAGTAAGCTATGCAAATATGGGCTTGGTTTCCAGAAGGAGCAGGCGCCTGTGATCCTTCAGTACATGAGCTTCTCAGTCATCAGAAACACCAGCAAAGAGGTGTCAATGAACTCTGATCCCCTTCCTCAAATCACAATCACAGCTATAAATCTCCATCTTTGTCTTTTAAAGTGTTTAAAATCTGATATTTAATCACTTTGGCTTATTAACTTACATTTTAGCGGCTCTAAATCATATGTATTTATTAAGCCTAGTCTGTAGCATTTTCTTGGGTTTTAGGAAAAGGAAGATATAAGAAAGGGAAGATTCTGAAGATGAAGCTCTCATGAAAAGCACTTGAATAAAGCCATCCCGTAGTGGAGGAGTGGTGGCTGGCATTTTGGGAATTTGCTTATACTCACTGGACTGAAGTGACTTTTTAATTTTTAAGATGATATAAGGACTATACAGCTTCTTCCTTTCTAAGTCAAGGGAAAATACACTTATAAAGCCAGCTACAGTGACAGTAACAGTGGGTAAGGACACTTGTTAAAAAGCCTGACAACCTGAGATTGAGCCCCAGGACCCACATCACAGAAGAGAAGAGTCTACACCTGCAAGCTGTCATCACACATGTGTGCCATGGGTGCAGGACACATACACACACATAAACTTTCTCTCTTATTAAGTTGATAACTTCAGGTATTTTGTCATAGTAATGAAAAGTTGACTCTCACACATGAGGGCACTATTGTGCCAGAGCTTTTTCCTCAACCACTTATAGGATTTCTTGTCCTCTTTGTGGTTGTGTTCTAGATCTGCTAGGGTCCCTCCCTTGACCACACATGACAGCCTGTATCCAAATTGTGCCATTATTCTAGCATGCTGCCCTAACTGGAATACAGTAAAGGAACTGAAGGAGGGAGCCCAGCTTGCATAGGGTTCTGGGAAGGCTTTCTGATGACGTTTCTACCAAGGCAAGGCAGGTCAACAATATTCCAGCCAGTGCCAGGCCAGCGCACATAGAGTACTAATGGGAAAATATCCTATCTGACATCAATTTGCATAGAAAAATAGGGAAGGGAAAAACCACCACCTAAATTTAATATAACTGTAGATGGCAGAGGGAACACAAGCTCTCTCCAAAGGGTTCTAGTCTCTGTCTTACTACAGATTCTAATGTGCAGTTGAGGATTTCTTTTTGTTGTCAAAGATATGAATAATTCTCAGGTTGAATTTTTAATTCATTATCCATATCACAAAGTAGGTTTCTTAGCATTAAGGAAAAGATCTGAGTTTCCTGCTCTTTTTTTCAGTGTGAACATTATATCTGCATCTTCTGTGTGAAGCGTATCCATGGCTGTTCCTGACTGTTAGCTATTCTAATCAAGCAAAAAGCAAAAGGCAGAAAATCAATTTTTGTTCAGGCAGGAAGTTACTCTGATTCTAGAAGACAAAACACAGGCTAGATGGGCCATATGGTCTCCATTGCCCCAAAGCTTAAGATGACTGTATCTCCCGTTGCTTAATATTGTAAGCTGAGAAAAGCTTAAAATTGTTAGACACAGTCCGTTGTTGACATGGATTCTGAATGCAAGAAACCATATTACATTGTCACAAAAGATACCCATAATAATGGTTGAATATCCATACCAGAATATTTTTAAAATAGTTCCAAGAATTAGGAATTAGAATAAAGGCTGGGCATGGTGACCTGCGTCTTTAGTTTTAACACTCAGAAGGTGGAGCAAGAAGACCTCTGTCAGTTTGAAGCCAGCCTGGATTACATAGCAAGTTCAAGTTTTGGGATATCCAGGACTTCAGAGTGAGGAGAGAGAGAGAGAGAGAGAGAGAGAGAGAGAGAGAGAGAAAGGTGGGAGGGAGAGAGAGAGAGGGAGGGAGGGAGGGAGAGAGAGAGACTAGTTCTCATCTAGGAAAATGTCAATACAATACACTCAGCTAGTACCAGAATGAGAGTCAAAACGAACCCTCTGAGCTACCTGAATGGCCTCACTCAACACTTGTAAGATACTCCCATTATTCATAATGTTGAAAAGTTGAACAGGCCTTTGCCGCTGTGTACCAATACTCTCTACTTCATACTTATATCCACAGTTTCTAAAATCCACCCCCCTGGAGAAAACCAGTCTTATTGTTCTTTAAAATATGAGTTGTTTTTATGAAGCCTGGTCGCAGAGAGGAACTAAAACTGTCTCATAGTTCCACAGCTGAAATAACTATGATACATTCTCGATTGCAACAGCAATTATAAACTATGTTAATTAATACTTTTAAAAACCACTCTGACCCACAAAGGCAATTCTGTGACAACTAGGTTGTTCCATTTTGGGCAAGTCATATTAAATGTCTGACTGTAGTTTATTGATAGGACTTCACATCAGAAGTTGTCTTCTGTTGGTTTGATAGGCTGAGAGTCCATAAGGAGGTTAAGAACCCAAGGACAGATGACCCACTCTGAGTGACTTGTTTCTTTGCTAGAGTCTAAGAAGATAAGTAACACAGCTATTTTCAACAACAACAGCAACAACAACCCCCCCCCCCCAAACCCTACAGACTTCTAATTGAAACCTTAGGCCACAGCTGGAACTAGTTGACAACAAAGGAAAGGCTTCCTCTGAGATTGATACAAGTTGGATCTTTGAGTGTTGCTGCAAGGATATCAGACCACACTCCATGAACTCAGCAAAGAGAGCTGAGAGCTGTCTACATACTTCCGGGATGCTTGCATCTCAAAAACAAGCCATTGCACTGGAAGCTAGCCTATTTCTGCATATAACAGTAGTGCTAGACGTAAACATGTCCTCTGTGTATACATTTTAGAAGCCAACTCTACAAACTAAACACAAAAAGAAAAATCTACAGCGGGTTACTTTTTCTGCTTGGCGAACATCAGGCTTTTCATTCGGTAGACATATGTCATGGCCCAGAAAAGAAAATCCTAAACTCTAACTAGGAGGACAAATGTTTACATTAATATGTCACACACACATATCCCCTCAAAATTCTACATTTTAACTAGAAAATATCAGTGGTATGATTTTGAATGGTCTCTAATGATCAAATTTAAATTCATGCCTATAGAACTATACAAAACATGCGTCTTGAACATTTTAAACCAAATATCAGCCAAAATACTTCATGTTTTAATATTTAATTTGATTCAGATGGGCCTCTTACTTTGTGTCTATAAAAGTAGAACAAGCTGAAGGAGCTTTTCTGGTTCCATGATCCAAAGACATATAATTTCTGTCAGACTGTCATGTTGATACTCTCATGGGAATGACATAGACAGAAGGTCTTGGGTGTAATCCACAAATAAGCTTGCTGCCGATAACATCTTGTCTGCCCTCCCCCATTCCCGTTAGCCGCAAAACATGAGGTTGCTTACCTTCACATTTTTGTGACACTTCATTAAATTTGTGTCCAGCAGGGCATTTGCACTCAAAAGACCCAACAGTATTAATGCAATTTCCTCCTTGACACAGCCCTGGGATGGCCTGGCATTCATCCACATCTGTCAGATTTGGGAAGAGAGAAAGATTCATTGCAGAAGAAAACATGATGTTTACCCACAATTAATATTGCCATATTTATGTCAGGGTATCCATCCCAGGATTTTTGTCTTAGATCAGGATTTTCTGAATTTTTATTAAAACATTACTTGAAATCACAATTTTATAGGCAGATAAATTACTATAGATACTCTTGTTGGTCATGATTTCTCGCCAACAGGAATGTATATGACGGCACTTCCCCACTGACCATGTGCTCTCAGACTCTGCTTATATACCTGCCTCTAATAACACATTTGCCCACAGCCTGCATCTGGCCCAAGGGCTAGAAACCCCAGCAAGAAGAATCCCTGGCCACAGGTAACAATTCAAGACTTTCTTACAGCAGAAGAAGAAATTCTTTTTAGAGGTGACCATATAAGCTGCTATTGAAGTCATGAGTTTTTGTCAAGCTACATTTAGTTTTCCCCACCTAGGTGTTTATGAATAGTCATGAAGGAACAGGAAACAAATTTGGGGGAAATCCAGACTGTATGAGACTAATAGCAAGCTAAGGAGAGTCCGCCTTCCCTTTCTCTTACTTCTGTTGGCACCCAAACCTCTTAGCAGAAGCTCACTGACAGGAAGCTGGGAACTGGAGATCTGTCTCCCTTAATCATTGTCAACAATTCCTGGGTTTTAGCAACTTCAAAACACAATAACCAACCAATTCCTCACTACTCAGGGAGACTTTCTAAGAATGATGGCAATAAGACATCAAAGGGGACACTTGCTCCTATGAGTCCTTTGCAAACTCTAGGATTTTAAAACAACATTTTCTAGCTGATCTTGACATTCAGCGGGACCCTTTGTAGGGCAGGCAAAGGAGAGGTACCTGGAAGCCAGGCACATTCAGGGTAGTGCAGCCCATCTCGCAGATGAGACTAGCTCCAATCCTGTTTCCCTGCATCCTACCTTTCAGAATGAGAGTGTAGAACAGAACCAAACTACCACCTACTTGCCTCAGAAAAGCATATTTTCTGAATTTTATGAAAATATTGCAGTTGTCTAAAAAAAGCACTGCAGACGTCTAAAAGAAGCTGAGGTTGCCTGGGAGCTTTCAGGCCCATCAGTTTAGTGTGCAGTGGCCTCTGCTCACTTCCTCCTCTCTCCTGCCAGATAGCCAGACAATGAGAGAATTTACACAGCTGGGGGAACAGAGTCAAAGCCAACACCAGGATTCTTGGGGAGGGCAGAAGAGTGCGAAGGCAGCATCTGGGGGTATTTAAAACAGTGAAACCAATTCCAACTTATTTCTAACTTGTTAAAAATAATAATAATGTGGCGTGTCAAATGTCCGGAGGAGCAATTTTCTTCAGGTCAGTTAAGTACAACCTCAAGCCAAGGACTCTACGAGTTTTGAGTGAAGAGAAAACAACAACAACTACCTTATTCACTGTGTTCCTACACGGCACAGCCATCAGGCACAGCATTGCCCCACGCAGTTGCTACTTCTGTGCCAGACGCACATGGAACCATTCCTGGACCGAAGGGGCCGCTGGCAAGACAGACTAAGCAAACCTTCCTGGCTCGGAAGAACTGTGCTCCTAAGGCTTCAGTTGTCCCCTCAGGCAGGGGACCAGGGCATTCCCAGCAGCTCAGCTCCGGTCCTCCAGTGAACAGGGAGCGTTCCTTGTTATTCCCGCTACATTACCTTGACAAGCTCCGGTGCGGATGTTGGGAATGAAGCCGCGGCGGCAGGGGTGAGGCTGGGCAGGACACATCTCACAGGGGTGGCCCCAGGCTCGGCCCACTGTGGCACAGCAGAGGGTTTTGGTGCAGACGATCCCACTGAGCTGTCCCTGGCACATCTGGTTGCTGACCACAGTAAAACACGGGCCTGTTCTGTAATCTGAAAATAAAGAATAAGATTACCATCAAAATCCAGAAAAGCAAGGACCAGCACACAGACGGGCAGCTGTGCTCCATCCGGCTCAGCTTGGAGCTGAGCCACAGACTTCTGGCAGCTCCCACATCATTGGCCCTATGTAAGGTCTGATTGGACATTTCCACCCTTAAGCCCCATTTTTTCTCACCTACAAAGGGTGGGGAGGAGGTAAAACATTGGTTCCTCACCACTTAAGAGATGCCCTTGTTAAGATCAGATGAATTTAGGGAAATTCTTTTTAATTCTGGATGCTGAGGGAAATACAGCATCCTGGAATTACTATCCAATCACTTGATCTAGAAAATATCTACATATCTATCTGGCATCAGCCCCTTCATGGACCATAGGCACTTCAGTGAAATGAAAACCATGTGTCAAAGAAACATCTGAATGCCCATGGTGGTCATTGATATTGTCCATAATTGCTAAGAGTGGAAGCAACCCATGTGTCTGTCAGCTGACGAATGAGTAAAGAAACTGTGGTAATATGTCCCAGTAAGTATTATTCAGTCACAGAAAGGATGCAATCCTGTCCTTGGAAACTGGAGGGCTGAAAGCACAGATGATTATGGGAAATTAACTAAGGCAGCACAAGGAGACAAGTACCACATCCTGTCATCCACAGGTGAGTTTTAAAAGTTATCACACAGAAGTTGGCGGTAGAATAGTGGTTCCCAAAGGCAAGGCAAAATAGGGAGGAAGTAGGAGTGGGGAGAAGTTATCATTACGTAGAAGTTACAGTCAGTACAATGGTTGACTGCAGACAATAGCGCAATGTACATTTCAAAATCTAGATAAAAGTGCATTGAAAGTTTCTGTCAAAATGTTAAATGAAGCAGATATGTTTAAACTGATTTAATATTTTTTACATTTATTTATTTGTGTAGGAGGGGGAACCCTCATGCCATGGCACGAATGTGGAGGTCAGAGAAGTTGTAGGAGTCTGTTGACTCCTTCCACCATGTCCATCCCTGGGGTCAAACACAGGCCATCAGGCTTGGCAGCAGGTACCATTACCCACTGAGATCCCATGTTCCCTGTCTAAATTGGTATAACACTAAACCATGGGTACATATTACATTATATTCTAGGTATATTTTGACACTCTAAGTAATATATTGGATTTCTTTAATGCTTGCCATCTTTTATAGGTACTAAGTTAAAAAGGGGATTCAAATATTCACCACTGATCTACTGACTAAAATCTTAGCCTGCATTTTGTTCTTCCAAAAAAGAGGTCACTGAACTCTGGGGTAGTCTGTCTGAAAATCACTCATAGTCAATAGCTTTGTAGACAGAATGGAACACTGAAGTCATCTTTACAAATGTGGTCCATGGACATTTAACAAACACTTCTTATCTGTTCTATTTATCATTTTAAACATTAGCACACAAAATAATGGGTTTCGCAGCAAGATTTTCATACATATATATTCTATTTCCTCTTTTATTCTACTACTCGTTATTGTTTTTCATATATACATTATGAAATATACATATATACATATATGTATGTATATACATATACATATATGTATATATATATTGAAAAATCTACATTCTACCTCTGAGAGAAAACATACAATAGTTGTCTGAGTCTAGGTTATTTTGCTGTCATAAGATTTCCAGCTCCGTCCATTTTCCTGAAAATGACATAAGTTCGTTCTTTTTTATGGCTGAATATAACTCCACTGTTTACATACACCACATTTCCCAATCCATAAGCTGATTCTATAACTTGACTATTTTGAATGGTGCTACAATAAACATGATGTGCAGGAGTGGTACAGCTGGACACTCCAGCTAGTTTGATGAGGCAGCTTCACAACCATTTCCACGTGACTGTGTTCATTTGCTTTCCTACACCAACAGCATATAAAGGTTCCTTTCCTCTGTACCCTCACCATTTGCTTGTTGTTTTCTGCTTTCTTAATAACAGCTATTCTGACCAGGGTGAGATGGGATTGTCAGCATTGGAGTTTAGTTCTGCATTTTGCTGGTGGCTAAAAAATACATGGGGTTTTGTTTTTTTGCATGTATTTGTTTGTTATTTGTACTTCTTTTGAAAGTTGCCTGGTCAGTTAATTCACCCCTTTATTGATTGAATGATTTGGCGGTTTTGGTGTTTACTTTTTACCAATTCTTTATATATTATAGATATTAATTCCCTGCAGGTTGATTCTTTACTCCACTATTTTTGTCTTTTATCATTTAATATTCTATCATGTACTTTTTACTCAAAATGAAGAACTTTAGAAAATTATGGAAAGGCAAATGACACATAAATAAGAAATCTAACTGTATACAAACTCTTGATTATATATTATTACATTATACACAATCTATAAGGTGTATTACTTAAACTATAACATAATGATAATATGATTATAATCTTCTTTGCAAGATAGAATCTTGGTTTTCTTTCAGGAAAGGTTACCTAAAAATATTTCCCCAAGTAATTAAGTATTATTCCAAAATATGAGTCTTAGTGTTGCCTAATTTTCATCAATCTATGTTGTAATTTATTCAATCATTTTCTGACTGTGTACCATCAAATCACTTCCAATTCTTCATTATTACACATAGTGCTCAGTGTGTTTAGTTCATACAACAGCCATCAAGATTTGCATGTCATTTTACATATCTTAAACCAAGACCAGAGCCACACAATATTCATCTGTGATTAAACAAGGCAGAGAATATAGTCTCTTCATTCCTGCTAATTTACTGAGCCAAGTATAAATGCTTTGACCAAACAGATTTGTATTAGCATGCCATTCTCAATCTTTTTTGAAAAAGCATAATGAAATGTGGATTTTTAACTAATGAGCCTCCGTACATCACTGCTTGGATCTGGACTCATTTTAATAATACTCAGTGGAGTATCATATATTTGAGTGATCCGAGCATTCAGGATAACATGAACCTAGTGTTTTTTGGGTAGCACCAGCAAACACCAGGGACATCACACGATGCCAATAAAAGTCCACTTTGCCCCTGCATAACACTCCAGACCTCAGATATGAATTCCTGCCTAGAAGCTCTTAATAAAAAGAACTTTTACAACTTTTCCAGAGTCAAAATAAAATGTTGAAATATGTGGAACAGTATGAAATACAAGGAACAGAGATGACACCTGCTAATTCCCGCAGTGACTGTTAGGCAACTCTATGGCCCACAGGGACCTACCTGTCTTTTGTTAACTGGACACATTCCTGAGTCTGCGAAATAGAATCTATGGCCTTCACACATGTCTACACCAGAAACTGAGAGCCACAGACAAAGTAATTTTGGAATCAACTTAGAAGTTGTTTGTTTAACAGTGCCTATTGGCAAATGTACTTGAAATCCATACTTTCTGGAAAAATTGGTGATTGCAGAGAGAGTAGAATGCATTTGGAAATAAAAATCTCTTGAGAGGCAAATAATTCATTAGCAGGGCTTTAAAATGTCATTCTGACTTGGCAGCTTGTGGTTTTTGTTCTATTCTTTACTAAGTTCTTAAAGTTAACTCTATTTCTGTTCAATATTCCAAATACAAAAGAAATTTACTTACATTCCCAACTCTTTACTAACAATCAAATTATGTGTAATTATTCTCATTATGTGATACTAAGGTAAATTTACAACTCTTAATGTTTCTTCACATATAGGCCCATGCTAGATAGAGACTGTGTCTCATTGATGCTGTTATAGTATCTCACAGTTGGCCTCAACAGAAATTATTACTCTTAATGCAAGTAAAACATAGTATTAGAAAGATTTTCTATTTGCAAATCTCTCTACAATTACTTCCTTATAAAAAGCTCCATGGACTAGGGCACCAGGCCAGCCCTTTCCAAAGGTAAAATGCAAAATTAGTTGTTATCAACAGGTTTTACTCTAGTTTGCATCATTTCTGGGACATCTTGCCTCTATGTGATCCATTGTGAGTGGGTAGCCCAAGGACTGCCCTCTAGTCCCATTAGTTTGGCCTCTAAGATTGAGGGGGATTTGTTTTGTTACTTTAATTTTGTTGCACTAGAAAGAAGGCCCAGAGGTTAAAAGCATGTATTGTTCTTGCAGAGGACCCAAGTTCAATTCCCAGCCCCCAGGTCAGGTGGCTCACAACAGTCTGCAACTCCAGCTCCAGGGGCATCTGATACCTTGGGCCTCAGCAGATACTAGCAATCATGGACACATACCCACATACATATACACAAACCTACAATGAAAAACAATTTACATTTTTAAATTAGATTTATTGGAGGAGGAGGAGGATATGATATGTGTGCTACCATGCACACAAGTGGAGGTTGGAGGACATCTTATGGGAGTTGGTTCTCTTCAACTACCACATGGTTCCTAGAGATTGAACTCAGGTCATCAGACTCACTGACAAGCACCTTTACCTGCTAAGCCACCTTGTCTAGGCTTACATTCTGGCTGTATAGCTGTGGTCCCTGATGCTCAGACCAAGCTCAGATCTTCAGTTCAGAATGCTTGGGCTGCAGGATTAGTTCTCTTTCCTTCATAATCAGACTTCATCTTGATGCAAACTCACCACTGACAGGCAAAGTGTTCCTGTGGTCAGTAAATTCTTGTCACTCATGCCCAGCCACTGAACCACAAGCTACACAGAATCAGAAGGATGTAATTTTGGGTACTAGGCTCCAATTATTTAAAGCCCTTCCTTTCATAAGATTACATATAGAAGATGAAGATGTCAGTCTGTTCAAGGCAGAGAGGTCACAGCAGGCACACTCCTCCCAGGGAAGCCAACCAATACAATTTTAATTCAGCCTTTAGAGGGAGGAGCTCAGAAAGCTTCTAGTCTAAAGAAAACCAAAGGGGGAAAATTCCCAGGGTTATAAGCAGAAGCGGCCTTGCTGCTACTGATGCTATTTCTCATTCTAACCACTTATCCTTGGCACATCACAGAATCACTTAAGAAGCTTCTGCAAAATACTTGTGCTTGGAGTCCAGCCCCTGATCCAACCACCCTCTCCATGGACTGACTCTACAGGTGTGTAGTGCAATGTTCTGTCATTAAATTATCATAAATGAGATGCTCAGCAGTAGACCAATATTTTTAAATTTATTTATTATTTATTTTTATTTTATGTGCATTGATGTTTTGCCTGCACGTATGTCTGTGTAATTATGACAGATCTTGGAGTTAGAGACAGTTGTGAGCTGCCAAGTGGGGGCTGGGAATTGAACCTGGGTCCTCTGGGAGAACAGTCAGTGCTCTTAACCACAAGCCATCTCTCCAGCCCAAAGAACAATATTAAACCAGAATAAAATAGAAAATAAAGACCTATGCTAGCAAAGAAGTCATAAAAATATACTTCCTCCCCCCCCACAAATTCACTCACTAAGAGGGAGACACCCAGTAGTCAGCTTTGGATAGATGGCAGAATGGTAGTTGTCCAGAGACATGGGGAGGGAAGAAAAGGAGGATTTGTGTTGAATGAGTGCAGAGTGTCAGTTTGGGAAGATACCAAATAGTTCTTAATGGAGAGAGCTTTCATGGGTGGATAATGGATAATACCAATTCCAGAAGTCAAGGGTCATCAAACGAAATTCCCAATGCCAAATATGGGGTACTCCCTTAAGACTTGTTGGTAAGAAAGGCCCCAAAGACTCCCAGAAGAATATAAGCTATTACCATTGGTCTTGGTTGACCACCAGAACTTAATGGTAAGACTTTATTGCTGAAGACATCACATAGCTTGGTTAAAAGACAGAAGGAAGTCAAGCTGAAACTGAAGTAGAAGCTTCCTCACTGATGACCGCTTTTCTATACAAGAATGTGCTACACAGGCTACTGGGGGAGATGAGTCATCAACAGTCTTCCCCAGTTGTGAACTTTTCCTGCTACAAAGCTAACCTGTCAGGTAAGATGTGGACACTGGTGTAATGGCAGCATGACTGTTGTGGTGATAACCAACTGCTCTCGGTTTGTAACTGTAGCCCACTCTGCAGGAGGGAGCTCATGCCTCGAGCTGTGGACCTGGGCAAAGGCCCATGATTTGGGAGGTCTTAGGCCTGAGGGGATGAATCTATTGCCTTCACTTTGCTAAATGGACATGTCAAACTGTCTCTGAAATATTTGTTTATATCCACAAATAACCTTGATCAGAGAGGCTTCTCTTTTGAAGCAATGAATGCAGAGGTTCACAGTTGTTCAAGGTGCTAAGAACAAATGACTGTTCTCACTTCCGAGAAGGATAACTGTATTATCCTCTTCAAGAGTCAGAAACATCTTGAGGGAAGGGCTAGAAAGAATGTAAGGGCCAGATGATAGAGGATTATGAAACATTATTTTTCTGGGAATGATGTGGCTAGTGCAATCTTGAACTCACAGCAAGTGCAGTTGCTTACACTGTGCCTGTCAATATGGCAGGAACCCATGGAATGTAGCTGCTCTCTGGGGAACCACAGGCATTGACAGTTTCTGAGGGAGTGGAGTCTTCCGTGGTGAAGCCATTGGCGAGTTCACCATGCTACAGTGAGTGGTAAGCTCAACACCATGCCCACATGGTTGGCCCACAAAAAAAAAAGTCAAACAAAGGATGTAAAAATGAGAGGGGAACTTTAAAGAGGGGAGGTGAGAGATAATAGAGGGAGAACAGATGAGCACAAACAACCAGAATGCATTACACACATGTATGGGATTGTCAAAAACAAATTTAACTTAAAAGAGGAGTTCAGAATTTACTGTTATAAGAGAAAGAACCATTTGTTGGATTGAAAAGGGAAGCTGTTGGGGGGGAAGAGGGTGGAAGGGTGGGACAGGAAGGGGGAATAGGAAAGGGTTTGTGACTGAGATGTAACTTGAAGAAAAAAAAATAAAGTACTTATATAAAATATATATATAAAAGAGGAGTTCTGGAGATGGATGTGGTGATGGTCGCCCAACATGGTGAATTTAGTGAAAGGCACCAAACTGCCCATCTAAAAATGGTCACACTGATAAATTTAATTTCATGTTCATTTTAGAATAAGGAAAAAGATTGTGCTGCACACAATAAAGCATTTTAAAATCTCAATGCTTAGGTCTAAGGAGTAAACTTAAGAATCAAGGGCTTCTTCATTCAATCAACAGTCTCTACAGAGTAGCTATGCTGGATCACTGAGGAGTACAGTGAAGTCCAAGCTCATGTGGAGTTTTCAACCCACTATAGGAGGTGGTGAAGAAATAGGCAAATATATTAAAATAATTTCAGAGCCAGTAAGATTGGTAAAATACTTGTTCTGCATGCCTAGTGACCAGAGTTCAACTCCTGGAACCCACATAAATGTGGAAGGAAATCAACTCTGTGGGATTGTTCTCTGACTTCCACATGCATGTCATGGCACATGCACCCTCCCTCCCACACACATATACATCATATCCATGCATAAACACATACTACACACACACACACACACACACACACACACACACACTATAAACACACTACACACACACACACACACACACACACATACACTAACAGTGAATAAAAATTAAAGAGTACTTCCAGACATGGTTGTGATTTAGTCTACAAATCGCTGCTGCAGCAGAGGAAGGAGGATGGCAGACTTGGTGAGATGATCAAGAGGACTGGGAGGTGACAGAGGAACAGGCCTAGAGGTTGAGAACAAGCTGCACACAATGGCATCCCAGGCATTAGCAAGAGCGAGCGTGGTGAACTGGGAGACAGCCTGGCTCTGTAGGTTATTAGAGGCCATTTGACAAGAACATATGCTAAGGAGACACCATGTTGGCATGTTAGGCAGGGACTGAATTCCACAGGAGGCTCCAGGCCATAGTGAGGAGTTTGGATTTATCTCTAAGGCAGCAGAAAGTCATCATCGGACACTACTTTAAAGGAGGGCTGCCTAGTGGGCCCCTTGGGGAAACAGGAAGCTTTGTGAGGAGTCTACTAAGGGACTTGAGGTAGATAGACATCAGCAGTGGCTTGGCTGCTGGTGTGTAGGATCATGGACAGGCTATAGATGGCAGATGTTCTTGGGCAACAGAATCAACAAGGCTGCCAGTGAATTGGAAGTGAGGGACGAGGGAAGCAACAGTCAGAGGCCCTGGCCTTCCAGCTTATTTACTAAAATAGAGAAACTGAGAGGCTAGATTCTGGAAAAAGTAAGTATCAAAAACTTTACTTTTGCAACAAAGGAACTATTGTAGGGCAGGTGACTAGAGCTGAGAAGGCTGGCTCTGAGTGGAAGGATGTGGTATGTAAATCCTGATGCTGTCAAGACTAAATAAGACCTTATTAAATCATATCTTGACCCATATACTTTAACTGTCCCATTAAATTTATTTTTCTTCTTTTCCTTTTCGTAAAAAAGCATTTGCTAGATAGATAAATGGCTGAGTGGTTGGAACTCTTACTTCAAAGGCATTTGGCCATTTCTCACAGAAACCTGAGTGTTAAGTATAGACCAGCAGTGTGTGACAGAACCCTGGCATGGCAGGAGGAGCCAATGCCTCCAAGCAGTTTCCCTGCTGCTTTCAACAATGACAGGCAAAGGAATCCAAGACCACTAGTGCATGAGCAGCCAGCCCAGTGTTCATTCCACAGTAAATGGATACATACCACATTCCCATGATGTCATCAATCCCGAGAAGGTCTGATAGAAAGCATAAAGCAAGGATGAAAGTTCAGCTATTACCAACTGCATCTGAGAAGTGTCTCACATAAATATGGACATTCTGTAAGAACAAGCCACTCCAATGGCTGTGAGACCGTTTACATATACTGGTTTGCAAACTTGTGTTTTGAGTTGGTGCGTATTACCAAATATGCACTTGGTTGTCAGGTTTATAAATTATTCCTCTCTCTCTCTTTCCCTCTCCCTCTCTCTCTTTCTTTCTTCTCTCTTGTTAATATACTATCAGGTAACTTTCAAGGCAACTCCACTAGCCTCAGAACTCTTCTGTGGAAATCAACATCTGTTGAAGGCAAATTCCCTGACGCTTTCCCGGCTCTGGGTCTGGTGCTGAATTCAACGGAAGAAAGACAAGTTGGAAGAAAACACCACAACCTTCAGGACACCTGAGTGAACTGTGCAGAGGGAGCGGACATAGAAGGGGTGCAACAAGAAACAGGCCCAAATCCAGTGACCTAGAGTCAATAAGTTGACCCCCCCCAAAAAAACCACTCCGCCAAACACCACAAAACTGATCTTAAGAAAGATCTATGCAAAATCAGATATCAAAATCTGATACATGCACATTCTCAAAGTCTAGGCACACTGGAACCCCAGTGTCTGGTGCTGATGTTGTTCCATGGCCATCCACATTTAAAAACTGGTGTTTGAACAAAGAATGTGTCATTCCAGGATTGTCACATTCTCTGTGAGGCCTCACTGGAAACAAACACATTTTGATTTAGTTGTGAGCGGCAAGTGTTTTGAAGCACAAATTACACAAAGTTCCCTGCCCTTTGGAATTGTTCACTATGCCAGAGGCATTATGGGTAAATGACAGGAAGTGGGTAAATATTAACAATAAATGGCAGACACAGATGGGCCATGGTGTGTAGCTTAGCTTAGAAACTTCTGGAAGTGAAAATTCACAGGAGGAAAGTGAATATGGTTAGAAAGTAGTGGGAGATGCTTACGTGTCCCAAGGGACAAACTGAAGATCACAAATCTCTCTATTTGTAGGAGAGTTGGGCTTTCTGGTATATCTGAAGTTCTACAATGTATACCTTTGGATATTTATGAAGCACATCAACAACGAACACTGAAATTTCCAAACCTTCAACAGTTAGACATGCACCATTGTAAAAGCGTTATAATCCACTGTTCTGGATATCACTCCTCAGGCAGGATTCTAGGCAGGGGCTCTACCACTGAGCCCTCTTATATTCAAAATTCACAGCTTCTGAAGACAGCAAGTACTTTTATGCCATATGTCTGTAGAAACACTCCCCCACTAAACTGTATTTTCAATTTTCTGTACATGTTTTATGGGTAAAAAGAAGTACTGTTGGGCTATCAGCGTCCATTTTGTGCAGTCAGGGAGCTGTTACTCAAATACCATAGTGAGAATTAAGGGATCTGATATAAGCCACAAAAACATGCATGTGTACTCAGATAGCTCTACGTACAGGTGGACAGCCATGTGTTCTTTCTAGAACTTTGGAATTAGGATTGAGGAGAACCGCTTTTCATCCTCACAGCTGCCTGAGACTTGGAGGGTTAGAGGGCATCTGTTGTGGGAGAGGCAATGCATCTGCATGGAGAAGAGCAGGCATGAGAGAGGCAAAGGGACAAGGCACACCCAGCTCAGAGAGCCAACAAGTGCATTTGCCCCTGAGTCCACCGCAAGCAATGCCCTGCCTGCCGCACTCCTGCTCTTGAATTACATAGAACCAGCGCGTCACAAGTTTCTTGATAGAAATTCTTCTTTCTATTTAAGCTTGTTTCCTTACTTCCAACTGGCATAATGCTACCTAATACAGTGGGAATACTTTGGGTGAGTGGTATGTTCAGCTTTCATCAGACTCTAAGTTCCCATAGTTCAACAGTAAGATAAATAAAGCTCCCCAGTATTTAGTAAAAAGCAATTGACAAGAGAACAGGCTACCTAGATAGATGCCCAGGATTATTGGAGAGAAGTTTACCTTCTTCCTTCTTTTCAATCTCAAAGGAAAGAAAAATAGATAGATAGATAGATAGATAGATAGATAGATAGATAGATAGATAGATAGGTAGGTAGATAGATAGATAGATATAGACAGATAGACAAATAAAATATTCCAGTTAGGAACATAGGTATTCTCTTTCACTGATATATAATCTGAGGGCCACGCAGAAACAAACTTGCATGAGTGTTGCCATAGGCAACTCAGCTGCTGATCTCACAAATACATGTGGGTGGGCTTTCCAAGGGCAGCATGTGATCGCTGATGATTTTACCTGGCCAGCTGATGTCACGGGAAAATCAAGAAGAGGTGGCCAGGTCAGGAGGTCTATGTGCTGTTCTCAGGTTAGCTACAAGTCTGCTGGGACCATAGAAGCCAAAAAGCCAAGAGGTGAAACGTGGGTGGGTGCTGCAGGCCCTTCTGAGGCCTGAGCTAGGAGGGCAGTGGACTGGTGATTGTAGGGTGGGGGGGGGGATGAGTCACTTCTATCTTACAGAAAGAAGAGTGTTTGGGAAGATAGCCTGCAAGAGCTTCTGTTTCATATTTGATTTCCCCACATATCAATCAACACAGCCCAGCTCCCCAGACCATAGACTTGGAGGAGGACACAGTATCCTCCAGACCCCATACTTGGTGGCCCATAAGCCCTCTCTCCTCTGTAAACTAGTCACTGGCAGGTAGCCTCCCTTTCCAGTCACCTGCAGAAGAGAGGGCACCTGGCATCAGAGTCTGAGGAAGCTCATGCAGGGTCTTCCCATCTCAGCTCTGGCTTCTTCCCTAATTTGCAGCCACTCTCTAGAGATACTTGGTGAACTGTGGCTCCTCACCTCATGCAGCCCTGTTTCCTCCTTCCCATGGGTCTTTGCAAATATCATCCTCTGTTTTCCTCTCTCTATCTTCTAGAAAATTTCTCCTCCTGGAAGATTTCCTTGACTACTTTCTTCTCTACCCCCCGTGGCACTGCTTAAACTCTATGGGAATCACTCAGGGATAGCATTGTCATCAGACTATGAGCCTCGAGGAGAAGTATTCAGTCTTATTAAACTGTATGTCTCAACTGTCCAGAGTAGTTTGCAGGCTCATGAAAAGCACAAATGAATGACAGAATAAACACATGAGAATGAAAACCAATCTATTTTTAAGTTAGTCTGAATCACCCAGTCTTTTGCATTTATTCTTTTTCTTTAGTCAAGGCATGGCTGCCTATCCATGCTTCGTCCTTGTTACCACTCTGGGTATCACTGAGACTATGAAGAACAATTAGCCTTTACGTCAGTTTTCTCTGCCTCCTGAACTGGTGAGTGAAACTGTATATAAAACACCTACCTTAGTCCCTGGTTCATCTATCTCCTTTTCCCCCCAAATTTATCAAACACAAACTCTGTCACTCTTATTAAAAGTAGATGATGCCACCACCTCAAACTCCAAGGACACTCATACCCTTTAGTCTATTCTACAGGTGTGAGTCTTAGCAATCTCTCCATTCTTGCTTGGTCCTTTCATGTCCACAACAATTGAGAATTTCAAAATAGAGTAAAAATAAAAGTAACACAAATTCTGATTATATTCAAGGCTGATTCCACAGGAAGGGACTCACACCCAGCACTGTAACCCTGATTAAAACCCATGCTGGTAAAGAGCATGCCTAGCCCTCTCCCATGGGAGACTGAATACTGTCATTTAGTTCAATTGACTTCACATCAAACACCCTCCTAAATATTTATGTTGGTCTCTGCTGACAAATGCCACCCTCAGTCTTACTCAGAAAAGCCTTTCTCAGTGAACAAGAAGATAGCTGATTCCACCACCTAAACAATCCTTTCTCCCTGGCTACCTTCCAGTTAGAAGTGGACTTTTGCCCAGAAGTGGCCAATAAGATGCAAGCAGGGGCCTAAGGAGGAGAGAACCCAGGAATGTTTTTCACTGTCTTATAAAATGAGATAAGTCCATCTGCATTATCCTGCCCTTCTCTCTTTCATCTTTCTAGAAGATATGACGCCTGGGAGTACATTACCAGCTTGTAGGCAGGAGGACAAATGTACTTGGGCAGTAAACAGAGAGAAAGGAGCACTCACTCGGGACCTTGATGGCTTGGAGCACCCACACCACCCTGCTTCCCTTCACCTCCCAGTGCCCTCCCCCCTTCTACTCCCTCCCTCTTCTTCTTTCACCTCCCAGTGCCCTCCCCCCTCTTCCTCCCTCCCTCTTCTTCTTTCCTTCATTTCATTCCCTCCCTCCCTCCTTCCCTCTTTCCTTCCTTCCCTCCCTTTCTTTCTTCTCCTTCTCATCCTCCCTCCCCTCTGTCTCTGTCTCTACCTCTGCCCTGACTCAAAGCTAATACTCCACCACCGAGCTGCCTCTTAGCCTTTTACCATTTAAAACAAAGTTAACTTCGCATTTCCCCTTTTCTGTTCAGTTTATGGCTCTGTTTTCTCAATTTTTTATTCCCACCTAAACTCATTTCTTACTGAGATATCAGTGGGTGGACTTTGTTGTCCTTCAATACACATATGAGAGGGATCCAAGAATAAGATGTTACATCTCTGAAATTCATGTATAGCATGACTTTTCAGATATTGGGAGCAAAAAAAGCAAGCAGAGTGAGTCAATTGTGTAAATTTCACACAGAATGCACATGAGACTACAAAAACCTTCTGTTGAGGTAGTGTTAAGCATTCTAAATGTTAATTAATTGGTCCTGTTTTCTGTCTGTTACTTACATTGACTCCAATTGGTTAAATAAAATGCCAAGGCCTGAGATTGGGCAAAGACAGAGAAGGTGGGACTTCCTGAGATTAGAACAGGAAGCCTGTGCTTTAGACAGAAGAAGAGTGCATTCCAGCCAGGAACAGCAGGAAGAAGAAGGCATTCCAGCCAGGAGTGACAGGAAGAAGGAGGCACACACCATGGGTTAGAAAAAGGAACCTCATTCTACATGGCCAGGAACATCAGCATATTGTGAAGAATGGCAGTCCAAGGGGACGTATGCATATATGGGGTCATATTTGGGTAATAGAATTAAGAGCTAACTTAGATGGGCTAGGATTGCACAATTCAAGCCAAGGCTTGTAAAATCCACATGGTGTCTGTGTGCTCATTTATAATGGCTGGTTAAGATTTAAGAGCCATCCAACCAATTAAATATACTATAAATACTGGTAAATAATTTAATTAGCCATATTTTTTTACAACCTTCTTCATCATCATGCATTTTGAGAATCAATTTAATGTTCTCTTCTGACAACTGGGAGAGATGTCTGATATTGTGACATGTGCTGATACTGCACTTTAAAATACTTCTCTTTGATGTATGTATACTTTTCAAGTTAAGTCAACATAAAAAATGGTCATACTCCTCACTCCCACAAGCTCTCCTTTGTAAAATCTATTACATCAAAAAAAATAAACATTATAATATCTCAGTCAGATAATAATCACATTTATATATTCTATTTTCCAAACAGTTGAGATATTTGAATGTGCTATACCTATATACTGCCCCTCAATTGAAATTTAAAAAATCCACAATCCCTTCCCCTGTGTTTCCAAATATTATGTATGTAATTTGGAACCATTACAATCATAAGAACATAAACAAATAAAGGGGATCTGTCAAAAAGAAAGAAAGAAAGAAAGAAAGAAAGAAAGAAAGAAAGAAAGAAA
>CAJQZJ010032702.1:2308323-2318323 GCA_907164525.1 Lophiomys imhausi | reverse complement strand
CCCTGTTTGCTACTTCATTCCTCCTCCTCAATCTCCCTTTTTCCTTGAAAGCTGGGATTGAATCACAGCTCTTGGAACTAAAATAATGCTTATGTAAGCCAGGTATCTCACTCATGTCCTAAATTTTCAGCTACATTTAAAGCCTTAGTGCAGGGACAGTTGTTGTCTTCATGAAATGTCAATTATCCCAAATTCGATTAATTAAATATATTGACCTTGAACCACAAGAACATGGAATCCATTCGGATGTCATCTAAAAAAGGTGTGTGTTGAAACATGGGACAGAAGTTACATCTCGAGGGGAAGCAGTGGAGAAGCCCAAGAGTACACCCAAATGTTCTAGGGCTTGGATTGGGTTCATCTTACTATTATTTTATTATTAACATATGATGTATATTTTAATGTCATATCATATATTATAAAAAAAAACAAGATACTTACAAACAAAAAATAAGCAACATACATAGAAATATGTCTGTGTGCTGTCAGAGATGGAAACACTTTTTTTTATGTACGTTATTGTGGGAAAACCTTTTTCTCCCTGATCATAACTTCTCTTAAATAAGGATGACAGTGTAATATTTGTAAGAATTATATTTGTAAGAGACACTGCCAGGCTTAATGGCACACACCTTTAATTTCAGCACTTGGGAATCAGAGGCAGGTGGATCTCCATGAGTTCAAGGCTAGCCTGGTCTACAAAGCGAATCCAGGAACAGCCAGAGCTGTTACACAGAGAAACCCTGTCTCAAAAAACAAACAAACAAACAAAAAAAAGAATTATATGAGAAATGTACTGAAATATTAAATGCAAGTCTTGCTATGCATGCCATCATAATATGAACAGAATTCTTTGTCTAAGGCATATCATTTGATTCATTTCTGAGACATCAGATAGAATTGGTCTTAACTAGCACACTGTTCTACTATAAAGCCAGATTAAAACTTAAACGGCATAACCTACTTAAACATGGCAAACAACAAGGATGTAAAAACTTCACATACTATATCTGTATGCCTTTACTCTCCTTGGTCCCTCTCTCGCATTCCCTTCTTAACCAAGACTGAACTCTCCCACCATGAAGTCTCTGTCAACATGGTTGCTTGTTACTGAGGAACACAACTCCCTTAACTCAGTGATGGCTTCTAGAGTGATAATCTACATCTTCAGACTCACTCACCCATGTCCTCACAGGACGGCAATCTGGGCCAGCATGGTCTTGCCTGGGCATTGTTTATATCACCTTCCTTCATTCCAGAATTCCCTTCTCTCTTCCAAAGCCTTTTCATCCCTCAAGACTAAATTTAAACATTACATTTTGGGAGCAATCTATTCAATCTGATGCTCAAGGAAGATGAACCTTTCATCTTCTGTGCTTTCACGCTGTACTATGCACAGAGTCACAACACCTTGCCTTGTGGTACAAGGAAAAGAATATAGGTCACAGCCTCCTGGGTACCAAACATTCTAGAGGGAGAGAAGGAATTTTGTTTATCTCTGGACTCTTGTCCTCTCTCTCCAGCTGCCAGGAACAAGAGACATTCAATAAATGCTTGCTGAATCAAACATATATGATTAACTGGTTACAGAATTAGTTACAGAATTAGTTCTGGTACCATTTGGGCCATTTACAACTATCTACCAACAAGCCTCCACAGTCCATAGATGAGTTCATGTGGAGTTAATTAGACAAGTTCGTTAAGTCTCCAACCCAGCAGGTGATCAGAACTGAATGTCCCCAGTGCTCCTAAGTGCAAAGATAACAAACAGGCTTTTGCCTTGTACACACTTAATGAGGGTTTCTGAAGGAAGCTTTGTGCTAGATATACTACTCTAAGACCCAGAGAGTAAAAAGCAAACTCTACATTTACCAGCTTTTGTAAAGTACTAACATGTCCAACCTGCACAGTTTCCTTCTGACCCTAAGACAGTTTTGCTCAATGAAATTGCAGAGGGAAATGTATTATCTGTGAATGCAGTGTTCCTCTCATCCACACACAGTTCCATCACTTAACACAAGAAGACCAAGGTGAGTGCAGTAGGCTTCAGAGACTGGTGGCTGTCTTCTACGATGCTTTAGAAGACATGTTCAGGACTCACCTTCATTTGCCATGTCCTCATAAGACGAAGCCACCATAAAGCAGTGACTAGAGAAAGCACTTAAAACTGAGCTTTAACGTCAATGCCAGTCAACACCAGTCAACATGAGCTGGGAAGTTCTCATGGGCAGAGACAGTGTTTACCAAACAGCCCTCTTTGATGAGCGATGTATACATTAATCAGAAGCATGCAGTTAAGTTCCCCCCTTGAAAGGCTTAGCTTAAAATAAGTGGAAAAGTGCTGGCTCAGGACAGATTTGGGACATCTAAAACACCACAGGAAACCATTTTGTCTGAGATCCTCATGAGGTGCCTGACACCTGTGTCCAGAGCACCAGGGTCACATGGGCAGTGCTTGGGCCATGCATGGAGGAACGTGACCTGATCACTCCCTGCCACAGTCAGCACTGTGCTGCTGGGTCACCGTAGAGACAAGTGTATGTTATAGATGGTCCTTCATGGGTATATGTAATAGTATATATCATAGATACAACCTTCTCGGGTTGTCTAGGTTTGGGAAGGATGTGACACATAACACCTCTAATCTCAAGCACAAGATTTTTCAGTGGTGCTTGAGTAGTAAGTATCACCCAGGTAAAATCAGACAACAAAGTGATTCAGTGTGAACACCCATGAGAAACAAATTAATAAGCAGAGTGACCTGCCCTATCCTACAGACTTTAAGATTCCCCTCTTCAGTGTTGACTGTACAGGACAAGGAAGGGCCCTGAGACAACTAAGCCCAAGACTAAAAGGTGAGCTGTGTGCAGACCACGAGGCTACACAGAGGTGGCCATGTTCCGTAGGAAGGGGCAGGGCCCATGCAGAAACAACATCCAGTGTGTGGAACACAAACACTTATTCATTCAGGGGTTTGCTAACCTTAAGTGCATCCCTCACTTTCAGGATCAGAAAGGCCCACAGGGAACATCTGGCCCAAATTATCCCCACAGAAGAAAACCCCAAAGCTGAGCAGTGAAATGATTTGCCCAAGGTCAACATGGCTATTGGAAGGGAGAGCTGACACTAAACTTGAGTTTCTTGCTTCCACGCCCAGGACTATTCTCACTAACTCGTGTTACTACTTTGGACATGAGCCTGGTGAACTCTGCTGCCAGGTGGCACCTGGTTTCCCATCCAGGGGAGCAAGAGAAGGGGCAACAGAGTGTTTTTTTTCACATTGGCACACACCAGAGATGGCGTCAAGAAAGCCAGGTTTAAACCAGGTCAGCCAGCATGGTTTGTCTAAAGCACAGCTGAGCAATCGCCATCCCAGCAGCCAGGATTCCGTCAGTGTGATGGGTGTGTCAGCAACAAAGTTGAGCTAATGATGTTCAAGCCAAGAATTCATTGAGGAGCCTGGGAGAGATAGGTCCAGGTTGAGGACAAGAAGAGAAAATGATTAGGTGAAGGGTGAAGGGAAGGTACTAGATGACTCGGTTCTTCTAGGGTATCTCTCCCAGCCCAGGGATGCCCTGAGCACACACACTGCTTCTAGAGGGTCCCATGCTACTTTCCATCACATGATATGTATGTACTTGCAAGATTTTTATATTTAAAGAGAATACATAGCCCTCAATTTAAATAGTATGTCTAAAATATACTCAGGCCACCAATGAGAGTTGAATTAGGCAAAATTAAGGTGCCACAGTTTGAAAAAAATAGGCTTCTCCTATAGTAGCTAAGCCATTCATACATGATATCCTATGAACGAGAACTCATAATCAAGCTGGATGTAAGTAATAATTAGCACCCCAAGCCCTCCTTGAATTCTTGCTCCGCAAGAGCTGTTAAATCTGTGATCTGATGACAGTTCAGACACCCCTATTCACACATTTTCTGTTTCTTCAGCTATTTCCTATTCTTATATCAGTTTATCTGAACAAGGAAGTTTAGGATGTAAAGAGCCATTGATACATGGGTACCATCCTGAACGTCAATTCCACTTCAATATTAGTAGCACAAGGCTTAATTTTATATCTTTGTAATTCCCAGATGAAGCATTTCAATCACTAGCCATATTCCAAGCCACAGTAGAAACCATTCTTAAACAGGTACTCCCTTCAGTGTGGTGAAGAGTGACAGAAATCAGCTCAGTCATCTCACAGTCCAAGTGAAGATTAATTTGGCACAATGACAAATCCTTTAGATATTCTCTACCTAAGAAGTTGAGTAGCTTGCTTCAACTGTAGAGAGACTGCTGTCTGAAAAGGACAAAACTTGGAAGCAGGTAAGCTTACACCCTAGCTCTGCCAATACAGGGTGGGAAAGTCTTTCATAATTCCTGCTTTACAATTAATTTCTGTCACAGATACTGGATCAAAAGGCTGAAGGTAGATGCTCCAATGTTATACAGAGAAATTGGGGACTGTACAGGCAGCCAGTTATCTGTCATTTCTTTGTTTTGGAAGCTGCTTGCTCTGCACTTCCTGTTTATTCAGTTATATTTATCCTTCTCAGGTCTCTGATGTGGTTGAAGACTAGATAGTTATAGACTCACAGTTAAGTTTTAGGTTGTTTAGGAATTAAAAGGTTGTTCTAGGTCAAAGAAGATGTTCTTGAGTTGGTAATGTAAGTTAGGATGGAACCTGAGTTACATAGAGAACTTTAAACTCATCAAGAAAGATAGAAAATAGAATATTCTTATTAGTTGCCAAATACATATTGACTGGACATTGGGAATGTATGTTATACCTTATAATTTTCATAATTGTTGCCTAATTGTTCTTATTGTTTTGCATTGTATTTATTGTACAAGAAAAAGAGCCTTTTATTGGACTAAAAAGGGGAGATATTGGGGAGAAGATACACCTTAAATTAAAAAAAAAAGAGCAAGAATAGGAGGGAGAGGAGGAAGAGAGTAGGAAGATGGGACCAGAAGGGGAGAAGGAAGGGGGCTGTGATTGAGATATAACTTCAAGAAATAAGTAAATGATGAAAAATAAAAATAACAAAACTGAAACTGGAAAAAAAAAGAAGTTGGGTAGCATTACTAAAAGGTAAAGAAAAATCAAATAAGCTAGGAAAATACCTGGCTACAGTATATGCTAATACAAAACCATAAATAAAGGAATGGCAGAGCTTGTCAGCATCAAAGAGGTCTAGTGGGAAAGGGTATCAAATGTGTATTCAAGGAAGCAGTGCTTGTGGGATGTGAAGGCTGAGTGTTTCCTGAGAGATAGCTCATGCCATGAGCATAGGCTCGAGAACTCTGACTGAGTAACAAAACGGTGAGCTTCAGAGTAGTGTGGACATTCAGGAGAACATCAGTGATGGTTCATCTTCAGTGTCAGGCTGATCAGATTCAGACTCATCATGGAAACACACTTCAGACTGAGGCTATGAAACTGCTGCTAAAAAAGTTTACCCCAGGAAAAGAATATCTTCCCAAAATATGGGTTCAGTCCCCATAGGCTGGGGTCTCAGGAAGTATAAAGAGGCAAAGTCCAGCTCAGCACTAGTGTTTGCCTCTCTGCGTCCTGATAGTTAATGCAATGTGACCAACACCTCAAAGCCCTGGCACAGCTACAGCCACTCTCACTGCCATGGCATTGTTGCCATGACGACTACATCCTTAAACTGTTTGTTACATAAACCTTCCCTTCTTTATGTTGCTTTTGTTGGGTATTTCTTCACGGCAGCCAGAAAAGTAACCAATACAACATCCTTTTTGAAAAATCTCATTTGGCTGGTTTCCCCAAAGGCAGCTGCTTGAGAGATACTTACATCCATACAGGAAGCATGCAGAGCTACCCTGTCTGAAGCAGGTGAATTAAAACACCTCACCACCCTGCACCAACATATATCCTGGGTATAGAGCTGGGTAAAGAGCTGAAGCCTGCTATCTGCTTTAAGTTACTAGAAATACCAAATGTGGAGCTTGAGGGAAGGCAGTGGAGTGCTGGGTGTTCCACACAAGTTCTCTCTCTCTCTCTAAGGCATGTGCTCCTTCCACAATTTATTGGTTGCAACAGCCTTGTTCCTTTCTTAACAAATTGTAGTCACAAATATATTATGTCTAAGGAATTTTGAGACCCCTTCAAAAGGGAGCTGGAACAAGTCCTCCAGGCTCTGGGCACTTTTGAGCAAGAGCAGAGAGCACTCCAGAAAGTCTGTCTGTTGGAGGATGGGCTAACCCAGACTGAAACCCAAGAACTCTCATTAGAAGAGTCTGACTCCATGAAAGGCCTGCCGAGGACACAGGCTGAGGACAAGCAGACAGTCTCTGAAAGGAGCCAGGGTCCCAAGCAAAGCACAATTTTACAATCTACGTGAATTCTGCCAATCCAGCCAAGCTGTGTACCTCGCTGTGTCCATGTGAATAAGGGAAAAAAACAATTTCCCCTGGCTTCCCAGAGCAACCGAGTAAGCGCTGAGACGCTGCTGCCAAGAGGGTTCTGAAGCATTCAAGGGCAGCATGGATTGACTCTGGCAATGGAAAAGGAGATGAAAGAAGAATGGCAAAGAGAATGAGGATGATAGGGGAAATTTCATATCTAAGTGTCAGAAAAATAATGAATAACATCTACTGAAGGGCTCCCCCCCTTCAAAGTATGCTATTCCAAAAAAGACTTCTTTTACAGACAAACACTGTCAAATTGTTCAGGATGGCCAGAAATTGTTTTTAGTCATCTGTTATCTAGAAGAATGAAGTGTATCTATCTCTATTTACTATATATTGAAGGTGAGTTTTGGAGCCAGAATGCAGAAAGATGGCTTTGCTAATGGCGACTCAAATTGGCCCTGCGGGAAACCGGCATTGCCATGGAGCTCTACTGAGGTCAGATAAGTTTCCTTCTCAAGATGCCCCTTCTGTCATGTCCACGCCTTCTCAAGCATGAAAATAAGACAGGAGGAAGACATATTAACATTCCTCAGAACAGAATAGACTCCTCCTTAATGAGCAAACTGCCACCTATGAATCAAATAGCATCTTCCTCAGGAGGCTGTGGTACGGTTAGATGTAATCATATATGACGTCTGCCACCACTAACCTTCAGACATATTGCCTATAGTGGTTCCAAGGTTTAAGAAGGTCCATAGAGTGGTATAGCAGTGAACTTCTTTTGGGGCATCTTTCCCCAAGAGGATGCTATCAGTGAGAAAGAGTTTTGAGGATGTTCAAATGCCAGTCACTATTATTTTTAGGAGACAGATTAAATAGGCAAATGACATTCTGAGGGGAAATTGGGACTTCCAAGACTCTTGGTAGCTAAGTACAAAATTTGTGCTGTGTGATAAAAGATCTGGTATATTTGCATACTTCAGCATGTGAGATTTTTATGTATCTCCTTGTCTTTGTAGGAAGCTGTTCTAACACAATGCAATCTCCTAACTTCAAGGCCTTGTGCTTCCATTTCTTTGGCTTTCTGTAAAGGGCATAGAACATGGCTGAGCCCCAAATATCTATAGATTATAAGACTATAATTCTGGGAGGAGCCCTAAAAACCATGTCCTGCACATCACAGTGGAAAGAGCCCAGTAAGCTAGGCATCTTACTCCTGTGTGAGAATTCTTAAACACATCTCCTCATCGAAACAAGAGAGATAACAGCAAGCCAGTCACCCCTAGAGCTGATTCAAGGGCCAAGTTAATGCAATGCATTCACAACTGACAGCGACGGAAGGACAAGGGGTGCCCACAGCCTGGAGAACTACATCTGCAAAGAGTTGAGTGACTTCTTTTCCAAGGTCACCCAAAACCCTAGTGACGAGTGGGCTGTCAGGGAGGGGCTCTGGGATCATGTGTGCCAAACAACGACCATTAGTGATTTCCTGCAAATGAGCTGGATCGGTAGATTCGGCCTTTCCGGCTCTGACCGGAAGCGTTCATTATCTTCTGTTTAGTGGGAAGGTGAGGATTCTAGAATGCTGGGTCGGCCGAAGCAGAGAAATTACCTACAAGCCCTACAGTGAATGTCAATGCTTAAATCATTGTACCATCCTAAATGTTGTGAGTTGGCAGTGCATTCACAGAGGCCAAAGAAGTATAGATAGTGTTTACTGAAAATGCTCTTTACCCTCTCTTCCCCGTCTGCACAGCACTTCTTGCTTAACAGGGAACTGCTTCATCACTGCCCATCCATCCCTCTGGAAAGGTTTTGTTTTTAAAAGGAAACACAAACAAGCTAAATATATCCACTATCACCCGAGGCTCCACAGTTCTCTTTGTTGACTTGAACAACAATTCCTAACTGATCCCCTAAATTGACAGCCTTGTGGTGAGAATTTTCTTAATCTTAATCCTATGGAGGAAACGTTTCTCTCTAGATGAGGGTTTTCTGGTCCTGAACGACATTGTCATCTGGCTTTGAAGCTCACCTGTACAGAGTTTACATAGTCAATGCACGCATCGAAGAGAAACAGGAGGGAAGATCATTCTGGAAGCCATTCTAGAACCACTTGGCAAGGCAGGGGGCAGTCTTGAGGCTTGTCAGTCCAAGTCCAGTATACATAACATTTGAATTACTGAACTGGGCCCCCAATAATTCTGATTCCCCTGGGATCCAGGAGTCGTGCATTTATTGACAGCCATGCGGTGACAATAAACCATATTCCAATGGTTAAAATGCCATTCAGTTGCAAAGTGGTCTAAGTTCCAACTACCTATTCACTCCTAAAATGCGTAAAATGAGAAATTTTTTAATTTCTAAGAAAGCGGGCCTTACTGTATGTCATCTACAGTTAGTCACCTGTCTTCTACTAGACCACAAATGCCCCCTCCATGTGGATTTGGCACTCTTTCCTTGTGGCTGTCTCTCGTGTATATGACGCTCTCTGCTCTTTCGCCATCTCTCCCTCTCTTGTCAGCAGGGGTTAATGTGCATGCACATCAGATAGTCCATTTCTCCTCTGTTCGCAAAGGACTGCTGAAGAGAGATACAGAGTAGAAAGACACCGGGAGAGAGATATTGCTAAATTGAGAACACTTTTAAATGCATGCATTTCATGATACATATTAATCCTGATACATTTCTTAAAAAAAAAAAAGTCAGGAAGGGGGCTGTGAAATGACATTTGTATTCTCTGGTAAGCCAGCTATGTTGATAGTGCTCCAGATCTAGATGGGCCAAAGGGACAGTGCCATCCACACTCTACTTATCCTTACTCTAAGCATCTGGATCCTTTTATATGCTATAGTGTACCAGTGGGTGGTCTGGAAATTCTAGGGAAGGCAGTAATGTTTGGTCTGAGAGGCAAGCATGCAGAATGCTCCAGGCTGGTTGATGCCTTAGCTGCTTCACTGTGGAACAGGAAACTTGCGATCAGACCAATTTTCCTCAACGACCTTCCTCATCATCACATATTCCAGCTCCACCCTGCCACTCAATGATCACCCAAGAAGGCATTTTATGGAACACAATTAGTGGCTGGACAGCATCCTGGACAAGCAGATCAATAAAGCAAGCTTCTTAGAATCATCTGCTGGGACACAGAACCTGTCTGCAACTCCAAGTCAGGGAGGTGTGATGTGTGATTTGCTATCACATCACAGGAGAGACACCTTTCAGACTCAGTGTCTTCATCCGAAATGTTCAGGATATATTTTTTCCTACTTATTATTTTATTTTCCCCTCAAATGTTTACTATGTACTAATGGCATAAAAGTAATTAAGTCTAGATGACCTTCACATATCTGTAACATAAATATCTATGAAATAAATATAATAGTTACATAACTACAAAAGAAACCCAAATTTCTCACTAGCCCTTATGATAAAACTAGGAATGCATTCAGAAAGTCCCTAAAATAAACTTAGCTTGACAAACTTCTGGTCATTTGCAGTTAGAGTCCCGGGCCAGGGCAGACCAGCTACAAGCATGGCAGAGACTGCCTAGGTCTCGAATGCCATCATGCCTAGTGCCCCGGCTGTGCTGTACACGAATGCCTAGTGCCCCGG
>CAJQZJ010032702.1:2279824-2294901 GCA_907164525.1 Lophiomys imhausi | reverse complement strand
ACACACACACACACACACACACACACACACACACACACACACACACAGAAAGAGAAAGAGAGAGAGAGAGAGCGAGAGAGAGAGAGAGAGAGAGAGAGAGAGAGAGATTCACACACTCATCACAATCTCCATACCACAAATAATGGATGGCTCAGCACTGACTGCTTTTCTGAGGACCTGGGTTCAATTCCCAGCACCCACATGACAGCTCACAACTGTCTGTAACTCCAAGATCAGACATCCTCACATAGACATACATGCAGGCAAAACACCAATGCACACAAAATGAAAATAAATAAAATTTAAGAGGACATCAGAAGATGTAAAGAGAACCCATGCTCATGGATAGGTAGGATCAACATAATAAAAATGTCCATCCTACCAAATTCTATATACAGATTCAATGCAATTCCTATCAAAATACCAACACAATTCTTTAGAGACCTGAAAAAAACAACTTTTAATTTGATATGGAATAACAAAAAACCCAGAATAGCAAAATCAATCCTGTACAATAAAAAAACATCTGGAGGTATCACCATCCCAGACTTCAAGCTATACTATGGAGCAATAGTAATAAAAACAGCATGGTAAGGCCGGACGGTGGTGGGGCACACTTTTAATTTCAGCACTTGGGAGGCAGAGGCAGAAGGATTTCTGTGAGTTCGAGGCCAGCCTGGTCTACAAAGCGAGTCCAGGACAGCCAGAGCTGTTACACAGAGAAACCCTGTCTCAAAAAACAAAACAAAACAAACAAACAAAAAAAACCAAAACCAGCATGGTACTGGTATAGAAACAAACCAGTGGATCAATGGAATCAAATTGAAGACCCAGAAATGAACCCACGCACCTATGGTCACTTAATTTTTGACAAAGGAGTCAAAACCACACAACAAAACCGCATCTTCAACAAATGGTGCTGGTCTAACTGGATGTTGACATGTAATGAAATTAGTCCCATACCTATCACCTTGCACAAAACTGAAGTCTAAGTGTATCAAACACCTTAACATAAAGCCTGACACACTAAATCTAATAGAAGAGATAGTGGGGAAAACCCTCAAACTCATCGGCACAGGTGACAACTTCCTGAACAGAACACCAACAGCTCAGGATCTAAGAACAACAATCAATAAATGGGACCTCATGAAACTGAAAAGCTTCTGTAAGGCAAAGGACACTGTCACTAGAACAAACGGCAGCCTACAGATTGGGAAAAGATCTTCACCAACCCCACTTCCGACAGAGGGCTAATATCCAAAATTTATAATGAACTCAAGAAATTAAACACCAAGAAACCAAATAATCCAATCAAAAAATGAGGGAAAATTTTTTATTTAAAAAAGAAACAGGAAACTATGCTTCTAAGCTTCCCTTGATCCACACAGAGGGAGTCCAGGTGTGAAGAGAAAACTAGGAAGGCAAGAAAGAGAAGAGCAAGGTCACTAAAATGCACTGAGCTGCTTTGTGGCATTTGTCTGCAGTGTGAAGAAATTTTTATCCTTTTGATTTCAACCCCCGTGTAACGCCAGTAATTTTATTTCCTCAAAGCACTGTTAGTTGGATCTCCTGTCTCCATCACAGTGAAGCACCTGCAGTTTCCCTGATAAGATTAGGGACCTCTTCAAAGTCTTAGACTTTTAAAAATAGTTATTTATTTTATTTTATATTATGAGATTTTTGCCTGCATGCATGTATGTGTACCATGTGTATTCAGTGCCCTTGGAGGCCAGAAGAAGATGTCTTATTTCCTGGAACTGGAGTTGCAGGAGGTTGTGAGCCATGTGGGTGCTGGGAACTGAACCCAGGTCCTCTGCAAGAGCATCCAGGGCTCTCAACTGCCAAGCCATCTCTCCAGTCCCAATTCTTATACTTTCTTCTAAGTCAGTTTATTTTCATCGAGTCTTACAAATCCTTGTTAGATCTGTAAGTCATAATTTTCTATGTTGTTATCTTCCATTGAAAACTATTCAAAACCTTCTTTGGCATCTGGAGTGACAGAAGCATTTTCCCCTCTTACTCTCTCTCAATCTATCTCATCACCACATCAATGGCACCCATGTTTGCACGCCCTCACCAACACTTAGTGTTGATCCAAATTAACTACGAGCTCTGAGGTGCAGGAACCTTGTTCTGTTGGGAACAGTACCCTGGCACATCCTACTGAGAGCTTGATGGAAGATGGAGGGGTCAGGGAGAGACGGTGCAGGGCAGGAGGGGGCAAAAGTAGGGCAGGCAGAGAGACTAAAATGAGCTTCTGGCTTGAAATGATTCCATTCATTCACTCTTCCACTCCACAAAGTTTACCACAAGTTGCTTCACGGTGCTGCTACCGTAGTAGTTGTGTCTACCACAAAGAACAGGAGTGTGGGCACAGTGGGGAACGGAAAGTCCTGACTTTATGATGTCCCAATGCCTAGCAATAGAACCTGATCAAGCAAGCTGCACCGCGTGGAAGGAGTCACTGAGAACTGCCAGCAGAGAGGGCAAAGAAGTGGCCCTGGAGAAGGAGCTGCTACCCGAGAGAGATAGAGAGAGAGAGAGAGAGAAGAAAGCCTGCTGGTTCCAGTTGGCTGTCCCAAGCTGGGTTTGTATTCCCATCACAGAAGGAAGTCACCTTTTTCTTCTTTAGCTGCTCAATGGCAGATCTTCCAGAAGACAGAGTTCTCAAACAGTTTAAGCCTCATCCTTTTTTTTTCTGATGCCCAACATCAATTGGGCCATAAATCTGTCATATACTCCCGCTAGTTTGGGTCCCTCCAAGTTATAACCCATGCAGTCTGGCCAAGACACGGAGACTCCCAGAGTACTTTCATCACATCCCAGCTGGAAACTCTTAATTCATTATTTTCAGTCCTAGCCAGTACCTCCTATGAGTACTCCAAGTACAGGAATAACTAGGTCACAATCATGTTCTCAAGATCCCAAATCCCTCATTGCAATTCCCCCATGATAAAAGCATCTGTGTATGAATTCATGTGAACCGAGTCCCTTCCATTCTTAAGCCAAATAATATTTTCTCTTGTGTAACTTGAGTCTGAAACTTGGTTCTCAAAACAAAAAGGCATTTTAAGTTTATGAACGACTGATTAACTCCAAGGGGGCGGGCTTATAAACAGCTAGCTCCTGACACTCTTTGCTGGCCCACCACATTTATCATTTTCGTCTTTCAGTTTTCTCTGTTGTCATATCCTCTGTGGCATTTCCACAGCATGGGACCAAGAAACTTGCAAATCAGCCTCTTAAATAAACAAAGCTTGGGCTTTCTCAGAGTTAAGTGGCCCTGAGAATTCTCATTACCTCTCTGGTCAACAGTGCCATTTCCACTTTCATATTTCATGTGCTGGTAACTCTCCATAACACATGAGTTGATATGGACAAGAAACTAAGCTGGCTAGGAAAGAGGAAACGTCCTGCTTGGCCCCTTCCCATGGGGAACACACTGTTAACATTAGTACACTTAACACATCTCTTATTGTAAAAGCAGCCTTCGGCTGGCACGGACTGACTCGTGCAGCTTAACAATTCCAAAGGAAATTCGGCTGTTACTATGTACTTGTTACCAAAGTAATGCCTCTTCCCACCAACACGCAATTCTGGGGAATGTTGTCTACAAGAACTTAGAGACTCGAGTCCAGGAAGTGAGACTGAGCAATCATGAGAGGGGCTGTTATTTCCAATAGTTTAGAAGAAATATTTAAAAGTCTAGCCTTAGGGTTGGCAAATCTCTCAAATTTGCTTCTAAGTTTTTCACTAAAAGAGAGAAGTAGAAAGGAGAGTCACATCTCCATAGTAAAAAAATCACAGGGTATTCTGCATCCATGCGTCTACACAGAAAGGAAAATGACTGAACTATTAGGCCGGTACCGTTGCCAGTGATGTGACTGGGGAGCTTTGGGACAGGACTGTGAACCTAGCTCTGGTGGAGGCTTGGACCCTCACTTTCCCTCTGGCACTGTTCCACTCATGGATATACAGTCTTCAAAGTGTATTCTGTGACTCATTTTGAAGTAGAAAGTGTGAACTCTGAAGATACATCTTCAGTGCGGCAAAGCTCGGAGACACTTTCGAGGATTGGGTACCAGCAGGCGACTGTGGCTTTGAAGGGAAGGCAGAGGGGACGTGCAGTGGGAGAGCCAAGAGTGTTAGGAAGAGGAGGGCTCCGTGTCATGAAATGGTATGAATGTAGCAATCGCAGAAGAGAAGAGCAAATTCTTCACATGCTCATAATTGATCGTTTCTGGACAAAAGCCAGGTCTTGCAAACGCTGTGTCAGGTGAATTTAGGAGCCATCCTACGAAGTCAGACAGCTATATGATTCCAATTAGGCTGATGCTTGGTTTTAATAATGACTATAATATTTTCCTTTTGTCTGTGATTTGAAATACAGCTGTACATGTATTTGCAGATACATGGGAGGATAAACAAGGAGGAAACATGGCATGCTCAATTTTTATACTTCACAAAGTCTCAAGTCCCCCAGAACCAGCCTTCTGAAATCCAAAGCCACTTGGAACCCACTGGGATGGTGAACAACAATGGTTGGAACACTTCTGACAAGCTTTCCCTTCAGTGTGGAGCCCTTTCATTAGTCAATAGGTCTCACCTCAACCTGCACACTGATCTGAGAAAGAGGAGAGCACATGGCCCATCCCTTCACAGTCTTCACAGTCTCACGATGGGAAAAGCAAATGAAGGCTTGAGTTCCTCTAGGCTCCTTGTCTTGAGACAAGCTGTTAATCAAGCCTCTTAAACCCTATCAAGCCCATGCTTCAATTATTCTCATTTTGGTAGAGTAGATAGCTTTTTAGTAACCATCATGTCTAATAAAGTTGTCATCCATATTAATTTTGTGAAGTTAAGAAGAGTGTTTTAAAAAACAACTTCTAAAATCAGAGAGTCTATATAAAGCCAACTATTATTCTAAAATGGAATGAATTATTGAAAGATAAAAGAGGAAAAGGATCCAGACAACCATTTAAAGGATAAAATTGTGATAAATAAACAGCTCTCCATTGTTCCTGGGCAGTTGTGAGCCTGCCTTTGCAATGCTCTTGGTGAGACTTTTTGCTATAAGTTAGAGTCCCATGCTAACCACTTGCATTGCTTTAAAGAGTTTCCTGTGTCATGTTTGATACTTGATTACTATATCACAAAGAAGAAACTAGAGATAGACAGAGTAACTGGAAAGGAGGCCAATGTTTGATCCATTCTTTCCCTGCAGTTCCTGAACCTAAGGCAAAAGCTTAAACTTTCCACACACTTCTTTTTATTTTTCATCAAACATATCAGTTTTCTTTTCTTTTTCTTTTTACTCCAATTTCCCATTTGTCCCTCAAGCACCTACCCACACTGAGACACTATCAAAGAACGTGCAACCTATGTACACATCATGGCTAAAAGAACACATGTAGCCTTTAGGTTTCTAGCAATTTGACAGTTGTGACATTTATGTTTCGAGGGATGACTGAAAGGCACTTCCTAGCCCCAGAAACAGAACACAATCACTGGCTGATGGCCTTTAGTCAAGCACCCCAATTTTTACTGCCCAAGAAAACTTGACTTATAATCTTGCATGTGTTTTCAGAGGGATTTATTTCTTTTCAGACCCTATACTCGGTATGCCGCCTTCTCCATGTGACTTGGCAAGGCAAGTCTACGAATGTAGATAACCCCACAGGCAGGAAGTGTGTCTTGCTGGACACCCCAAGTAAAGCATGGGAAAAAAGAAACCAGATGTACATTGGGCCATTCCAGTGATTCAAAACTGTGCCAAAAGCCACACACCCAAATTTGAGTTTCTTCTCAAAGCCAGACCTTCTTGTGACCAAATGTTTCTCAGGGGAAGAACACTGGCGGCATATTAATCCATGTCACTTCAGGCTACCCGAAGGAACACACTGAATTCCTGTCATTCTCACCCTCCTCTTTTCAGCCACAGATTAGCTACAGTGACTATTGTGTTATATGGAGTTAAACTAAGGCAATTTCATAACCAGGCACAGTGGGTGGAAGGAGCACACTGAAAACGGATGCTCTGTAGAGCAGGGCAAACATTTGCTGGGATTTTTATGCTGTTGGCTTGGTAACTGAGGACGCTGATCACGGAACATGCCCACATGGTTACTCACACTCTCTACCTTGAGCCACAGGTCAGAACAGGTGGATGTTATCAGCGTGCATTGAACACTTATTAAATGTAACGCATTTTCTAGCTATGTGAAAGACAATCCCAAATCCTTGTTCCAACAGAGACTTTGTACTTCGGATTTCCAGTTGTTTCCATGAAAAAGTAACTCCAAATCTCCTGATCAACAAGTCAAAACTGATCACAAGGGACAACTTATTCTCAGCCTCTCCCTGGCTCCTCATTTCAATACCCTGTTCTTGCTTCACACCCATAAGAGGCCAGCGAGATGGCGCAGTGGGCAAAGGCATTTGCTGTCAGGTCTGATGCCCTGAGTCTGATCCCCAGAACCCACATGGTGGAAGGAGAGACCCAGCTCCTGAAGGTTGTCCTCTGACATCCACACATGCATTCATATGCATGAACACACACACACACACACACACACACACACACACACACACAGACATAGATATCTCAAACTCCACCAGGAACCATATTTTCTTCCTATTTAAGCCCAAGATCAATGTCCATGAGGTCTCAAACCCCTCATATTTTAATAAATACATCACAGCCTCAGCCAGAGTGTCTACCATACAACAGCCTTTTACAATTAAAGACAAATTTTCCCAGTAAACTCAATCCAAAAGGTTTTCCTAGTCATAGAAAATTGATAATTTAAACTGATCTAAAGACAAGGCACACAGGATGGAAATAACAAAATGTCAACCCAAAATCAAAGAGGTCTACAGACTGACAGGAAGGAGTAAAGACTGTTAATATTGGAGGATCCATTAAAAAGAGCTAATGAAGAGAGAGTGGGCCATGCACCATGCAGGTTGGTGTATATCCACACAAAAATTGGGCTGTTTTGAAAACAGACTTTGTTTTTAGACCCCCAATTTGGGGTGGCTACAGGGGTTCCCTCCAGTCCCAGCTCTCAACTATAAGAGTGACTTCCAGGACCGAGGTAGGGACGTCTGTAGACACTGCATAGACAGAAGGACCACATAAAGTAGACTTCGTGGAGGTAGGCGTGAGCACATTTCACAGAACTCACTGGCTGTGTTTGACACTGTTCATGGTTTTAAAAATTAGAGGAGCTTCAACATATACATGAAAATGCCATTATTTTGTACATTAACCTAAAACCTAAAAGAATCCTGCCTACAAAGGATAGATGGTAGATCAATCACTTCTTTATTGACTCACAAGAATTGTAACAAATGCTTATTGAACTACTGGATGCTAGACATTGGACACAAGGTGGCGAACAAGACAGATGATGCCCCCCCCCCTCATGGAATTAAACCATGCTAACAAACTAGCAAACTCCTATTTCATTCTTGTATAAGTTGCTCCATGAAGGCATGTACAAATGGGGTCACTGTCTGCTGTTTACTTCCCAGTATCTTTTAGACGCAGTAGGAACTTATCCTCCTGAAGGCCACTAAACCACATGTGGCATTCTAAACATGACATGGCCCAACAGTATGTTGCTAGGTGGCTGTTGTTATTGCTCACATAAACTATTACAAATGTATCTAGTAACTGAGGAGGTGGCCATGACTTGTCCAAATAGTAAATGATTTATGGCTGGCAGAACTGCTGTTAGGACATCCAAAGGCATTCCCAGGGGATAAGTTTGCAGGCATCCACGCAAAAGCATGCATTGTCTCAGAATCTGTGGTGCCTCAACAATTCACTTCCATGGTGTCCTTGTTTTTAGGTCACCCAGATTCCAACTTAAAGATGGCTTCAGGGAAAAACTAGGGCCTCAGAGCTGCATGAGCACAAGAATTAGAGACAAAAAGCAATATAAGTAATGAAATTATCAAGATCCCTCTGGCTTCAAAGAAACCACTAAGAACCCTCTCACCGTAACAGACTCAGTATTTCAGGGCTCATTGGGGCAGTTTTATGTATGAAATCTGGGACTTAGGCTATTAACGTACTGAAGAAAAATCCATTATTGGAGGTTTCTTACTATTTCCAGAACAGGTACCATGGTACCAATGCAGTTTAGGAGCTGGGGCAACTGTGTTACATCTACTATTCTAGAATATGTTTCTAGACACATGCTTTCTCACCAGTGAATCACAGGTAAGCTTACATCTCCTTTACCTTTATAACAATTTCCTTTCAGATTAAAATGCCTTAAAATGATATATTTTTATTTGTAATTACATGTATGTGTGTGTGCATGTGTGTGCGTGTGCATGTGTGTGTGTAAGCGTGTGTGTCCAGGTTCCTGTGGATCACAGAGATGCTGAATCCCTTAGAGGTGGCAGCTGTGATTCACTGCCTGATATGGGTGGTGGGACTAGAACCTGTGTCCTCTGCTAAGAGCTATATGCTCTCTTAACCACTGAGTCATATCTCCAGCACTAAGATGTCTTTTTATTCAGGCTGAGCCTCACAGAACTTAACATTGGTGAAGATGATTTCAAAGCTGTAGGTTTAAACTACTCCAATATTTTGGTTTTCAAAGGTTGAGTCTTCCAGAACCAACATTTTTATTGCTTTGAAATAAAAGAAGAGTGGCTTGTGGCACTGTGACTGGAAACCTTTCTTACTCCCAACCAACCCAGACAATGCTGCTTGGAGACTCAAGTCATCACAGCCACTGTAAAACTGAACATGAGCTGGGTGCAGCTGCTCCTGTTGTTTTCCTGAGGGTCACTATCTGATACCTCTCATTGATTTTTAGAATGTCACATTTTTAAGGGTGACACAGCTATAGTTTGAGTGTGAAAGATCTCCCATAATCTCACCTATGTGAACTTGGCCCCCAGTTTGTGGCACTGTTTTGGGAGGGTGTGGAACCTTTAGGAGTTGGAACCTCTTTGGAGGAAGTAAGTCACTTCTGGTGGGACTTGAGGGTTTATCAGCTCTTCCTCCAGTCCACTCTCTGCTTCATGACTGTAGATACAATCTGACCAGCCACCTCCAATTCCTGATGCCATGTTTTCCCTGCCAGGACAGACTGTCCTTTCTTAAACCATGAGCCAAACCAACTTTACTTTCCTTAAGTAAGTTGGTTTGTCTTAAGGAAAAGCAGCTTTTCCTTAAGCTGCTTTTGTCAGATACTTTGTTATGCCCATGACAATAGTAACTATTAAAAGTGCATCCCTAAAGTAGCCCTTATATTTTGCTGCTGGGTTTTGGTGAAGGGGCAGATTCATACTTCATTTGGTTGTATCTGTCAATAACAGTAGTAAGACCATTAAGGATTCCTCCTTTGTGAATTCTCTGTTTAGCTCTGTTCCCCATGTTTTGATTGTATTATTTGGTTTCTTGGTGTTTAATTTCTTCAGTTCTTTGTAAATTATGGATATTAGCCCTCTGTCAGATGTGGGGTTGGTAAAGATCTTTTCTCAATCTGTAGGCTGCCGTTTTGTTTGAATGACAGCGTCTTTTGCCTTACAGAAGCTTTTCAGTTTCCTGAGGTCTCATTTACTGATTGTTGGTCTTAGAGCCTGAGCTGTTGGTGTTCTGTTCAGGAAGTTGTCACCTATGCCAATGAGTTCGAGGCTTTTCTCCACTTTCTCTTTTATTAGATTTAGTGTGTCAGGGTTTATGTTAAGGTCTTTGATCCATTTGTACTTAAGTTTTGTGCAGGGTGATAAGTATGGATCTATTTGCATTCTGAGAGACACTAGAAGAAATGCTCAGCATCCTTAATTTTCAGAGAAAGGCAACTCAAGACAACTCTGAGATTCCATCTCACTCCTGTCACAATGGCTAAGATCAAAAACTCAAATGGCAGCATATGCTGGTGAGGTTGTGGAGAAAGGGGAACACTCCTCCATTGCTGGTGGGAGTGCAAGCTTGTACAACCACTATGGAAATCAGTCTGGTCATATCTTAGAAAACTTGGAATAGCACTACCTGAAGTCCCAGCTATACCACTTCTGGGTATACATCCAAATGATTCCTCACCAAACCACAAGGAAGTTTCCTCATCTATGTTCATAGAAGTCTTATTTGTAATAGCTAGAAGCTGGAAACAACCCAGATGTCCCTCAACTGAAGAATGGATTAAAAAACTGTGGTACATCTACACAATGGAATACTACTCAGCTATCAGAAACAAGGAAATCATGCAATTTGCAGCCAAATGGATGGAACTGGAAAAGCTCATCCTGAGTGAGCTAACCCAAGCAAAGAAGGATGCACATGGCATTTATTCACTTATAATCAGATTTTAGCCATGTAGTACAGGATAACTATACTACAACCAATGTACCAAAAGGAACAAGAACATAGACTTTGTTTCCTGTCAATGAGACACTTTGCCCTAGTGGTGCTGCCATGTAGGCCCCAGTATATGAGGAGGCTCTTGGCCCTCATACGACTGCTGAACTGGGGCAGGGGACTGATATGTAGGGACACTCCACTCCGGAGGAGTTGGATAGAAGGGAGGGGGTATAGAAGGTGGGAGGGTGGGACTGGAAAGGGTAGAAAGAGGGCACTGTGATGGAGATGTAATTTGAAGTAATAAATAAACATTTTAAAAAAACAAAAAAGAGTAGTAAAACTTTTCATAAACTTTATCTAGTGGTGGACAGCGGATGCTCCTCACAGCCACCATCAGCATTACATTTTATCGAGAATTTTGCTGACCACCTTCTCCTCCAATTTTTGAAATTTCCCTACTGTAGTGTCAATTTGTGTTACAACTGCATGCAATAACTGGGTGTGTATTAAAGTAATGCATATGGTTGGTATTATATTCAAGAGGAATGTTGGCTGCATCTGAATAGATCCAAAAGAACTATGCTGTTCAAATTAAACAAACAAAAACCTTCTAAATGGGGAGAAGGGATAATCACAGTGGAGCCGCTAAATGATAGTCTAATTTCATTGGTATAGAGGCTTTCATGGTGTCATTTATGAAGAAACAACATTCAACCAACATGAGCTTCACTTAAATGACAGGGAGAATTCTGGTCACCAGATATGCATCATCTAAGCCCTGTGTTACATGCTTTCTGAATTACTTCATTGAATCTTCTCAATGAATTTGAAAGGCAAGTCATCTCATTATACCCACTATACAGATCAGAGGAGTAAAACTACACAAACAAAGCATCCATTTGCCAAGGGCCCTATGGCCAGAAAATGGAAGAATTTCTCCCCAGGGCTTGGGCCCTTTCCCAAGTATACTAGAAATGGTAAGGCAGTTAAGAAAAACTCTGCCTTCTGAATAAGCATCTTTGATGATAGCAGTCAAATGATTGTCATATAATATTAAATTGGAATAGAGGCTCCTTTGAAATGAGATTTAGTCTGGAAATGATTTTCCTATTATTTCCTCTCATTCATAAAAGGTAAAGAAAAACAATCCAGAAGTCACGAGGAACCCACATTGAGGGACTTGAGAGGGGACCGTGATGTCTTCAGCTCACTGTCTTCTGTTGGTTCTGTGAGAGCTTGCCATTCTTGGTAAGTGGAAATATGACAAGAAGAAAGCAGGTCTAAATGAGGTCCAAACAGGAGGCCCATCCTACTTCAGGTAAGAGCTCTAAAACATCTTAAAGAATGTATGGTGTCTAAAGGCTGTCTTCCCCAAAGACGGCAAGTCAATTCTACTGCACATTTCTTCCAGTGCCAGCCCTATGTCATTAAGGTACTATATGTCAAGGACATCTCCTCATCTATGTTCATATATAGCAGCCTTATTTGTAATAGCTAGAAACTGCAAACAACCCAGATGTCCCTTAATGGATGAATGGATTAAAAAAAAAAAAAACTGTGGTACATTTGCATAATGGAATACTACTCAGCTATCAGAAACAAGGAAATCATGCAATGTGCAGCCAAATGGATGGAACTAGAGAAGCTCATCCTGAGTGAGCTAACCCAGACCCAGAGAGATGCACATGGCAACTATTCACTTATAACTGCATTTTAGCTATATAGTACCAGATAACTATCCTACAACCAACAGACTGAAAGGAAAAGGAACATAGAGTTTTTTACTTGTTAGTGGGACACTTTGCCCTTGATGGAGCTGCCATATAGGCCCCCAATGCAAAAGGAAGCTCTTAGCCCTCATATGAATGCTGAAGTGAAGGGGGTTCATATGTAGGGTACCCCACACCAGAGGAGTAGGAAAGGTGGGAGAAGGAGGAGAAGGTATGAGAGTAGAAGGATGGGAGTGTAGGTCTGGGAGGGGTGGAGAGAAGGGACTGTGATGGAGATGTAAGCTGAAGTAATAAACGTTAAAAAAAAAAAAGATGCTGTGTGTGCCTTGGCTTTTATTCTTCCTGAACTAGGGAAAGTTACAGAATGATTTTCTCCTTTCAAGTGAAGTTTTTAAGTCACATAAGGAAAGACTGGATCAAAACTTACTGCCGAGGGGGGTCTTGTGCTGCTTTGGTCTAAAGTTCATGAGATTGATTTAGAGAGTGGGAACTCTGAGAAAGTATGAGCATGCCACGGTGCCTCAAGGAAAGAAATGATTCCTCAAAAGCAAGCAGGTGGTTAAAACAACAACAACAACAACACTTTCCCTATGAATAAATGTGGCCCTGACCTGCAAGCCTTCACTTAGAGCCTGGTTCATTGTCCTGAAAAGTGGACATCAAAAGGGCCTCCATGGGGCCAGCAGGCAGGAAGTAGCTCACCAGACAGAAACAGACATGGCCCTGTTTTATGAACTGAGACCCTAGATCAGTGCTTCTCAACCTTCCTACTGCTTTCACTCTTTAATACACTTTCTCATGTTGTGGCAACCTCCAACCATAAAATCATTACATTGCTACCTCACAATTAATTTTACTACTCTTATAAATCATACTGTAAATATTTGATATACAGGATATCTGATATCAACCCACACATTGAGAACTGCTGCCCTAGAATATTTTCATTTTCTGAGGAAACAAATATCCCAATCTATTGGCTACTTTTAAAGTTCTGAAACAGTTCAGGGCAAAGGGTTTGCTACTGAGGCAACATGGTGGGAAAGCTGTTGAATGCTTCATTCATGTCCTCCCCAAACTCCACCCTCCACAAGGGTCAATGACCATCATGTCCTCAAGGGGTGCGGGGCATTTGTCAACCTCATGTTCAGTGTCATCTCAGAACATGTATCAAAGATACGGTTGTTATTTAAGTACCATTTTCCAGCCTCAATATTCCACAGTTAGAATATATGAATCATCAGCTACTTAATTAAACCTGCTTGCTGCCCCATGCTAGATGTGATACTTCATGAGAAAGAAGGAATCTCAGATATAGGCTTTTGTCTTTAGTGGAGAGAGCCAAAGTGTGGCTGAGACACTGCATATAAGTCAGTATTTTATTATTTAAAAGTATAGCAAGTTCTGTAATTCCCAGATCTTGTAAAAAATGTTTTTTGAGAAGGTGAATAAACTCATTCCTTGTCTCTTAGTAAATATCATTTTAAAAATATCATCAGCATATACCCCCAAAGACAGAGTCTTGCCCACACAATCTAAAATTAATTAACCTAAAATTAATATTGAATTTTTGAATGACTAAATTCAAGAAAAATAAGACATTTAGTCCTATAAATCATTATAGGACTAAAAAGGCTAAAATTGGTCGATGCAATCCTTAAAGTGAACAACAAGATAGAAAGTTTAATAGATGTGTTAACCAACAAACTGAAATGTAAGAAGGGAACAGGAGGCTGGGTGTAGTGATGCCAGCAGAGGCACTGGGAGAATGATGGAGTTCAGCAAAGGAGGGATAAATCCAAATGGCTGTTTGATACACATGTAAATTTATGGTCAGAATAATCCTCTCAGACAACGAGAGTCTGTAGAATGATGCTCTTCCTCAAAAATCACCTCTTTTGAGTGAGGGATAAAGTAAGAAGTAGAGCTATCATTCCAGAACATGAAGCCATTGTGTGGGCATGTGAGGTGACTGTCTCCATATAATCAGGACCCAGAGCTTCAGGACAAGAACATCAAAGGTGTCAAGGGGGGCAAAGAGGAGGATTCTGAATGGGTGGATGGATTTTAAAATATCTAGTCTTTAACTTAAACTAAGCCAAAATATTTTCTTTGAAACAGGACTCTCAAGAGTTCATATTTTAATACTTCTAGTACCTCTCCAAGAATAAGTATGTGGTATAGGGTTTCCAAAATGATATTGACCATGGAAACTGTGTTTCATGGATCCCTCTTGGGACTAATGTTCTACAAAAAGCACTTTGGCACATCAGTTAGATCACATAACTCCAGATATTTGTCCAATATACATTAATAAACCCCAAAGATCAACTCCCTAGAGACCCCAACTACCAGGGAACATAAGCACCACGCATTCTATAATGCTCTCGAATGAACATATAAACCTGGTGTGAGTCTCTGGCCTGCAGTCCATAGATGGAGCTGAAACAGTTTCAGAAATAGACTGGCTCTCTCCCAAATTATACATACGAAGGAGAATTTCTTTAAAACTCTACTACCCTGCCTAGGACAGAAGAAGTGCAATGAGCAGAAGGAGGGAGGGAACTTCAGAGAGACCTGAACTCAGCTCTTCTTTGGAATGGAGCCAGATGACCTATGGGCTCCATCTATATATATATATTTCAAGGCTGATGACATAAGCCATGTCTTACTTCCTGATTCTACCACTGCCTAGTGGTCAGTATCAGGCCTTTATTAAATATTTGCTGTAGTTGTTACATCTGACATGACTGTGATATTTGTGTTTATCAGTCATGCTTGGACAGGATTCCATCCAGGCTGTTTGGAGGTTCATGGTACTCTTTAGATTTGTTTTCTTTTTCAATATCCATGCTACTTTTTTTTTCTTTTCATGAAAATGCTGCTTTCTGAAAGGTTGAAGGCAGCAGGAGGGAGGAAGGACCTTGCTTAAGGTTTGCTATGGTCGCTGGAAGCAGAGCTCTGGACCGTGCTTCACACCACCACAGCCACAAGTCACACGAGGATCTGATCACACCACC
>CAJQZJ010032702.1:2258284-2279814 GCA_907164525.1 Lophiomys imhausi | reverse complement strand
GGATCTGATCACACCACCACAGCCACGAGTCACACGAGGATCTGATCACACCACCACAGCCACGAGTCACACAAGGATCTGATGCTTCAGACTGAGATATGGTAAATGCAGGTTTTGGTTTTCAAAGACTTAGTAAAGAAAAAAGAATGGAATATATCATACTGATAACCTCTAATGCTATCTATTAAAAGTAGATATATGAGGTTAAAATGAAATATACCTTTAAAAATAGAATTTGCCTTTTTCTTCATGTGCCTACTACAAAAATTAAAATTAGGAATTTTTAACATTCCAGAATAAAATGTTTCCCAAATATTAAATGTGGCTACTTGTCCTTATAACCAATTTTCCCCTTTAAAAAGTTCACAAGGGACCAGTGAAATGGCTCTCAGTGGGAACAGGCACTTGATGCCTTATTACCCAAGTTTTATCCTTGGGTCCCCCAAGGTGGGTGAAGAAAAGGGGCTCCTGAAAGTTAGCCTGTTCTCTTAACACATGTGCTGTGGCATGTACACAAGGTTGTTCCCACCAAAGGCATATCTTATGGGCCCAGCCCTCTGGAGGGCACAGAGCTCTAGTAGCTGCCCAATGTGGTTATACAGATGGGGGTTCCAAAGATGGGTTTTTACTCTGCCAAAATTGGTGCTTTGTTGTGGCAAAAATTAAAGGGCACCAGTGTTTCTAGCTTTGGGTCACTAGAAGAGACAGCTGGTGTGGGTGAGCTAGAATCCTTCTTCAGAGGCTCCCTAGGCAGCAGAGGGATGGCCACTAAAAAAGAACCTAAGGAAGGTGATGTAAGACAAAGTGAGAATATAGGATGCTTTTGTCCACATTAAGAAATCTGGAAAAGGACTAGTAAATGCCCTGCATCAACAGAAAAATCTAGCCTAGGGTGGGAGAGAGACCATAGTAAGTATGAGACAGAAATCAAGTAATTAGTTCTGTGAGGCACATGAACCTTTGGAACACACAGATGTTCAACCAGAAAAATGGACATCTTTATCAAAAGGTATATTTTCTGGATTGAGTCTAAGAAAGTCAGGTATATTGGATGATCTTCCAGCTGAACCGTAAAACCACCTTAGTCACAGAGTCAGCCTTAGGGCATTCTATCTCTTCATATTGCCACTTTCCAGCAGACTAACTACCAAAGGTGAGGCTCACAGAATGCTTCAACATATGTTAGTGACATGGCTGTTGCTTGTCACCTTGTGGGGAAAATCCACAGCATTCAGAGTTCTGAAGTCCAAAGGCCATAGAGGAATGAGGGTTGGCCTGCAGCACTGATCCAGAGATGTTAGTCGTAGCCTCCTAGAATTTAAAATGACATCGAAGCAGAGAAAGGGAACGCCCCCATCACCAGCTCTTTAGACTTCTTCAGCCTATGTGCATTCTACTTTCCACTAGTCTCTGCATTTGAGTATTTGACTTTTGAATTTTGTTTCCAGTTTCCATGACAAGTGACATTGTGAAATGTCTTACTTTTTAAGTATAACTTCTTCTAATTATTATAATGTCCTCTGGGTCTATACATTTATGGAAAATGTCAGGTTCCTTTTTCAAAACTAGCTAGTGGTCTATCACAATGGGTGTGCCAGTTTCTGTACTCATTCATGCATCCATGGACATGAGACTATTCCATTCCCTAGCCACAACCAATTATGCTGCCATCACCATTGTACTCTATTAAGGTGTTTGTTGAGTCCATAGGTTTTTGTTGTTCTTGTCACCAACAAGTAAATGTATGATAAAATAAAAGAATTTGTTCCACTATAAAAAGCCATGTTACTGTGTCTATGGATCACATAACATTATGCTGTAGACACCAAATATACACTATAGACTTTATTTAAAACAAATTTTAAGCCAGGTTATGGTGATGCACTCGGGGGTGCTAAAACAGGGAGGATTGCAAATTTAAAGCCAATCTGGAATACATAGCAAAAAAAAAAAAATGCTTGCAAAATAAAAATTTGAAGACAAACAAAGAAAGGAAGGAACAAAGAAAGAAAGAAAGAGAGAGAGAAAGGCAACTCCTGAATCCATGAAGTTCTCTAAACAGCTCCTGCAAGTCATTAATGCATCTGCTTTCTTCGATGAAGTGGTATATACAGACAAGGCTATGTGATAGGCATAAATCTGTATCTCTGTGTCTTGGTCTTTCCCATTCACCAGATACTATATACATGTTCTTAGTGATTTACATAATACTCTCATCAGTTGCTTGATGCAATACAATTTTTAAAAATTAATGACATTATTTTAAAGATACCTAATCAAAACCATTTTTATAACTTGAGAGAAATCAAGGGATGAGGACCAGAGACTCCTCAAATGTCATGTGCACCTGCAGGACCGAAATGATGCTGCAAGCAGCCTAGTTGTTTATTCAGTATTATGGAAACAAACAGGGGTTTCTCAGAATAAATGCACATGGGTGTAGAAAGCTGTGCGCATGCTCAGTCCATGCAGTCCTTTGAGCGCATTAATACACAGAGCAGAGGGACTAGAATCGCTCTTTCCAAGAGAGGACCGGTGCCTTTAAATCAAAATGAGTCAGAAAATTCCAGAATCTTGTGTCAGATACATCCAAGCAATAGTCAAGGCTTACCTTCTTTTGGTTTTTACAATTATTTAAAAGAAACTTGGCTGAACTGTGACACAGAGGAAAACCACCCCAAGAAAAATAAACAAATACTGTATCTATTATTATGATTTCTGAGACAGGGTCTCAGGTAGTCCAGGCTTGTCCTGAACTCACAGTGTAGCCAAGGTTGGCACAAAACTGATAAGAATGCTAATCAATCCACCTGCAGGCAACCAATACTGACTTACTTCTAGAATATGTTGTTTATATCCAATGATATGCCTCTGGATCTCCTGCAGAGGTTAGACTAACCCAGTTCAAAACCATGGGTCATGCACTGGGCAGCAGCAACTAAGGATATTGAATTGATAGCTGCTCCCTTCTGGTGAAGGAAAAGGCAATCCGCAGTTTCATTATAATTGAGTACGTGCCATTATAAGGGGGCCAGGGAGGGAGGGAGGGAGAGAGAGAGAACAGATGGAATAAAGGCTTCCCAGAAGTTTGTTTCCAAACACAGAATGCCTCATCTCTAAAAACAGAACACCACTAACCTAGGTAGTTATCCATTAAACACAATTCATCAAGAGAAGCTGTCCTTTCTTCAACATGGACGGTCATGATAGAATCTACACATTCATCTACCATTCATGAAATCACACATATATAACTAGTAAAAAGCTATAGGACACCATTCTTTAAAAATAATGACTTTCAGAAGAGAACAAAATAGTGAAGATTCTATAGATAAAACAATTTTGCAATCAAAAAGGCACCCTTCTTCCCCTGTGGGGAGAGAAAACGCTTTCTGGTTTCCCTTCCCTCACTGAAGGCCAGTGCTGTGTTCCTTGGGAGAACAATGGAGGGTAACAGCTAGGAAAAGCCCACTTCCTCTCCAGGGTAACAGCTAGGAAAAGCCCACTTCCTCTCCCCAACCACCACCTCTACCAGCATCTGGAATGCTGCCACAGTCACTGCCACTTTGTCACCAGGTCCTTCCACACCTCAGAGAAGGCTACTTAAACACACCCCAAACTTGAAGACTCCACATTGGAATACGCAGTTGATTAGTAATTTGGTAACTTCATGCATTCAGGCTATTTCTTTGTCTTCAGCAGGTATACATTTTTGAAGTAGTAAAGGGTGTATATCGACAGCCTGCCTTCCTTTGGACTGTCAGCCTCAGTACCTCCTACTATGGGAAACAATTATTATTTGCAGCCAACATTTGTCCACTTTGTTCAAAGAAGAATGCTTATTTTATTAATTGTTTCTCCAAAACAAATTGAACTCAGCAGCAACGTCTAAAGAGTTCCCTTCACACGCCACCAAGCCACACATCAACAATTATTTTATTTTTGGGTTTTTTTTTTCAGAAGTGGTTTCTCTGTGTATCTCTCACTGTCCTGAACTCACTTTGTAGACTGGGCTAGCCTTGAACTCACAGAGATCCACCTGCCTCTGCCTCCTGGGATTAAAGGCGTGAGCCACCATGCCTGCCTCACATCAACAATTTTAGTCTACAGCATCTTCCCCAAGTGAACAGTAAGGCCACAGAGGGCTACTATGTATTACAAATTATCCTTTATTGCTAAGGATGCCACTGGATGTGTATTAGCTCCAGGGCAATAACATACATGTGCAAGTTATAAAATGAAACCATTTAAACACAGACTCCAAAAGGATGTCAAGATGCAGCACAAAGGCCATGCCAATTACACATCACATAGCATCATGCTGGGTGGCCTGAAGACGAGAAATATTGTATAATTCCCCCAGCAACCATAGCAACTTCCCCAGAGTTCCTTGTCAAAATGTAGCATCATTTTATTAGCAAATAACGGAATTCAGGCCAACATGGACAAGTTGAAAATAACTTCTCACAGACTGCAATGCCCTTTGTCTTTCTCAGCAACATGACTTAAGTGATAAGTGTCAATCACATACCTAATCTTTGCTTTCCATCTTAGAATAAGATCTTCATACAACTTGGGAGAAAAGCGGTCATTCTAATTTTGGAAAGTTCTGAGGAATTTTCTTTTGTATTTATTTATTTATTTATCTATCTATCTATCATTCATTTATTTATTTGTTTATTTGTTTTGAGATAAGGTTTCTCAATACAGGCCTGGCTGTCCTAGAACTTGTTATGTAGACCAGGCTGGCTTCAAACTCACAGAAATCAGTCTACATCTGCTTCTCTGCATCCCAAGTGCTGAAATTAAAGGCATGTGCCACCATGCCCAGTTCCTGGGGAATTTTCAATTGCAGTTTCATATAACACAAAACTTTTAACCTTCACTAAATAGCCAAGAACAGGGCTGGGGAGATGGCTTAGCGGGTAAGAGTACTTGTTAAACAAACAATAATCACTGAGTTCAAGTCTCCAGCAGCCGTATAAAAACGGGTATGGTTGTATATGCCTGTGACCCCAGCATTGTCGGCAAGAGTCGGGCAGATACTGGAAACCCACTGAAGTAACCAGGCTACCCAAAACAACAAGTTTCATGCTCAATGAGAGATCCCCACTCCATTACACAGGGCAAAGAGGGAGAAAGAGAGACACCAGTATCCTCTTCTGGCCTCTGCATGCATAACATGGGTGTGCACACTTGTGCACATACAAAATATAATACAGAGAGACAGACAAACTTTTTAGAATACCAGTTTTAAAACACAATAATAATAGCTCTACCTCAAGACCCAGCCATACCACTCCTGGGTATACATCCAAATGATTCCTCACCAAACCACAAGGACATCTCCTCAACTATGTTCATAGCAGCCTTATTTGTGATAGCTAGAAATTGGAAACAACCCAGTTGTTCCTTAACTGATGAATGGATTTAAAAAAAAGCTGTGGCACATTTATACAATGAAACACTGTTCAGCCATCAGAAACAAGGAAATCATGCAATTTGCTGCCAAATGGATGGAACTAGAAGAGTTCATCTTGAGTGAGCTAACCCAGACCCAGAAAGATGCACATGGCATCTACTCACTTATAACTGGATTTTAGCCATATAGTACAGGATAACTATCCTACAACCAACAGACTGAAAGGAACAGGAACATAGACCTTGTTACTTGTTAGTGGGACACTTTGCCCTAGTGGAGCTGCCATTTAGGCTGCCAGTGCAAAAGGAAGCTTTTAGCCCTCATATGCCTGCTGAACTGGAGGGGGCTGATATGTAGGGTATTCTACACCAGAGGAGTAGGGTAGGTGGGAGAAGGAGAAGTGGGTTGGAAGGTGGTAGAGTATGCCCAGGAGGGGTGGAGGGAGGGAGGGGACTGTGATGGAGATATAAATTGAAGTAATAAATAAACATTAAAATTAATAATAATATAATAATAAAAACACACAATAATAAAATAAGGAAAATTAAAAGTAGAAATGATGAGGGAATAACTATGAATGTGAACACAAAATGATTAACAAAGCTGGCTTTCATTAGGAACATTATGCATCCCTGCATAACCCAGTATCATATTTGCATCCATAGCGAGCCAAAGCAGGCAGCATCTTTATTTTAATTGATAGCAGCATCAAGCATTAAACTTGAAAACAGAAAATCCAGATTCAAACTAAAGCTTATTGATATGTGTTTGGCTTGCAGCCATCCCTGAACATCTCTGAGCTTTGGTTCTCTTATAGGCGAGGGTGAGGTGGCTGCACTCAGTATACAATCATGAGCACAGCTGTTTAGCAGACCCCTGCAGTGCAGTGTGAACTCCAAGTTTGTTGCTCCAGCTCCTACCAGGGTCAATCGTTCTTCATGTGTGATTTCATTCTAAACTTCTCCCTTTCTATATGTGTTCTTGAGAGAAACCATTCCTCTAATTTACAGGATTATGTGAAGTTCAATATTTCAACTTTATGGGAAATTGTCCTCCTTGTATCTCAGTCCCCACCCTTCTTATGTATACGCTCATTGTGGAATGCTGCATTCCACCACCAAAAACTGCAGGGTAGCATGCAAACTCAGAGCTACCATCTTGGCATCCTGAAGAGCTCCTCAGTGACAATTCAGAAGTCCTAAAGTCCATCAGCCAAGTTCAGGAAGTAGCTACACACACCAAATGCCAGTATAAACCACTAACAGATGGATCACCAGAATGCCTTCATAAAAATCACTTAAAATCACTTTACCTCTTTCACACTGGGGTCCAGTAAAGCCATATGTGCATGCACACCGATTTGGGGCCACACACCTTCCTCCGTTGAGACAGCCACTTTCACAGACAGCTGCAAGATAAGGAAAGAAAGTCTCATGACTCTGCACTTCGATCCCCCCAGACAGGGGAGCAAACGCAGTGTGAGTGATCACCCTGCTGCTTGCTGTGAACAGACAACCCCCAGTTGCAGTTCATAACAAGCTCCCTGAACAGACGACTCTGCACCTGGGCTATGCTTATGGCCTCATCACACACAGCCCCTGAGAAATGCTTTCAGTTCTGCATCTAAAGTGCTGGTTTCTAATCGACTCCACCAGATGCGAACTGCATATGAGCAAGTGCACTCTTGCTTATGATTGATATTCAATTTTTAGAGGGTTCCCCTGTGGGGCAACAACGCTCCTACTGATAAAACTATTAACTGACTAAATGTTAATACTGGGATTCAGCCATTTAAGCACTATAATCAGGATCCACTTGAGTGTTGCAACAAGATCTAAGACACTACTGGTGAGGCAAGTCCTGAAAAACTAGTATAAGAACATGTTAGTCCCCTCTCCCAAAGAAAAACCACGACTCTAAGAACTGAGAGCTCAAGTACTGACTTGGTTCTCCCTGCACTGTTTCCTCTAATTCCAGCATGCATGACCTCAATGTAAGTGTCTTCATGAGTGGTGGATATTCTCCGCCCTGGTTAACATTTTGTCAACTTGGCACAAAGTTAGTTATTTGGAAAGAGGAACCTTAATTTAGAAAAATGCCTCCAACAGATTGCCCATAGGTGAGTCTGTAGGGGGATTTTCTTAATTTATGATTACTGTGGGAGAGCCCAGCTCACTGTGGGCTGCCATCTCTGGACAGATGGTCTTGGGTCCTATAAGAAAACAGGCTGAACAAGCCATAGGGAGCAAGCAGGTAAGCAGTATTCCTGCATGGTCTCTGCTTCGGTTCCTGCCTTGATTTCCAGAGCAGTAATCTGACATCCAACCCTTCATATTTCTCTTTCCTCTCCCTCTCATTCTCCACAGGGTTTTGGGTTGGTTTTTTGACCCAATAAGTTGCTTGTTCATCTCTTCATCTGCTCTGCCCTGGGAGACCTGAACTCACAAACTTCTTAGTGCCAAAAATTAACGTGAGTCCCTTTCTCATGACAAGAAGTAGAAAGGGTTCTGAGTGTCTGTCACTATTCCTCGCCTCTTATCTCATAGGCAGGGCAGAATAAACATGCTGAGGCAGAAAACAAAATGAGAAACTGCTAAGGCAGCTCTCACATTTTACAGAAGAGGAAGCCCAAGTTTAAGAAAGGTTTTCCAGGCTGTGTCCATTGGCTAAAGCCCACCAGGGAGATACACACAGAGAGACACCTGGCAGGTCTCTCGACTCTCCTTCCAAAGGCCAGGGTTTCCACCCCCACTTCTCCTTCTGCAGCCACAGCCTGACTTAACTCTTCCTACCTCCTACTTTTCCCATCCAGAATGGTCTTTCCCACTGTAAATCCTTCTAAGTTAAGTGGATGAAGCTAGTATTTCATAGTGTTATACAAGAACTGTGAGGCCAGTCACTGGACCTCAATTCCTAATCTGCTTATTATCACCTGTGGATCCCCAGGGAAATCACTGACATTTTTTGAGTCCTGACCTCCCAGTCGGCTAGAGGCAGTATGGGCAGACACCTTCCAACTAAAACAGTTGTTATAGTGAGTCAGTTAATGCAAGCTGGGTTTTTTTTGTTACATTTTATTGACTGAGTGAGTGGGTGAGTGAGTGTGAGTGTGTGAGTATGAGTGTGAATGTACATAAGTGTGTGAGCGTGAGTGAATGTGAGTGTGTGAATGTGTGAGTGAGTATGTATGTGTGTGAATGTATATAAGCATGAGTGAGCTACTGTGTGAGTGAGTAACTATTTGAATGTGTGCATGAATAAGTATGTGAGTATGTGTGTGTGTACAGGTATGTAAGTATGTGATGAATGTGTGAGTATGTGTGTGAATGTGTATGAGTATGTGAGTGAATGAGTGTGTAACTGAATGTGTTAGTGTGTGAATGTGTATGTGCACACACGACAATATACAAGAAGATCAGAGGGACAGTATGAGGAAGTTGGTTCCCTCCTTCCAACAAGTGGGTCCCAGAGACTGAACTCAGAGCACCAGGCTTGGTGGCAAATGCCTTTACTTGAAGAATCATCATGGCAGCCTCAAGACAGCTTTAAAATGTACCTGCCACATAGTAAGGTACAGCAATACAGTAAATGATTCAGTAGTTGTAGTTCACTGTTATTTTGTTATATTATTACTTTTTTCTGTCTGACTTGCAAGGAACAGTAAACTTATTAAAAAAAATAAAAACAACTTGGCCCACGGTTTTCTGTCTGACCATATTTCCCTCCCATCATTTGTCTCCACATTTCATCTCTAGCATTACTGAAGCATCTACTCTGGCCTTTGCTCCATGGTAGTCCTGAACAGTGCTTCAGGCCAAACTGGGTTGCCTGCTTACAAGACCTATGACTCAACAGTTGGTGAGTGAACTACACATCCTTCAGCACAGGGCCCAAGAGCCACCTGGGCTACCTTGACTTTCTCCTCTCTCCAAGTTGGCTGCACAAAACTCAATATTCTTGTCATGTAGCAGTGTGGGAATAATCACTAGGTATTATATAGATGTTGGTTTCCCTCATAGAAAATATACATACAAGGGCAAAAGTCAAAACAACATGAATAATAACCATTTTATTTAGTAAACATGTATACAATGGGATTTCACACAACTGTGGAATAATTAATGACATGAAAATGCAAATAATAAAATACTAACTATAAACAATCTTGGGCCTAGAAGGAAGTATTCAGGTTATAGAATTATAGATCGTTTAGTTTTTCTTATCATTGAACTTTCCCAGATTTTCTGTAGGGTGAGTAGTTCATCCTAGAATAACGAAAATACTGAAAGATGAGCTCTCATTCTATGCACTGTGTAGGGCCCAGCACAGTGCATACACGGTGGATGGTGCTCATGAGTGAACCAACAAGCTGGATACACAGTAAACACTACTGTAGCAGAATCTGTCTTGGGGAGCTAGAGATATGCAGATGTAATTAATCAATACAAGGAAAATGCTTGGGGGAAAAAGATGAGATTTGTTTTGAAATACTTTTGAGACATTTCTGAAAACGCAGGTAGAGACAGTCAGCAATCAAAAGGTGAGTGTTTGGAACTAATGCTGGGGTTGCTTTTTGAAGGAATGAAAACACCCTAAACCTGGTTTATGGTGATGGTTGAACAAACTAGTAAATGGTCTAAGAGTATGAAGCCGAACAATTGGAAAGGGTGGAATGTGTAGCTTGTGAATTAATAACTGTCAAATATTTTTTTTTTAAAAAAGAGTTCCGTACCTGCAAGTCTAAGGCTAGAGGCACGGCAAGCAGTGAAAGCAATGTTAATCAGATAACTTATCATCAACACTTGGGATGGAAAACTGGCACTAAGTGATTGGGTGATCTGTTCATCTGCAAGGGTCCCCAGACATCTGCAAAAATGTGGGGCCCTGGGTCGCCAAAGACAATTCACAGCACACATCTCATAATTCCACAGGCCTGCATATGGCCGACATCTACCATGAGGCACACTTACGCTGTCCGCAGTGCGTGCCGACATACCCCTTCTGGCACAGACAGTGGTCGTCGCTACAGCTACCTCCGTTCATGCAGCGAATGTTGCAGTGTTGTACTAGGAATAGGAAGAGAAGAGGGATTTAGTTTTGCAGTTTCAGTGCATAGATGGCAGCATTTCACCAGAGATAACGGTTTGTAGCTATTTGACAAGAAAATAAAATAATTCATTGAGATTCAGATAGCAGAAGGGTCCTAAATATAAGGGCTTATTATGCTATGTATAAAACTATTTACAGTGCAATGGGTTTATTTTTCTTGACATTTACTTTAATGGGACTAAATGACTTCCCTAATTCAGAAGAACTTACAGCTCAAGGTCATCTCTGTAATTTATACCAGTAAGAAAGGAGTGCCTGAGTGAAGACACATGACAAGGTCAAGGTGGCAATGATTTCTGTGAAAAGATTCAGAGTGCAGAGTATCTGGCCAGGGGAACAGTCAGAATAATAAATGCCACTGATTTTTGTTCTGTTTTGGTGGTGGGACGAAAGGACCGTACTGGAAATGTTGAACAGCCAGAATGTTTGATGGGTGGAGAAGGGGAGTGCTAACTGGCTTGAACTCAAAAGGAGCTGCTCATTTAAACTGTAACCTTAAACTAGACACACCGTCAATAGTTCAAAATCATTCAGTGTCACATTCTCATCTATAGAAGTGTGTATTCCCAAGCCCTAGACTATGGGTGGGCACCATCAGACCTGAGACAGTGACAGCTAGCAGTGGAGTCTTAAAAACGTCTGGGGCACTCTCCTATGAGAGAAGACAACAGCCACAGTTAAGGTATGCTCACTCCTTCAGCACACAGGCTGTCTTGTACTGATGGCACTTTCAAAAGGTCCAGCTGGTCCTAGTGTCTAGAAGCAGCAACTACCCTACCTAGACAAGACCAAAGGCTTGGCTAAAGAACTCATAAGTCCTGTTGACACATTTCTACAAGAGAGGCCATGGCTGGGCACTGGAGTTTTGGCTTATTCTGGTGTGCCCCATGTGTGGGAGTCAATCCCCAGGTGAAAAGACTCAGCAGGGAACAGAGGGCTGTCCATCCCTGCAGAAGCTGGAACCAAGGGCTATGCTCATTCTTAAGCTGACTTCATGGAATGTGCAGGACAAACTTTCTCCCCAGAACACAGCAGAGTCCTCCCCACAGCAAGCCTCATCAGTGAAAGGTCCTCACAACAGTACTAAAAAATGACTACTTGGCTACAGGAAAAGAAAGAAACAAACAAACAAACAAAGAAAAGACCATCTGTCTAATGAGCTACAAATATTCTGAGGTTCATCTAGCCTGGCAGCAGGAAAGGGAAAATTCAAACCCCTGTCCTTACTGTACCCTCTTAAACACAAAGAGGAAAAGTCATGTTGAAAATGATCTGCCTTTTACCTTTTCAGGAATCTTGCACTCTTCCTGGAATGTCATAAAAGGCTCAGGATTGCTGTGTCTCAGCACCCAACACCTCTTCAGAGGTGCCCCAAGTACCCATCAGAGTTCTTGGAACACAGTCTCCCTGTCTGTGAACCCATCATTCAGCCTCTCAACAAGTACATCAGAATGCCTACTATGTGTGATGCAAAATGCTAGATACTCTGGGCTGGTCTCTTTGTGGAATCCCCTTCTAACCTGTTCTGTTTCTTTGACCCTGACTCTTAAGGCCCAAACTAAAGCTCTCATCAAATCCCACCTGTCTCCAAGACCCTTTAAATGCCTCTCTGTTCCCTTGCTCTTCTATGACTTCTGTTCTCTCCTCCCTTCCAAACCAGATGGGAGATGGTGAAGGTGAAACCCTGTGCAAATTGTTTGTGTGTGTGTGTGTGTGTGTGTGTGTGTGTGTGTGTGTGTCCCTGACTCATTTTTTCTTGAGAGTAGGAAGGTCGTGACTATTAATTACATCCCTCAATATACCCAGAACAGCACTATTAATTACATTTGCTTAGTTTGTGCTAATTAGGAATGGCAACGAAGGCTACACTTTAGAGCAGTTGAGGCTAAGAAGCTGTCCTTTGTGTCCCGGGTGCTTGTATACAGCTCTAAACAGATAATTAATTATTCAAACATTTTTATCACTTTTCCCTCCATCTACAAGAGCTAATAGCTCCCCACTGAAGGACTGCCACAGACATCAAGCAAACCATCCACACAAACTGTTACTTTAGGCTCCATTCAAACCTCTCAGCCAAATGCTTTTTAACTCTCAAGCTATCTACAACTATACAAAGAGGGAAATGTGGTTAAAACTTTGGATGCTATTCTAAGTGGGTCAGGAAATGGCGCACAATTGCTTTAAAATTTGGTGCTATGCTTAGTTCCAGCCTATCTTAGAAAAACAGTGAGGACTGGGGAAAGGCAGGAAATGACGTCATTCTTAGGGCAAATTCAGTGCACAAACTGATTTCAATTAAAGAGGTTCATGCCAAGACCTGATTCCCATTCCCACACGAGCAACAAAGCCACATAGCTACTTTGAGATTTCAAACAAACAAAAAAAAAAGAAGAAGAAAAGAAAGAGAGAGAGAGAGAGAGAGAGAGAGAGAGAGAGAGAGAGAGAAAACTACCAGTGACTTGCAGAGCTACCAGCAACTGGCTTGCCAGTTACTTGTTAAAATTGAAAGTCAGGATGAAATCTCCTTCTAGGAAGAATGATTACATGTACATTGAAATGTGACAGATCAAAAGCCTCCCTTGACATGGCTTTCATTTCCTTAGACCCCCTCTTTCCAGTTGAAACTTCTCCAGGTTAAAAACATTCTTTCTCCTTTAAAAAACAAAACCACCCTGTAAGACTTGGAAGGCAAAAGGCATTGTGAGTCCTGTGGTCACACAGCTAGTGTGTGACCCAGTGGGCCGTGAGTCCTGGGGGGTGGGATGCAATCAGGGTTATCAGCAGAACAAAGGCTTCCATGTTGCTTTACCATGAATGTGTCTCAGAGCTTAAGGGGAAAGAAAAAAAGTGGGAGTGAGTCTGGCATGTGGCTCATCTCTGAACACCCAGCACTGGGTAGGCTGAGGCTGGAGTGTGAAGTGTTGGCATGAGTTCAAGGCCATCTTGGGCTACAGCATAAATCCTAAACCTACAGACTGAGATTTTCTCTCTAAAGTTATTTTAGAAGGTGGGCACAAATCTATATCTCTGTGCAAAGGCTTTGCCTTTGTCACCCAAGCTGGAAACAGTTTAGAGAGTCCAGACCCACAGTCAGGTTTTCCTGTGGATTGAATCCTGCCATGGGTGCCTAGTCTAAATTTACTCTCTAATTTAAACAGAAACCCCAGATGTTTCATAATATCAGATACAAGTTTTTCTAAGGAAAACAAAACTGAAAAAGCAGAGTTCTACTGATACCCATAAGATGTAGTGTCAGTCACTGAATGTCCTAAATACCCTACAACGGAGCGCATGCCTAAACTCAGTGTGAATTGAGATTTTATCAGAAACAGAATGTTATGAGAGTCTAAGTGTCATTGTGCAAGTTGAGGCTGTCCTATATAGTCAGATCCCCAATGAGAAAGTCCCATTAAAGACGGCCAGATAGCCTCAGACCAATCCACGCCAGGATTGATATCCCGGAACTAACAGAAACTGTCAACATTTCCCCGTACCCACAAAAAGCCCCAAATACGTTGTGCATTCATTTCAGCATCAGTCAGTCCTTTCAATGGTTATATAATCACAGACTGAACATCTTCCATTGATGAGGTAGCAAGAAGAGCTCAGAAACCTTTCTTTAGAAAGTGCAGTACAAACTCATTAAGATGGCTGATGAGAAAGGAAGGGCATGCAGCACAGGAAGGGAACGGTGAGGGCCTGACACTCAGATCTCAACATCTCAGCAATGGCTCCCTTCAGAATGCACTAGGTTCTGAAGACCAGCTATCATCCTCAGGGCAGACTCAGCCCCCAGAGAGAGCACTTGGGGTAAATAAGCAATTATGGGCTGGATGTGTGTTTTAATATCAGCACTGGAAAAAGCCCAAACAGACAAATGAAATAGCCAGACCAACTCCTGGACTTTACACCTGAGACAACAATCCACTCGGGGTGGCCTGAGTCATTCACTGCAAGACAAGAACAGTTCCTGTTTGCACTGATAATTCCCTTAGGTGCATAAGCATTGGTGGGTGGTGGATGTCTACAGACTTGCACAGCTTAGAGCATCATGAGAGCATCTCCAAAAAGTAAAAGCTACCTGAGCAAGAAAAGGCTCAGAAAAGGACAGGCTTAGTCACATCTGTGATGAGTGTTTCCGTAAAGTCTGGGCAGAGAGCAGAACAACTCAGCAAGCTTAAAGGTAAGTCTGGACTTACCCTTAGGTAAGCAGGAGGAGCCCTTAAGTACTCCTCCCTGTCAGTGTTAACCCTACAGATCCCTAAATGCTTTGTCCAGTGTCCAGAGCAGCCATGGCATGGTGTCTCTCCCTCTGAGTCCACTCACATTTCAGGCACCTGGTTGTACCACACTCTCAACCTTCCTTGGTCTTCCCACACTCTCAGATCGATACTGGAAGTACAAGCGTCCCTAGACTCAACTGGAATTGAAGTAAACACAAAATGACAAAACTTGAAAAGGATGGGCTTCTATGAGATCAGTGTACTCAAATTGATATGCAGATTTAATCTAATTCCTAACCAAGTCTGCAAAGGTTGTGGAGGTATAGGTAAAATCAACATAAACTTTTTATGGACACGTGAAGAATTACCAAAACAATTTTGAAAAGAAAAAACAACATAAGAGCTTGGATTTATTTTACCATGTGGTTAAGGGACCAAGGCTGTGTGATAATGGAGAGAGAATAGATCAATGGAATAGAAGAGAACGCAGACTCACAGAAACATACCCAGTTGACTGTCAACAAAAACACAAAACTAACTTTTGCTAGACAGATTTCTATCTCTATATCAAGTACTTGAGTTAATCAACCTGCAGTGGGACAAGGAGTTACTCTGGCTTACAGCTTTGAAGACTCCATTTTACAGTCTTGGCCCCACTGTTTTGTACCTACAAGGAGCACCCACTGGCAAGAATATGTGGCAGGGTAAGATGACTCACCTTGGGGCAAGGGAGCAAAGGACGGCAAGAAGGGGGGCTGTAATTTCACAATCTCCTTTTAGAACATCCAGAAATCTGAAGACCCCTCTCTTGGGGGCTTTCATCACTCCCAACATCTCCTTGACCTTTATAAGACATTTAAGAGCCAAACCATGGCAAAGTTAAATACCTAAGAACAGAATTTTGGTTTTTGCTGGAGCAACTGGACATCCATAGGTAACAACTGAATCTAACCTCAGCCTCACATTTAACACAAAATGTATCACCACAGAAACCACAGATGTAGATGTAAAACTATAAACATTTAGAAACACGTTAGAGAAAATCTGTGATTCAGGACTAGGCAAAGCTTTCATGGACTGGACACCAAAAGCATGAAAAGAGCAGAGGAAAAGCTGATAAATTAGAGTTCTCTAGCTTTAAAATCTTGCTTTGTGGAAGAGCCTACAGATGATGAGAAAACAAACTACAGAGAATGGCTTTGGAGGAAATGCCTGCAGATCACACATCTAACAGAACTAGGATTTACAACACACATAGTTCTCAAAATACTAGCAAACCAACAATCTAAGAGAATCTCAACACAACAAGTGAAAGGATATCACTGGCAAAGACATACAGCAGGCAAAGGAGCACAGGAGAGGGGTGACCAACAAATAAACACAGGCAATGGAGAGCCACACCATTAGCCTTCAGGGAAACACAAGTTCAAACCACAATGAGATATCACTACAAACCTGAAGCTTAAACTTATCGGAATAGTTGAAATTAGGTATGGAGACAACCTGGAGAGCTGGGAAGGACATAGGACCTAGGTCATTCATACATGGTGGGGAGAATGCAAACTCACACCAATTGGTTATCCACTAAATCCTCAGCCCTAAAAACATTTAAATAAGTAACATTATACAGACTGAGCAGGTTGTATTTATGTATTTAGGAAAATGTATGTATATAACACCAATTAATGAAAAATGAGGCCATGAATTTGAAAGAGAGCAAGAAGGAGCTTATGAAAGGACTTGGAGGGAGGAAACAGAAGGAGGAAATGATGTAATTGTATTATAATCTCAGAAAATAAAAGAAATAAAAATGTGCAACTGTCCAAAAATAGTTTGACAATTCTTAAAAAGCTAAACCTATAGCTGTCACACAACTCAGAAACTGCTTCCCTTGGTGTTAATCCCAGGAAACCAGTAACCCACACACGAATGCATGCATGCACATGCACACACAGACACACAAACACCACAACCCTTGTAACAAATGTTAGAGCTCTTCATCAGGTAAGTAGCTGTCCACTGTGCATAGCACCATTCCCTGGCTTAGGATCTGGGACTGTTTAAAGATGGGGAAAGTCAGGTGAGCACAGGCAAGCATTCTTTACATTGTTGCTCTCTGCTCTTGACTGTAGACAGGATATGACTACCTGCTCCAAGATCCTGTCACTCTGACCTTCCTGTAATGATGGACTGTACCCTAAGACCTTGAGCCAGATAAATCCTCTAGGGTATTTTTATTAGAACTATGGGAAACAAAACTGAGGCAGTATCTTCCAAAGAGGACCACGAGCCTCTTTACCCTATTGTCACGTGAGAACATACAGAGGATAACAACTAAGAAAAATATATCCTTACCAGACATGAAATCTTCTAGGGCCCTAACATTATAACTCCCAGTTTCTAAAACCATAAAATAAAGTTCCATGATATTTAGTTATAGCAGCCTGAAGCATTTTTTTTCTAAGATAAGTTTTTAAATTGTGTGTGTGTGTGTGTGTGTGTGTCTGACAGCCATATGTGTGTGGGTGACTTAGGAGCCCATGAGAAGGGGTCAAGACACCTGGAGCTGGAGTTACTGACAGTGTAAAGACACCTGGTGTGAGTGAATACTGGGAAAAGAACCTGGGTCCTCGGCAAGAACAGCCAGAGCTCCTGACTACTGAGCCATCTCTCTAGCCCTCCGAAGCATCTTCCTTCCTTCCTTCCTTCCTTTGTGTGTGAGCATTTTGTCTGCACTAAAGAGTTCAGAAGAGGGTGTCAGATCCCCTTGAGCTGGAGTTATAGGTGGTTGTGAGTCATTGGTATGGATGCTGAAAACTAAACCCAGGTTCTCTGCAAGAGCAACAAATTTTCTTAACCCCTGAGCCATCTCTCCAGCCTCCTGAAATACTTCTTTATCCTAGTATTATTACAAACTAATATGTATTTGCAAATATATGTGTACATTTACATTTATGGAGCATTATAAACGTACTCAGTAAACATGATAGGACTTTATAAGAAGGAAAATTGCTCAAGATCCAACCCTAGGCTCCAAAACTTAAGTAGAGTCTTAAACAGATCTGGAATTAGAATCCAGAAAGAAAACAAATACACAAACAAACAAAAAACATTGTTCTGATTTTGACTAGATAATCTTTCTTTTGCTCCTGTACCTAAGTGGCCAGTGGCCAGAGTTGTGGCAAGGTCTAAGGGAAGTTGAATATTCCTGGTTCCATGAGTATTGCTGGCTGTAGTTTGAAACTTGTAGAAAGATGTCTCCTCATTTAGGTTTCACGGGCACCAAGCCCAACAGCACCTGCAAGAACTTCTTTCTACCCTCTCCTTAATCACATGAGAACAAGAGCTCAGATATCCAAAACCTGCCAGCACTCCATCACCCCATCACACAAGAAGTAGGCTTTTTTCCTAGGAAAGAGTGATGGCATGATCGAAATCAGACCTGTCCAGCCTGCAACCTATGGGCTGCATGTACCCCATGGTAGCTATGAGTACAGCCAAGTGCATTTGTAGATGACAGAGTTCTATCACAATGCCAGAAGGTTAGACACCCTGGAAACTGACCCCATTATCCCAATATCTCACTGACTGATGCTATCCCTTTAGCAGGACAGTTATCAAGTGATCTGTATGCACTGATGACTATTACAGGATGGGCCACACCTTCTGTAACACAGCACAATGATTCCACAAACATGGTTTTAAGAAACCAGAAAGGGATTTTGACTATCCTCAGCTACACTTAATTTTTAAAACATTGCCATCTGTAATGTTCTTCAAGCTCTTAAGACAATGTTAATTCTAAGAGAGTCCAAATCAATAATTTTTAGGGCTCCATATACCACAAGGATCTTGATGAGGTAATAGTCTCTTCCATATGCTGCTGTGATCTGCACATAACTCTGGGGATTTGTCCAATGCCCAGGCATCACAGAGAGATCCAAACTTTCCAGAAAGCACCATCCACAAGGCTCAGACTCAAATCTCTAGCTTAAGTCTGGCCTAGGTTCTTACTTCTTTCAACCTCATGGCTAGCTTGAAACAATCCTGTCCACATCTCATGATTTTTACTCACAGAGAAGTCTTGAGCACTCACATTATCATTGGATTAACTTTCTATCTGGACACTCAATTTTGATTTTCTTTCCTTAAAGTGTTCATCAGATAAGAGGTCAGTCTAAGAGAATGATTTTATTCCTACTTTGATAACTGTGCTCTTTCCAATAATGAGGTTGACTCTCCTCAGTGGCAGTCTGGGATCTTTTTGGTAGAGGTAGAGATGCCCTGCATGTTCTGAAACAACCAGTTGACTTTACTGTCTCTTTCGGTTCCTCAGCTCAGAGTGCCCTTGACAGTTCGCATATGCAAAAACAAGCTGAGATCAAGAAAGAATATGCCATGCGCAGTGTGTGGAGGGGAGTCTCAGCCCATGGAGGAATTTCTATCCTGATCTACAACCAGTATTAGGGCTATCTTTCCTTGGGTTCCACTGGAAGCAGACTCTGAGACAACAATTTCAGCAAAGGTAGTTTGCTTGGGAGTGACTCCAGGAAGTGAACTGTCGGCTGAGGCTGAGTCCAGAATTTTAGGAGACAGTGCAGAACAAATCTCAGAGCTATCTAAACCAGGAACATAGAAGCCAGAGAGCTGGTCCAACAACTCTGCATCTGTCACTGGTTGAAAGTTGCTTCTGTGCCCACTGACCCCACAGCCCTTCCCACTTCCTCTGCACTGTACCATGCTGACCACACTTTCAGGCTGAGTTCATCTGCTCCCCTGTGAGTGGGTACTGAGAAGGTCTGCTGTACCAGACACTTCATCTGAGCCAGCCATTGGGCTTATAAAAGCTACAACTGCCTGTGAACTCTCTCAGCAGACAGGGAATCTTGACACACTGTAGTCTCTACTTACACCAGAAAAAAAGAACGCACTCACTCCATGCCAGTGATTCTGAAAATCTCATCAAATATGGAGTTGCTGTAAGGGGAGTGCATTTTCTCTCCCCAGAAACTGGAAGTGAAATAGGAATATACATTTGTTTTGCCTTGGCGATGGCTGGGATATCATGGGCTATTTATACAGATATGAACTTTAACTTTTTAAACAACTAATAAGGACTCACCTCCCAGCCCCCCACATTTCTCTATTCCAATACTTTGGATACAACACTTAAAGATAAAAGAAACAGAAAAACCAGAACGCAATGGCTCTCTAGCATGAACTGTGGATGTTTACATAGCAGACAGAATAAACACCATGTCTTATGTCATCTCTGTCTCATGTCTTACGTTGTGTATGTCACTGAGTCTCATGTGTTCCTTGTGGAAAGGCAAGTGTATTGATTTTCAAATAAGTTTTTCTTCAGATCAGTTTTATATTTCAGTAGCACAAAGAAAAATGGCTAGTTTTCTGGAGCCAAAAGTGTTCATTATACAATCATTTCCATGAACACCTTCCCCAATGTTTCCATTTGAGATTTGGAGATGAACATGGCTGTACTGACATAGAAGGCCATAATGTTTATGCTCTTCCTAGTAACTACACCCCATAGGCAATTTTCCTATAAAGAGTGAAGAAGGGAAGTGGGAAGCTAGATCCAGGAATGCCTTTCCAAGAATTCTGGGCAAAGTAGAGAAGGCAGATGTTCTAGTCGGGGGAAAAATGTATTGAAGGCAAAGAAAAAAATCCTAAAAGCAAATTTAGGAGAAAATAGGGCATAACCACATAAAATAATATTGTCTATAATGACATGTTAGACTCACTGGATCTGGAGCCACAGGAAGGCGATATCTGACCGGACGGGCAAGTGCACATATTTGGCCTTGAGCAGAATCCATCCCCACAGGAATGCCGGCAAATGGCTGCAAATCAAATCAGAAGGCTGTCAAGTACACAGCTCGGCACAGAGACTCAGTGCTCAGATGAGGGCTTTGGGCCCACTGCCCCTCATATATTCACTTACACAGCAAGTCTACCAGAATAAACTCTAGTTTGAAATCAGCAATGCCCTTATTGATATTGGTAGCTCTCTGCCTTTCTCTTACTCATCAGGACACCATAGCTCAAAATCACTGGACAGGCTATGAGAAGAAAACAAAACAAATAAAAATCTTGTAGCTAAACATATTTATATTTTTACAAAGACCCTGTTCTTATATTAATTTATAATTTAGTAATGGAAAGCTTATCTTAGCATTCTTTGTAGATGATTTTACTGTAAACATTTCATTATCGCTCTGTTCTGAATGATACTGACAAGCTTGAGGGGAGAATCTGGAATCCACCTCTCAGAGCTGTTTATACAATCAGGGAGACAGTCACATTGTCAAATGCTCTGCTAGTGTCCTGAAGAGCAAATTAAATGGAAGAGAACTTATAGTTATCAACTAACTAAGATTCGGTCACTACTTGTTAGATTTATTGGCACAGTGTGCTCTTTTGCCCAAACTGTTCAAGAGTCTTGTAAGAGGCAAACATGATGTAAAGGCTAAAATAATATATGGGGTAGAATGTGCACTGAAACATGGAAAGGGGTTTCATTGATATTACAAACTGTTATCAAATGAGCTAAAGAATCACAACAACATTTATTTTGATGCCTAGTGACAATATTGCACAGAGAATTCCAAAGAACTAGGAGGAAAGGATTCTATATCAAGCTCCTTTAGATAACTCCAAATTCCACCACTCCTATCCCCTTAGTAAATTTTTGGGTTTATTTTTGGTGTGTGTGTGTGTGTGTGTGTGTGTGTGTGTGTGTGTGTGTGTGTGTGTGT
>CAJQZJ010032702.1:2228839-2240000 GCA_907164525.1 Lophiomys imhausi | reverse complement strand
GTAGCCCAATACAATCTTAATTTTACATCAATATACAAGGGTCAATACCATTGTGGCCAAATATAATCTTAATTTTGTATCAATATACAAAGATAAATACCGATGTAGCCCTATACAATCTTAATTTTGCATTAATATACAATGATCAATACCAATTTAGCCAAATATAATATTAAATTTGTATCAGTATGTAAAGGTATAAGGCCATATTCAATAATCTGTCCTTTTTTCTTGATCTTTCCTATACTATGTCTATGTCCCATTTTTCTCAAGTCTGTTCACTCCTATATAGGAGAGAAAGAAGGATACAGAAAAGAAAAAGAGAGAAATCCTTGGGTCTAACCTCCAAAACCCATTTAACAAGACCATTTAACAGCTTGTAGTCTTTTCCCCTAAATAACAAAATTTTCTATTATCTATCAAATAAGCAAAGTGGGGGGAACACCCTCCCCACCTTCTGGGGATGGGACGTTGTTCTCTTAAAATGACTTCCTGCTGATTTGGGACGTAGTAAACCTGTTTGGGGCCCAAATAAGAATGGAAAAATGGTTAAAAATGTTAATAGAATCATTTGATGTTCAGTCCTTTTGTGCTCAGCTATTTAGATGTTCTAAGAAGTTCATAGACAGAAGCAGATCTTCAGAGCTTTACTGAAGATCTGGCTGGAGTAGTCTGTGGAGCTGAACGATCTTAGCGATTTTGAGTTGTTGTGGTTGTAGACTTTTGAGGAAACTGCTATTGAAGAAGTCTGCAAGGCTGGATCATCTGGGCCACTCGTCTTCTTTGGTGTCTGATCTGTTTTCTGCTGAGGTTTCCGTTGTCCAGTTGTCCCTGGATTCCTTGAATGGATGCTTTAAATCTCCTGGAAAGATAAGAACAGAGCCCTGCCCTAATCCTAACTCTGGGACAATTACCTTCTTTTTTGGGGGGGGGGGCGGTAATATTTTTCCTGGAGCAAATTTGGTTTTTTGAAAAGATTCCTTTTTTTAAATTGTAGCATTATACTAATAACCCATAACTACTCAAAACAAAATGCTAAACAACTAAATACACACTCAAAACCAAATAGCTTACCCAGATACTCTGGCAATCTTAGCTTTGGTTTTCAATGTGAGCAACTCTTTGGAAGACAAGTAAACTATTTTATCAATTTCTTTGATTCCAGACACTGCCCAGCAAATGGGCTTACTGTAATAACATTCTTTAAGAAAACTGAAATCAATAATATATCAAACTTGACATAGAAATCTGTGAATATGCACTGTTTTCATGATTATTAAAGTGCGACTGTCTCCTGTGTGGTTATGTGTGTGGATGTGTGTGTTCCTGTGCGTGCAGGTGTATGCGTGTGTGTGTGTGTGTGTGTGTGTGTGTGTGTGTGTGTGTGTGTGTATGTGTGAACCAGCACATATATGGACATGTATATGGAGGCCCGAGGTCAGCCATTTCTCAGGAGCCATCTATCTGCCTTGTATTTTAAAGGCATGTTTCTCCCTGAGGTTGGAGTTCTCTGATTAGGCTCCACTGACTTCACACACCAGGGAACTGTCTGCATTTCAGTGCTGGGGTTACAGGTAGGCACTCTCAGTTTGATTTTCTAAGTTGGTGCTGGGGATGGAACTGAAGCCTCATTTTTGTTAGAGGGCTCTCCCTGGCCCCTAAACTCGATTTTATTTCCTATTAGTTTGTAAAATCATCAAAGGCAGGAGTCAAATCATAAGTATTTTGCCACCAATACCATTAAATGGATTTCAAAGAATCACTAATCCTGAAAGCCTTGATTGATAACCAGTCTTTCCTTAGTTCATTGGGACACCAGGAATGTGTAGCACATGGCTTGTAGGGGCTTCATAGTTTACAAAAGACCAAAAACCACTAACAGAAAAGCAGCCAAAACCAGAGAGTCTGCTGTTAGGATAAACAACCGGTGCTGCATAAGTGCTTGATTTGATGAAGTTAAGCACCGATAAATTCTGCCAAGAACCTTGACAGAGTGTGTTGGTCATCCTGGAGGAGGGGCATCAAAACTCAAAATGTGAGGTATAGTTTCTATTAATCAGGTACCCATTGCACATTTCATAAAGTAGAAACATTGCATCTCTAAACAGTGACTTAGGGCCCTGTGTGTGAAACAATGCTTACAATGCATTTATGCACAGAAACTTCTCTATATATGTTATAGTAGTTATAGTAGTTCACCTAATCCACATAATATTTCTAGGAGACAACCATTTGATCTACCCATTCCTCCTGACAAACATAAGCCAAGTCTTTTTTTTTTTTTTTTTTTTAGATTTTCAAGACAGGGTTTCTCTGTTTATCCTTGGCTGTCCTGGACTCACTTTGTAGACCAGGTTGGCCTTGAACTCATAGAGATCCACCTGCCTCTGCCTCCCGAGTGCTGGGATTAAAGGCGTGCACCACCACGCCCGGCCATAAGCCAAGTCTTAATATTCAATTTCTTAAAATTGATTTTTGTTATCGTTTTGATTTCTTGCATCAGTGGGCTAGGATAAAAGATGCAGGACTAAGGTATTAGCGAAATTCCACTTAAAATGTCTAATATTCTTTAGTAATAGTTCAAAAATTCTAAGTATAGTTAATCTCATTACTTAGTTAAATAAAAATGTTTTCTGAGACTTCAGCCAGACATTAATAAAATAGAAAGAATCATAAACTGTAAGGGCAGTCAGGGACCTTGGATAGTGTGTGTATTATAATTTAATATTAAAGTTTGCATTTTTACTAAGGTGATGGTAACCATTGCAGATGCGCCCTTCTACATTTTCCAGCCTCTGAGTTTAGAATATTATGTATAATTTTATCATTCAGCATTCTAAGTAGGAAGTGTCTCTCAAGGAGAGTTATGCAACACACAGCTCTTTCCAGGGAGGCTGATGTATATCTTACATTCTTTCTGTCAAAGATAAATTATTTAATTATTTGCTTCATTTTTTTTTCCATCGATTACCTGGAAACTCATAGCTGCTTTTCTTTATATTAAACTGAAGCAATTGTTGTTAAAATAGCAAGCTTTGATTCGCCTATGGCTGTCACACTTTAGTAGTATTGATTCCTTAATACATAACTCCTTACTAGGGAGATTAAACATCTTTGCACATTTAGCAGGTTGGGAAAAAAATCCAAAGAATGTAGAGTTCCAGTAATTACCCCAGGGAAATTAACTAGAGTTAGGAAACCTGGCTTCATAGAACTTTGAACTTAATATTTTGTTGCTTCTCAGCTAAATTAAATTTTATAGCTGGTAAATGTCTTTCTTCAATCCTCTTGATACCTTCTTTCCCTAGAATGTTCTCCTGTGGGGGCAACTCAACATTTATTGGAGGTGTATCCAGTTACTGGTCAACAGAAGCACCACCGGAAAGGGATTAGCCAGAAAAGATAGCACAATAAAAGTTCACTGGGTCTGGAGACTGTGGACCAGGCTGGGTTTGAGAATGAAGTTTTGTTGATGTATAGCCCTGACATTTGTGCATATGTTACTCCAGGGCCACCTGCCTTGTGCAGTACTTGAATGACAGAGCTGTGACAGAGGAGATAGAGCTTCTGCAAATAGGAAATAGTTGCTGCTTGGCCCTTTACAGAGACAGGCCCACAGCCTCTGACTGCAATGGAAAGGTGGCTGTCCAGGACAACTGAAAACCCCTCCAGGTAGAGAGGTACCTCATGTGCTTTATCTCTCCAAGGATTCTTGGGAATTGGGCATGGTAGGTATCAGTAGATGGTCAGATGTGGACAAGTTTTGACTGACTAACTGGGTAAGGTTAATTATATAAACTAGAGGTTGAAGGAAGCAGAAATTTGATGTAAAGGGGAAAGATGAAGGAAAAAGACATAAGGCGAAGAGGATGTGATTTGGGATGGGAGGATGTTGGACATAGCAGGAAGGGTTCATGCTGCCTGTGGTCTAAGGTACTGGCATTGGTCAGTGTGGTCTGAGGTGTCCTGCCTTGTGAGCCTGCACAAAGAGATGATGCTGTTAAGGGTAGGAGAGGGGTCAGCAGAGACATCATGCTCCTGACTGCTGTAAAGTGAGGATGAGGGGGGGTTCCAAGTTCTAGAAGCAGAGGTGTGAAAGCTGTGTCATTAGTACGGGGGACCCAAGGTATGGGGTTTAGGGAGCATAGTGTGGAGTTCACTGAGCATAGCCGGTGGTCTGAGCAAGGGCAGGGGAGTTGATGAAGAGGCTCAGATCCCACCAGACACAACATGGGTATATAACTGAGCAGTTGGTGGGAAGAGACAAAGAAGAAGAGGTATCTAGAATGTTCCTACTTACATATAAATTAAAATTTCTCACACATGAAATTATAACATCCCATTTCTGAGAAAAGAAGAGGACACAGGATCACTGTGGGCTACCCACTACTATGAGGCACTGACTCTCATCCATGTTTTAGCCACCCTTTGTTATGTAGGATGTCATTGACCAACTTTATGGTTTTATAGTTCTGTGGGTCAGGAATTTAGACAGAGATTCCTGTGTCTGCCCCTCATAGTGTCTGTTGATCTGGGTGAGTGATAGCAGGATACTTCCATGTGAGTATAGGCCTGCCACCCTGTTTACCTTAGTATGCTTTATCTAAATAGAGAGAAATAAAGAAGTTTGGCTCTGGTAAGGGTTTCTTGGGTTTCTCTTATACAGTCTCCTGCCTGGGACTGCCCCTCGGGTTGGAACTATTAAGTATATTCCTGTCAGTTGGAAAACTGAGCCTCCAATGCAGCTGCTACTAGGCCTTGGTCAAGATTGTGTCTGTCGGGGCTGTTTCTTGGTGGCATGTTGAAACCCCATATCTTGTAGGCTGACTCAAATGGCTGCAGGCTGGCTGGCTGGGCTTGAATGGTCTCATGTACTCCGAGCATTGGCTGAGTTCCTCAGCTCACTTCCCTGTGATCTCAGACTGTCCTCCATCAGTGGCTTATCTGTATGATCTTCCCAGAAGCAAAGTCAGGCTCTTTACACATCGGTTCTGGATCTCTCATGAGCATGACCATGGAAGTCACTAGACTCTCTTCAAACTTAGCCTGAAATTATATGAGTGGGAATTCCTTGGAAGTCACAGGCTTTGCCCAGATGCAAGGGCTTAGACAACAGATGCTATCTTAGCATGTGGGGAGCAGTGTGTCTCTGTAGAGTAAGGAGGATCTCTTGTGACTGACCATCATTAGAGACCAATGAGCCTTGTGAGCAATGGGCCTTTGAAGGGGAGATAATCCAATATTTTAAGTTTTAATTCTAGCCTGATCTAGTCCAGTTTGCCTTGTTTTATGCTGAGGATGAGGATGTGAATATGTCATTGTATTTTTCTGTGTGACATTAGAATAAGAATGCTCCATGAATAACATGCCAGCACAGTTCTTTTGGGCCAGTGCTTAAGGGCAGTGCTCTCAACTCATGCACAGCTGCCCACTGAAAGCACACATGGCCGTCGGAAGCGAGATTGCAGTCAATGACTGGGTATATTTATTTACATAAAAGCACTATAAATCACACACCCACCCCCTTTCCTTTAGAATTATGAAATTCAGTGAAAACTTTGATGTGCAGCCACCCTGAGATTTTTCTTTCTTTTTTTGTTTTTGAAGACAGGGTTTCTCTGTGTACTCTGTCTGTCCTAGAGCATGCTCTATAGACCAGGCTGGCCTCAAAATCAGAGATCCTCTTTCCTCTGCCTCCCGAGTACTGGCACTAAAGGTGTGCACTAACAGTGTCCAGCCCATTCTGGTTTATTAAGTTAAGTATTCAGCATTTTTGGTCTTACTTTTATGTGGGATTTTTACCTTTGATTTCTTTTTCTAGTCGCGTTTTTCTGTATCTGTTGGATAACCCATCCCGTTTTGGTTTTGTTTATGTTTTATTTTTGGAACCAGAGGTTGTAAATACTGACCAACAATAGGTCAGCAGTTGCCAGTGGGACTGATCCTGGAAGGGGCTGAACTGCAGCATGCTCGTCCTAAGGAAGCCACCACATGGCCACGGAGGAAAACCAGATCAGGGCACAGTCGGGCTTAGACTGTGTGAGTTCTACTCTAGCGCAAACCTGGCTTTAAGTTTCCTGCAACTTTGCAACTTTCTCAACTTAAGTGGTATTTTCAGTTAAAGTTATCACCAAGTGTGTTTACTCAAGCCCCCTCAGAGCAGAAGGGAGAAAGGAAAATTCCCCATCTCCACCATTCCCAGCCAGAAATGTATTCCAGACAGAGCAAGCAGGGTGGGAGAACTGCCCCATTAGACAAGTGATTTGGGTCAGCGTTTTGAAAGGCTGCGAATTCCTAGACCATCAGTCATTCTTACATTCAAATATACACATTGGATTCCAAATATAGTACCACCCTTTATGACACTGGTGTTGGGAGACAGGATTTATGTCAGCCCTCCCTATGGATACACTCAGTCTGCTGTTAAATTTTATGACAATCTCTATTTTAATAAAGAACTTATTCCCAGAGATGATTTTCTTTTTGCTTTTTTGCCTCTTCCTTGCCTCCATCTTTGTTCCTCTACTTCTTCCTTTCACTTTTTTTTAAGACAAATTTTCACTATCCAATCCAGGCCACCTTTGAACTCTTGACCCTCCTGCACTGGCTTTTCCAGGCTGGTGACAAGCCTATAATCCTAGGCAGAGGCCAAAAACAACAGTAACAAAGGTGGCAGCACAAAACCAGTGCAGTGCTAGGACTGCATCCCTGCCACTGAGCCTGGATCTGCCTTTTTTTTTTTTTTTCTTCACTCCACCACTTACATTCCCATCAGCTCATATTTTTCTTCTTTTTAAAGTAACTTTATAACTTCAGCTACAAACAAAATGGAGTGAATAGAAATACTAGAGTTTGAAAATTAAGAAACATAAATACATCCTAAGTAATAAAGAAGCCTATTTACATGGGAGACTTGGAATCTTCCAAAAGAAAAATACAAGTAAATTTTGTTATAGAGGGGAAGGAAAAAGCTGAGGGAGGCTGGAGGAGAAAGTTCTGGAGTGAAGTTCCTTTCAGCTAAGGGACTGGGCAGAACAGGTGCCGAGTTCCCGTAGACACTTCCTCATTCCTGGCACTGACCTGTGGCCTTCAGCCTCTTTAGGGTTTCTGAAGGAGAGTCGATCCAAGACAGAAAAGATTGCACAGAAATACCCAGAGAAATGCAGTGGGAAGGCAGGTTAACCCCTGGCTTATCACACATGTGTGGATGTGGTCCTGTGTAAACACTGCTGTGGGCATCCAGGTAATGCCCACAGTCAGCTGCCTTCTCATTGCTGATTTGTAAGACTGTATGACCAGACAGACCCCAATAGGATTGTGTCTTTGAGAATGCCCTTAAAAAGATCCATTTTCTTTTAAATCATCATGTATGTTTGTATGTGGCTGTGTACATGTGAGTGCAGGTGTCTAAGGAGTTTGGGAGGGGGATCAGATCCTGTGAGCCACACAGCTTGGGTGCTGGGAAACTGCTATCTGCACTGGGCTCTCTTAATTGCTGAGCTGACTCTCCAGCCCCCTTGGGAATACCTTTGAAAGTGTTCTTAGTGGGCTTAGTGAGACAATACATTTATAGAGAGACAGATTTTTAGATGTTTTAAGATGCTAACCAAGACCCAGAGAAGGGTCATTAAGAAGTACTCATGATACTGAACTGGGGTGGGGGACTGATATGCAGGGACACTCCACTCCGGAGGAGTGGGATGGGAAGGGATAGGAGTAGAGGGTGGGAGGGCAGGACTGGGAGGGGTGGAAAGAGGGCACTGTGATGGAGATGTAACCTGAAGTAATAAATAAACAACAAAAAAGGAAAAGCAAAACAAAACAACAAAAAAAAGGAGTGCTTATGATACATGTTTTCTTCTTTATTTCATAGCTGTAGAAGCCACAGAGGGGAAGCTGGTTTAAATGGAAGCATGGTGTTGGGTATCATGTCTCTTTGTGTTCATATCCTGGAGAGTTGGCTGGTGTCTTCAAGTCTTCTGATGTGCTAGGCACGAGCAAACTCTGACAATAGTAGACACTTTTCTTCTTTTCCCCACCTCTCTCCCTGCCCTCTCCTACTTTCTCTTTCCTTCTCTCTCTTTCTTGAAACAAGATCTCATTATGTAGACCAGACTGGACTTGACCTTGATATGTAGACCAGGCTAGCCTAGAACTTGTTATATAGACAAGGCTGGCTTTTCATCTTGCCAGTCATCCCCCTGCCTTCCAAGTGCTGAGATTAGAAGTGTGTGTCACTATGCTCAACTCTGATGTTTGCCTTCCTTCCTTCCTTCCTTCCTTTTTCCTTCCGTCCTTCCTTCCGTCCTTCCTGTTTTTCTTTTTGGGTCTTGGGCAGTTTGATCAAGGTCTCACTAGGTGACACTTGGCAAGAGAGTACTATGCAGTAGTTTTTAGATGTTTACCTTTACATGACTGTCAAGGTTGGCCTGGGAGGAATGAGGGTTTTCTAAAGAAGCCCAATTTAATAAAGGCATCAGGGAGGGAATTAGATAAAATGAAATGGATTAGGAGTTGTCCTAGCAAGTCTAAGGAGTGATTCACCCTCTGTCCTCCCCCCTCCTCATACTTCTAATGGACAGGTGAGGGATCAGATCTGGCATGGGCTTAGACAATTCTGATTTGCAGTTTAGCAGTCTTTCCTTTATGACTTGCATACTTGGTTATCCAGTTACTGATTTATGCAGTTAGAATCTAGGAGATTAAACAGGCCAAGATGAAAACATTTTTAAAATTCTTGCATTTTCTTCTATAGCCCCCCATAATTTTGGAGAACATCTGCTTAATTTTAGTGACAACTGTTTATTGAGCATTAGGTCTGTTTGAGTTGGACTGAATCCTTAACTCTCAGAATGAACACACTCCTCAAGCTGTTAATAGTTCTCTATTCTTTTCAACAGTTCTGGGCAGACATGCCATTTAGATACCTTTCTCTTTGCTGATGGGTAAAGTGAGAGATGATGTGGACAAGTGCCAGCCAAGGGGATCCCTGACATGCACCCTTCAACGACACAAGCAGTTTTTAAACTCCCACGGACTGCTGCTGTTTCACACCCTAGAGTTTAGGCCACTGACCTCAAGTTTGCAAATTTTATGTCCCATTACCACCCTGTGAGCTCTCTACTCCCCAGGGCCACAGAGTTGACATTTTAGCTGGAATCCGAGAAAGTGTCTGAACATTTCCTGCAGTGTTGGCTAGGAGTGATTTGGCAGTTCAGTCATAAAACCCCAGAGCTGGTGGCTGGAGGTTACGTTATAATTGCCTCACACCGTTTCCTGTTGGAGCCTGGTTGTGGGTAATGGGATAGAGTGGTATTGCTTGTGGGACTATATTTTAAAAGATAGAGAAGTCATTTTCAATGAACACTAATCACCATTGGCCATGTTTTCAGGGAGTCTTGGGAATGTTGGGATAGGCATGCTTGGGTCAGATCCTGGCTCCGCCACCTATTGGGAAGAAACCTCAGACAAGTGGCTTGACCTCTGTAAGCCTCATTTATTACCTTGTAAACAAGATTATAGCACACACCTTTTTGTGTTGTCCCAAGATTTAATGACATGGTGAAGGCCACATTCCTAGTACAGTGTCTGGCATGTCTAGCTGTGGTGATGAGGGTGGATAGAATGATGTTATAGGTAGGCAAATGACAATCACAATTAATTTAAAAATGTATGTGTGTGTGTGTGTGTGTGTGTGTGTGTGTGTGTGTGTGTGTGTGTAAGCAAATGTCTTTTCTGCACTTCAACTTCCAGGAGAAAAATGAATCTGAAATAAAATAAGCATTTTCTTTAAATTTTTGAATTTTTTCAGGACTCTTACAAGAATATGCAAATTATTTTATCCTTTTGTATGCAATCTAGATATGGTTGAATATTTGAAAGCAAGACTCAAGGTGTGTTTGAGCTCAGGCTAGCTTATGTTTGCATTTGTGTTTTTCCTTGAAAACAAATTACTCTCTTAGTTAAGGTTTCTATTTCTGTGAAGAGACACCATGACCATGACAACTCTTATAGAGGAAAATATTTCATTGGGACTGAGTTACAGAGTTAGAGGTTTAGTCCATTATCATAGTGGGAAGGGTGGCAGTGTACAGGCAGACATGGTGCTGGAGAAGGAGATGAGAGTTCTATGTATGGATCCACAGGCAGCAGGAAGAGAAATGCGACACACTGGGCCTGGTTTGAGCATCTGAAACCTAAAAGCCCACCTCCACAATGACATACTTCCTCCAACAAGGCCATACCTCCTAATAGCCACTCCCTATGGGCTATGGGGGCCATTTTTGTTCAAACCATCACAAGTGGATTCATCAATAAGAAAGAGAATAGATGTAAAAAAAAAACCAAATCATGGACAATGTGCTTAATGATTTGTATAAGTCTGGTCAAGCTGTTTACTATCGGATTGGCTGCTGAATTGTTGAGATTCATAGACAATTTATTACTCTGGTCAATTGTTTGAGATGGTTGGCATGGACTATTGTCATTTCTGGTCTGGGGCTTTGTCCCTCTCAGGAATACTGAGGCCTATGACAGGTGGAGGTGGTTCATCAAGGAAATGAAGGAAAGAAACATTCGAGGAGTTGATGGTTTGTCAAAGACTGTGGCAGTCAGGATGGACTGGGGACTACCAGTGATGCCACCATTTTGACATTTAGCTTTTCAATGTGCAGAATTTCAGGTTTAGTTTGTAGAAAACTCCAGAAAGATTCAGTGACATCTTAGCTTCAGTTTTTATCAATGACTATCCAGTCTTGGGGTCGAGGAGATGCTGCCACGGTGAGAGCAGTTGTCCCATCATGATGGCCTGAGGTCTAATTCCTAGAACCCACACAGGAAGCTGAGCATGCAAATTAACCTTGATGGAGAACTACTGGTACTTGTTGACCACCAAACAAGCTCCAGGTTTAGTGGGTGACTCTATTTCAAGGGAGTACAGTAAGAAAGTAATACAGTAGGATGCCCAATATCTCACTTTAGCTTCTTCATGTATGGTAATGGGAACTTGTATCTATAGATACACATGTGCATATTCCACACAGGTATACTACACTTATACAACTTACATAGACACACACACATGTGCATATGCCACACAGGTATACTACACTTACACACACACACACACACACACACACACACACACACACACACACACACA
>CAJQZJ010032702.1:2187074-2226132 GCA_907164525.1 Lophiomys imhausi | reverse complement strand
CACACACACACACACACACACACACACACACACACACACACACACACTATACTTTGTATAACTGGCCTAAAAAGAAGTGGTTTTATTTTGTAGACCCAGTAAAAGAAACCCAGAGACCAAGTCTATGTACAAATTAGTGAAAAGCAAGACACATCTTCTTTGGGCTGTCATAGTAACATCTGTTTTTAGCTCTGCTCCCAAAGTCTTCAGCACTAACCTGGGAATGTTTTATCCATAGATTCTTCTGCCCTTTACTTGGTAATTTAAGACAGGTCTCCATTGTGTAGCCTTTCAAAAAGTTATGTACTTAGTCTGGTTTTCCATGTTCTCATATGCAAATGAGCAGGACAGAGTATTTTCTTGATAGGGTTTTGGGGAAAAACTCATTTTGTAAGTTATAATGTTCTCCAAAATTTGCTAATTATTGTTTTCATTTTGTAGCGTCAACTGGATAAATTACTAATTTAATCAATTCCCTTAAAATGTATATTACTTTTATTGCTTTTTCATTTGTATATATGTGAGTGATTACAACTTTACTTTTAATTGCGAGGATAAGAAAAACTGCCAAGTTTTAGGTTATAACAGTATCAAGGGCTAGTTTTAATGAAATAATGGCACTAACTGTAGGTCAGGCCCCACCCCCAGACCACTTTAATGGCTTCAATTGCCCTTTCCAGCCCCTCAAGATACGGGTGTCCAAACACTGCCCTACAGGGAAAACAAACCCACAAACCCAAGATCAGGCCACAGGACCATACAAATCCCTGAGCTTGTCCCAAGATCAGGCCTCAGAATCCCACCAATCCCAGGCCACCCTGGAAAGCTCCACCTCCAAGAAACCCTATATAAAGCCCGCCCCCTGCTCAGTTCTGTGCTGCTCCTCCTAAGCAGAGGCAACCACCCTCTTTCCCAATGAATCTCTTGTGTGGGGTTTGTTGTGTGGTGTGAATCGGTTGTAGTCCCTGACTCCTGACTGCTGGGATACCTTTCCCTTCAGAGCCGTAACACACTAGCTGTGAGTGTTTACCTAACTTCCTCTGACTTTTTAGAAACTCAGTGTTTACAAATGACATTGCTAAAATTTCCATTTCTGGGAGATATGTGAACATCTGTACACCTCTCCTCCATAGGTTCTAAGGAGAAACCAAAGTCCCATTCCATTACAGCTCACCTTGGAGAACCAACAAGTTTTCTTGGGCTTAGTTATAGGTCATAGGTGAGGGGCTACCGACAGTAACATGGGTGACCCCAAATGCAGCTGCATTAGAAAGCCATCACCTAGCATGGATGATCCCTTCCATATGCCCTTTCTCCTGGTCTTCCCCAGTCCATGTTCTCTAACCCCATGGGTTTGCATGGCCAAGTTTCCTTCAGGTTTTCTGTTATGAAATGTTTCCCACAAAGCATTTTAAGCTGTGGTTAGGTTCTCAGGTCAGTCTACAATACCCTAATTTAGTGGATAAAGTAGTGGAGAACCTGCTGTTTGTCTAGTTGGGAACCAAACCACCACCTGTTTCTACTGTTTCTGTTGGAAAGGCTATTCAATCTTCAAACACCAATAGGTAGAAATACAGTTCCAGAGCCCTATTTGCTTATTAGTTAGGAGATGCCCTCTGTAATCCCCTCCTACCCCTGCCACCCACTGGTCTTCTAAGCTTGTCCCACTGGCTGATTCCCCAGGGTGGGGGTGACAAGAACACTCAGAAAGTATCATCTCCCCAGGCAGAACTCTTGGTTTGAAAATTTCTGCAAAGTGTGAGCATCCTGGTTTGCCTCAATTCCCCAGTTTCAGGGTGGGAGATAACATTGAAAATTTCTGCAAAGTGTGAGCATCCTGGTTTGCCTCAATTCCCCAGTTTCAGGGTGGGAGATAACAAGAAGGTAGGAACAGAAGATTCCATATGCTACCCCGGACTGTTTCAAGGCACCCACTAACTGTCTTTGTGTATCCAATGTTCTAAACCATGTCTGCAACTTCATCTACCTGTTAAAGAATTATAATGTAGCTTTGGCTTCAGTATTCAAAGCAAATATGAAAGAGCTTGCTTGAGCTCAGTGGGCGAAGTCCAGGGGTCACAGGACTCTGGATAGTAGCGCCTCATATTTTCATGACACTACTGGTCAACTCTTCTCAATATTTGAGAAATACAACTTTGAGCCATGACTGTTTTTCTGATTTTTAGGTAAGCTTTCCTTACCCCTAACTAGTTCCTGCTTTGGGGCTAAAACTCCTCTGCCTGTGTACTTGATGTGAGCACCATTCACATATCCAGAGACAAATCCCCACTCCAGAGTGCAGACTCCTTAAGATAGCAAATTAATTGCTTGCTGTTCCAGCTTTGGGGGAGACTCAGGTGGCCCAGGCATCTGAACAGATTTCTGTATTCTCAGGAATAATTTATTCCAGAGTACCAAAAGCAAAAAGTGCTTGGTGCCTCAGAGGAATCAGGACTTGCCACACCCAGATACGTTCCTTCTTTAAACATCTGGACCCGTGTTTTTCACAGCCCAGAATCGTTTCCTGTTATAAGGAACTTTGGGGATTTTTGAGCTTTAAATTCTTCCTTTCTTTCCCCCAAGAAAAACACATACATACGAATGGTACAATCACTTGAGTGAGGTTCTGAAGGGATTGAAATTAGCTGTCAGCTGAAGTGGCCTCATTTTCCAGGGCTGTACTGACCAGGAGTGAGGGGGGATGGGTGTGTGCCCTACACCTGTCATGGCATATTCATTGCAATCAGTGAAGGAGTACTGAGGCACAGTTACTTATTTAGTTCCATTTTCAGTTCTTGTCCTTGCCTTTTGCCTGATTATCTTTTCATGCCCCCACCCCATCACAGGATGCCTACCTTATTGCATATTACATTTAGTCAGTATGGCCTTTTTAAGCAACAGAGAATTTCTCAGCTTTGTCTCTTTTTTTTCAATTGAAAAAAATTATTTTGTGAATTTCACATAATGCACCCTGTTCCCTCTCATCTCCCACTTCCTCTCAGACCCACCTTCCACCCTTGCAATCTGTCTCAGCATAAAAAATAAAATCTCATTTTGGAAACTGCAGTGTGTCTTAGTGTGTCCCACAATATTCCATTTTGTCCACACATTTTGCTTGAAAATGTTCATTAAAATGACTCCTTGGTATGGTATGAGGCCTCTGGTGTCTGCTACTTTGTCAGTACTGGAACCTCACTGGGAACTCCTCTCAAATATGCTGTAACTGTCTTGTGTCATGGAGATCCTGTAGTTTTGGGTTGTGGAACTGGCCTCTTCTTGCACTCCAGCAGTTCATCCTTGGGGTAGATAGTGGGGTGGGCCAACTCAAAGCCTTGATTCTGGACCTGCAACCCCCACTTGCATGGCCAATTCTACTATGGAAAGGTGCAGGGCCTGCTCTCCCAAGTGCTGCATCATGTGAGGGGCAGGGACAGCTCTTGTGACCCCTTCTGGGCCAGATCTCCTGTTGGCCAGTAGTGGTGAGAGCAAAGGGAGGGGGGCACCTCTCCCTAGTCAACACCACCACAAAACAGACAGAAGGCAGGGCTGGCTCTCCCATACTCACTCCCTCAGGGCTGGCTCACTCATAACCCCCACATCCAGAGTCAGGCAGAGTTCTTCTAGTTTCTGACTTGTTTCCTGTCCTGGCAGCCCATCTGGTGTTTGGCTGGTACTGGTCTGGTAGTCATCACAGGCTACCCCATGGTGCCAATGTTGTGTTGGTATCGAGCTTGCTTTTTTTCCAGGAATGTTAGGCTACTATTCATTCATATGTTCATAGGTCAGAACACTGAATGTAGATATAGCCTCTCTCCTCTCTGCCACCTACTGATGAATATGTGACATAGCAGCAACATTTGCAATGCCTCTAGGGGCAGGGTTTTGTCTTTTTTTTTTAAATAATTTATTTTTTATTTCTTCAAGTTACATCTCAATCACAATCCCCTCCCTACTCCCCCCTCCAGTCCCACCCTTCCACCCTCCTCCCCCTCAACCCCCTATCCTCTTCCCTTCTTTTTTTTTTTGTTTAAGGTATTTCTTTTTCCCCCCAACAGCTCTCCCTTTCAGTCCAAAAAATGGTTCTTTTTCTTATAACTATAAATACAATACAAAACAACAGAAATAAATAGGCCACGATTATAAGAGTTATATGGCTTAGCATACATTCCCAATGTCCAGTCCATATGTATTTGGCACCTGACTTTAACATTCTACTATCTAACCATCTCCATGAGTTTAAAGTTCTATATCTAACTCAGCTTTCCTTCTAACTTGCCTCATAATTTTAAAAACATCTTCTTAGATCCAGAATGCCCTCTTGATTCCTAAACAACTCAAAATTTAACTATGAGACTCTAGCTATCTATTCTTCAACCACCTCAGAGACCTGAGAGGGATAAATACATCTGATTATATAGGAAGTGCAGGGCCTGCAGCTTCCAAAACTAAGAAATGACATACCAGTGGCTGCCTGGACAGTTCCCATTTTCTCTCCATACATTACAGCATCAATCTTCAGCCATTTGGCCCCATTTCTCTGACAGACATTGGTTGTAGAGCAGGAATTATAAAGGACTTACCTACCCTGTCTTGGCAGAGCTAGGCTGTCGACTTACCTGCTTCCAAGTTTTGTCCTTTTTGGACAGAAGTCTGTCTACAGTTGAAGCAAGTGGTTTTTCTTGCCAAGAGAATGGCTTACCACCAATTTAATCATCTCCCACTGGAGATTCTTCGATGCTCATCTTCTACTTGGAGTAATATAGGGGGTGCTGTCAGGAGCTGACATGTCTCGATATCAAAAAATCTTAAGTTAAGAAAACATCTTTGAATGCCATATTCTGCAGATCTCTTGAGGTTTTTGAAGATGCCCTATCTATCTCTTATATTTAGATAAGCAAATATTGCTTGTCTCTGAGAACACATTTCTTATCTTCCCCTGAAAGCCCATCTCCACACAGTGTCACATCAAAAGGAAACAGAATGTTTTAATGAGAACATCTGACAATCTTCATAAAAAGTAAAAGGTAGTAAAAAAAAACAAAAACAAAAACAAAAAAAATCGCTAAAGGCCTTAGCTGAAGGAATAAGGTCACAGGGAGACCTTATCCTATGCTGTAGAAACACCAATTCCCCCTCAAACCTCTCTCCCAATCTTTGAGCCCAGAACTTCACCTGCTCGAACCCTGGCCTCCTCTCTGCTGCTGCTTAGGGTCACTCAGCCTGACCGCTCAGCCAGCAGCTTTCCCTCATCCAGGTGTTACTTCTTCTCTACCATTGTTTCACAAAAGGAAGCTCTGCCTGGGATCTGCCTTCAGACAAAAGGAACATGATGAGGTAGTAGTGATGTCTAGTGGATTTTTTAGGCCTGGGCATCAAGACAATGGACACTGAAATCAGGTCTGACCATGTAGGCCTATAAACCCAGCTGCTTGTGAGGGAAGGGCACATATTCAAGCCCAGGTTGGGCTCCTAAATACGTTCAAGGCCAGCCTGGGAAGATTAGTGTGACCCTGTGTACAAGTAAATAGTAAAAAGAAAGTTGGGTGTGCAGCTCAGCAGTAGAGCACTTGCTTGGCATGGGTTCAATCATTAGTATAGCAAAAGAAAAGAGAGCCAGAACAAGCCGGGGGCTGGGTATTCTAAGGTAGTAAATACAAGTAGACAGAAAATTTGAGTTCTAGATGCTCAGAAACAGGAAAGATAACTCCAGTCCAGTGACCAGAAGAATGTCTGTGGCGAGAGAGGGGTTGAGGGATGACAACCCGAAGAAATCATTTACAGCTGGACAGTAGAGCCCTCCTCTCTTGCAGGAAGAAGAGCTTTAATACAAGGGAAGGCCAAATCCAGGAACAACACCAGATGGCTTTCATAAAGGCAAAGAAGAATGAGAGACGATTACAAGTGGGTCAAGGCTAGAAGATTGAAGAATTTAGGGAAATACACATCACTAAAGAATTTGGAGGGCTGGGGGATGGCTCATGCAGTAACGGTGCCTGACACCCCGAGCTCGATCCCTGTGACCCACATGGTAGAAGGAGACAACTGACTTCACAAGTTGCCCTCTGAGCTCTGCACGCATGCCACGACACATGCACACACATACATACATAAAAATAAACAATATATATATATATATATATATACTTTATTCAAAAGAATTTAGAACATGAGAGAATAGGTGGGCATGGTGGCATGTTGCTTATAATCTCAGCAGCTGGAAGGTAGAGGCTGGAAGATCAGGTGTTCAAGGACATCTTCTAGTACAGAGTCAGTTTAAGGACAGCCTGGGCTACATAAGAATCTGTCTATAAAAACAGCGAATGAGTAAAAAATATGGATAGATGACTAGATACATAGATAGGTACATAGATAGATAGATAGATAGATAGATAGATAGATAGATAGATAGACAGACAGACAGACAGACAGACAGACAGACAGACAGACAGATAGATAGATAGATAGATAGATAGATAGATAGATAGATAGACAGACAGATAGATAGACAGATAGATAGACAGATAGATAGATAACCTGTTGGTGCACTTGTGCACCTACAATCATGAACATTTGTGCACATATCTCACACAAAGAAAGAAAAAGGAGAGAAAAATGAACTCAGCATCTAGTCTTAGTGGTGAGAATGGCCTCCAAGTATTTGACAGCACACAGGACAAAAGAATGGGAAATTATAGTTCAATTTCATGGTAGTGCTGTGATGGCTGAGTGAATAATTCAATCTGAGAAGCTACGGACAGGGGAAAGCCAACACAGACACAGATTTGAAGCTAGCTGTCTGGAAGTGGACAGCGGTGGGGAGGAGATGGAGGCAGGAGAAACTGAATTTGGAAGGAAGACGATGAGCCCGCCCTGTTGCTCCATGACTGTTCTGTCGCAGTGAGGAGTTGCAGGAGGCAGACAGAGGTGTCCACTTCACCAGTACACAGAGGCAACGCCGTGTTTGTGGAGGCACTTGGGACTTGGCCGTGTGACCATCTGTAAATGAATCCAATTTACCAGCTATTTCTAATTGCTTTCTGCAGTGGTGGTTTGATTTATAGTAATCCTACAAATTGACCTGGAAAAGAGTACCATCTTGACAGCCAAAACGTGTTCTTTGAGTTTCACATTCTCATGGTGAGGGGGAGAAACTCTGAGTAATTCCGACTTAAAGGAGGGACACCCTGCAAATACCAGAAGCAGATTAGAAGAAAAAGACAGATATATCTCCCCTAGGAAGAATAGAACTGGGGTAGGAGGGATGATGAGGGGTTGTTCTGTATCATGTCCACTTCTAGATGATCTATGGATAAGGATTACAACAGCCGTGTGTGGGTACCCAAAACACTATCAACCAAAGCAAGATGTTTGTCTGTTTCCTTTGAACAGAGAATTGTTTGTTTAAAACCAACCTAATATACACGATCTCACGGGTACATTTTGAGTTCTCAATTGAAGATCTGAGTCTATATTGGAAGTACTGCCACGGTCAAAAGTGTGGTCAAAGTAGATGGCAAACCCATAGAAAATGCTAGTTCCTAATGAAACCTGCTGTTTTGTGCAACGAATATCCACTAAAAATTTTTAAACAAAACTCCTGATGATTTGGGTACCTGGAAATATATTCCATGTTTGTTGAGTAAAAATTAATATGGGCCTGCTGGTGGTGACACACGCCTTTGATCCCAGCACTTGGAGGCAGAGGCGGGTGGATCTATGAGATCAAGGCCAGACTGGTCTATAGATCGAGTACCAGGACAGCTAAGGCTACACTGTCTCAAAAAATAAAAATAAAAAAAAGAAGAAAAGAAAAAATGAATATGGACATGGGGCAGGCTCATAATCCCAGCTACTCTGGAGGTGGAGACATGAGAATTGCAAGTTCAAGGCCTGCCTGGGCCATGTAATGGGTCCCCATCCCAAAATAAGTATAAGAAGGTGTGGGAACATAGCTCAGTGGTACAGCACTTGCCAAGCACACATATGACCCAGAACCAAAATCAATCCCCACAATCAAAAGTGTAAGAAAGAAAAAAAATATTTATTCCTATTACCTAGGTGCAGGAGATAGAGGATGCGGACACAGGCAGCTAGGAGAACAGTTACCATTTCTAGGATCAGGAGCCTCCTTTGCTCCCCTATCGACCCAGGGAACCCAAGCTGGGACCTTTACATGGGTGTTTCCCCGCCCTCTGGTCCCCAGCAAGCCCCATGCTGTGTCTCTACAGATCCCTTCCTGCTTAGATCCTGCTTTTACTCAATCAAGCTTTGTTATCTCATATTCAGAATGTGTTTTCTTTCCTAAGTAGATAAGGCTGTTCTTTGCCAACATCTGTTCGGCTGGGCCCGGGAGCCCATCCCCCATCTTCTGGGCTATTAACTGCTAACAGTTCCCAGCTGTGTCCCTCACTGAACACTACACTGGCCACAGGGACTGCCTAACCCAAGACGACGCCCTGAGGGTGCGGCCCAGTGTTTTTTATTTTTAAATATTCACTAAAGCCTCTTATGGATAATTCAACACTTCAAGATTAAAAAGAGATAAGACAGAAATTACCAATATCAGAAATCAAGGTGGGGACATTACTAAAAATCCTATATACATAGACAATAAATATGGCAACTTAAATGGAATGAAAAAATTTCTTGAGGGCTATAAATTACCAAATGGATGAAAATATAGTAAAAATGTGAAAGACCTTTAGAGGGGTGAAACTTGTAATTAAAAATATTTCAACAAGGCTGGGGGGTGTAGGTCAGTGAGTCAGTACTTAACCAGCAAGCATGAGGCCCTGGTTCAATAACTTTCTGGGCACACTAAAGAGAGAAACAGCTTCACAAAAACTCATTCAGAAAACAGGAGTATATCAAATACTCCTCACTTCATTTTATTTGAGACAAGTGTCTCACTGTGTAACTCAGGATGGCCTTCGATTCAAGAAAGTATAAGAAAGTATACTAACAATGAATGAGAAGATAGGAAAATAGATGCTGCAAAAAGAACCAGGGGCAAAGTTGAGAGTGGTCGATACAATAATGGAAACTTAGTGTTCCAGCTGAGCTAAATGGTAGAACTGAGGTGCAGAGGACAGAGTCTGGATAGGCTGTGAGATGGTTCAGTGGGCAAAGGTGCTACCACCAACCCCATCCACCTGAGTTTGATCTCCAGGCCCCACATGTGGAAGGAGAGAAGTGTCTCCCACAAGCTGTCCTCTGGCTTCCATGCTCATGGCATGGCATGCATGTACATGCCACACTCTCCCAAGCAAATTAATAAACATGTAATTTTAAACAAAGAGATAGAAATAGGCAGGAAGTTTGAATATCAGTCAATAAAAATCATCCAAAATGAAAACAAGACAGAAAAAAATATCAGATTAAAAAAAAAGAAAGAAAAACAGAACTTCCCATGCTTGTGACACCATACCAGAAGGTCTAACATAAATGAATTTGAAGTTATAGAGAGAGGAGAAGGAAGTGAAAGCCTTAAAATTTTTGAATAGCTTTGTGCAAAAAAAAGTTCTTGTTTGGAAAGCTCTATTTATAGAAACTCACCAAATTTAAGACCAATAAGTGTAAAGAAAACCCCACTTGTTTTTCAATAAACAGATACACAAATATTAAAAGGTGCCAAATAAATGATATATTACATACAAAACGACAAGGATGTAAGTAGATATTGTCATTTATGGTGTTTTGAATGAGAATGGCTCCCATTGGCTCATATATTTGAATGCTTGGTTCCAAGTTGGTGCAACCATTTGGAAAGGATTAGGAGGTGTGGCCTTATTGAAGAAAGTATATCACTGAGGGTGGGCTTTGAGGTTTCAAAAGCCCACACCCATTCTTCTCTCTCTCTCTGGTAGTTTGAAAAGAATAGTTCCCACAGGCTCATATATTTTCCTACATAGTCCCCAGTGGATAAATTATTTGGGAAAAGTTAGAAGGTGTGGCCTTGTTGGAGGAGGTGTGTCACTGAAGGTGCATTTTGAGATTTCAAAAACCAAGCCAGCCCCACCCCCTGCCTTCTGGTTGCCAATAAGGATGTAATCCCTCAGCTGTCCCTCAAGAACTATCCACTTTTTTTCTTTTTTAAATAGGATCTCTCACCAACCTGGAGCTCTCCAAAAGACTAAGCTGGCAGGCCAGAGTTCCCGAGGGATCCACCTGCCTTCACCTCCCCAGTGTTGAGATGAAAAGCCTGTGTTCTCATGAAGCTGTTTAACTGGGGATCTCACCTGAGTACCAGAGCTGTGCATCATGGGCTTTATGATGGAACCATCTCCCAGGCCCTCTAGGTAACATCTTTAGACTGCTGAACAATAACAATAAAAATGCATTCATTCAGGGAGATGGGGGAATGGTTCAGACAGAAAAGTGCCTGTCAAGTATGAGGAGCTGAGAACAGATCCTCTGAACCCATGTTAAAAACCAAGTAAGATGGGCACATGCCTATGACCCCAATGCTGGGGACACAGACAGGAGGATCCCAAGAGTTTACTGTTCATTTAGTCTACCCAATTGATGAGTTCCAGGGTTAGTGATAGATTCTTGTCTCACAAAATCATGAAAAAGAAAAAAAAATGAAGAGGAAGATACCCAACATTGACTTCTGGTCTCTACAGTCATTCACACACAGAACATTTGCACCAACACATATATATTCACATACACACAAGAACACACACACATACAGAGAGAGAGAGAGAGAGAGAGAGAGAGAGAGAGAGAATGCTCCACAGACATGCCCACAGGGTAATTGATGGAGGCAATTTTTACAGGAGGGGTTCGTCCCTTCTTCCCAGATGTGTCAAGCTGACAAACAAGATAGCCATTACACTCAGTCTTCTATTTCTGCATAAAACTTCACTGTGGTTGTAATTGGAATTATGTTTGCCTGTGGGTTACAGATCTATAGATCAATTTGTGGGAAAGTGACCTCAATATGTAGTCTTTCAATCTGCAGACACATCTTTCTATTTACTTAGGTTTTCTTTAACTTCTTTTAGAAATATTTTGTTACTTACATGTTTAGGTCTTATATATGTGTTCTTGCTTTTCCTAAGCATTTCAAATTTTTAAAATAACATTTTAAAAGTTAAAAATATATGTATTTATTTATTTATAATTTATTTGGGTGGGAGTCCAAGACAGGGTTTCTCTCTGTAGCACTGGCTGTCCTGAAATTTGCTCTATAGACCAGTCTGGCCTTGAACTCATAGAGATCTGCCTGCCCCTGGCTTCTGAGTGCTGGGATTAAAGGTGTGAGCCACCACCTCCCATCTGTGGAATATTTTGGACCTAGCCCACTGTGATCAGCACTATGCCTAGACAAATGGTCCTGGGATATATAAGACAGATAGCTGAATGGGAACCAGAGTGCAAGTCAGTAAACAGCATTCCTTCATACTTCCTGCCTTGAGTTCCTGCCTTGGCTTCCCTTGAGGAAGGACTATAACCTGTAAGTTATAATAAACTCTTTCCCTCTCAGTTGCTCTTGGTCTTGGTGCCTATGTCAGCAACAGGAATGCATACTAGAACACAGAGTGAAATATATGTGGAGGGGAGAAGGGCCCAGAGTAGCCAAAACATTTTCTGTCTTATAATTATAGCGATTGTTGAAGAGGATGGGGCACTGAAGTCTCCAAGTATACTGTGTTTGCGTATCTATGTCTCCTTTAAACCTAGTAGTGACTAGAATTCCCCTCCAATTCCTTTTTAGTGGTGGGGAGAAACAAGGACTCATATAGCCTAGGCTGACCTAGACTTTGCTACATATCGAAGGCTAGCCTGATCTCATTATCCTGACCTGCCATGCCCATTTTAGTGAAGTACAGCCAAGAAGTACTCCCTGTACAGACCTTCAGGTGTTTCAGAAAGTGTGGCCATCTTCTGGCTTTATTAACTGAGTTCTAGGATTACAGACCTGCACCACCACCACACCTGGCTTTGGTTATAAATATTCTAAGTTCTATGCATGTATATTATAACCACTTCTACTGCTGCCTTTTAATTTTGTTGATGTCTTTGGTAAGCAGAAATTTTTAACCTTTAAAGATAACTTCTATTTTTATTCATATAGAGGGGGTATGGCATGTGTAGCAGGTACCCAAGAAGGCTAGAGGCACTAGATCCCTTGGAGATAGAGTTACAGGCAGTCATGAGCCACCTGACATGGGTGTTGGGAACCAAATTTAGGTCCTCTTGAAGAGCATCAAGCCTTCTTAACAGCTGAGCCAACTTTCCAGCCCAGAGAAGTTTTCAATTTTGGTGAAATTCAACTTACTATTTTTTTCTCCTTTACAGTAGTTCCTTTATCAAAACAAACAAATAAAAACCCCAGGAAATCACAGAGATTCTCCAATAAAAATGCTCATTATAGTCAAGGATGGCCTTAAACTTCTGATCCTCCTGCCTTCATTTCCCAAGTGCTGGGACTACAGGCATGTACACACAACTGGTTTTATTCGTGCTTGAGATAGAACCAGGTTTCATGCATGGGAGACAAGCACTGTATCCACTGAGGCATATCCCAACCAGTCTAGGTATTTTCAAGTTGATATTTTTTCGTGGTGTGAGGAAGGTCAGGGCTCACTTTCATCCACAGAACTATCATGTATTCTGGTATCACTTATTGGCAAGATTGTTTTTTCTTCATTGATTTCTTATATCAAAACTCACAGTCAGTAGTTGATATACATATAGGGGTTTCTGAACTTCATTGCTCATCACATTGATCCTGTTTTATTAGCAGTCACATGCTACCATTTTGGTTACTTCATGATAGTGTGAATCTTCTAACTCACAGACTTCTGTTTCAAAATTGTTAGGCTTAATTTCTGTGGCAACCAAAATCTTGCAGGTTATTCCTCCCAGCTACTTCCTCTTACAACTAAAAAAGTTCCTGCGTGTCATAGCTACAGGCAGTCTCTAACATGTTTTTTTTTTTTTTTTTTTTTTGGTTTTTCGAGACAGGGTTTCTCTGTGTATCCTTGGCTGTCCTGGACTCACTTTGTAGACCAGGCTGGTCTCGAACTCACAAAGATCCGCCTGCCTCTGCCTCCCAAGTGCTGGGATTAAAGGCGTGCACCACCACCGCCCGGCTAGTCTCTAACATGTAACAAAAGAAAGGTGGGCTTCATACAGACTTCAGAGCATAAGGGAAAACAAAGTGGTAAGTTCTCTGTGAGTTTCTTTACTGATTTCATGTGGAACACATGAGCCATGAACTGCAGAGGGCTCAAATCCAGAGGCTTAAAGTCCAAAAGCCCCAAACCCCCCATCAAAGAATAGGGGAATGGGGTGGTGTAACAACAAGAATCCTGTTGTACCGTTATACCCACTGTGGTGTTGAATCTTGTTTGTCAACTGGATGGGACATAGAATTGACATAGAGACAAACCTTTCATGAGGGATTGTCTATGTTGAGTTAATTACAGTGGGAAGACCCACCATGGGGGTACCAGTCCATGGACTAGGGCACCGGACTGCATAAAAAGGAGAAAACCAGCTGGGTAGTCACATGCATCACTCCACTTCCTGAGTATGTAGGCAATCTGGCCAGCTGCCTCCAGCTCCTGGTACATGGTGGGCTTCTCCCTGTAACTGTGAGCCAAAACAGATCTTTCCTTTTTTAAAGTTGCTTTCACCTGGCGTTTTGTCACAGCAATGAGACAAGTAAGCATTCCACCAACATGACTCTCCCCAAATGCCAGTGGGAAGACAACAGATGGAGTGCTTTGGTTGGGGTGTCTTCAGCGCTAACCTAAACACTGGCTTATCCAATGCTCTGTATCTCATCCAATGCACCGTCTCTCATACCAGGGTGATGTTACAGGCTCCAGCAGTGAGTTGACCTCCACACCTCTTTGGAACAGCAAGGATTTGTGAGGCAAGAATTCCTGCACCAAATGCTGTGGTCTGTAATCCTAGCACTGAGCTGTCAAATTGTAGAGCTAGGAACATTGCCATGAGTTCAAGGTCAGCCTGGTATTCATAGTGAGTAGCTCTTGGCCTCCCTTGGCCTAAAGAAAGATTCTGTCTCAAAACAAACAACAAACAAAGAATAGTAGGGACTCAAGAATACTTGAAATTCACTTAAAAGAATCTAATTCTTTAAATGTACAAAATAGCTCTTTTTCACAAAAGAGCCTATGCAAACAGCACACAAAATGGTAACACCATGACTCAAAGGGAATTGAGACAAAAGCCAGTGTGAGACCACTACACAAGGGAGGAGTCACATTTCACTGAGCAGAGCTGAGAGACACACAGACTAGAAATGGAGAGGTGCAGTTTCCGTCGGCAGTGGGGGCTGGAAGTTCCGGGGACAAGGCTTCCAACCCTCCTGCCTGGCTTTCAAAGTCTCCAAATTATAATTTGAAACTTATTTTTTATAATAATTTTTAACATTCATAAATGCTTTTCTTTTTAAATTATTTATTTATTCTTGTGTGTATGAGTGTTTGGCCTACATGTATGCTTGTGTACATTGTGTGTCCCTGGTATCCAAAGAGGGTAGGACAGAGTGTCAAATCCCCTGAAACTGAGGTTATAAGCATTTGTGAAATGCCATATGGAGGCTGAGAATTGAACCTAGGTCATCTGAAAGAGTGGTCAGTGCTCCTAACCCCTGAGACACTTCTCCAGGCCTATAAATGCTTTTCTTGTTTGAGGGTAAGAAAGATTTTTGACCTGGGGATTCTTGATGAAACATCACAGATAGGCCAAGCTGTGAGAAAAGGGAAGGATGACAGTACTACATATAATGAAGACTGAACATACTGCATGTATGTTTTGAGAACTTCCCTGGAAACTTAAGTTTTGTAGTTTTTTAAAAATTAATTTATTTTTATTATTTCATGAGGATGAGTATTTTGTTTGCCTGTATGTCTGTGCATTATGTGCATTCCTGGTGTCCTTGGAGGTCAGAAGAGTGCATTGGATCCCATGGGACTATAGTTACAGATGGTTGTGAGTCACCAAATGGATGCTGGAAATTGAACCCAGGTCTGTAGAGAGCTGCGACGTGCCGCGCCTTAAAGATGGCGCTGGTCTCCGCCTTCCACCAGCCCGACGGTGAGCGCTCTCGGTGGTAAACAAGTCCATATTTGGCTAAGACCGCTGATCTGGCTTGCTTCCGCATATGTGGGCCTCTAAGATAGCACCACGTGGCTTTACTTGATTGGCTGTTCATTTAGTATTTAGCCTGTGGGTTGGGTCTGCCCGGCCCTTTTCTGAAGACTGTTTTCAAGGGACCTGAATAAACTGCTTGAGAAGAGCTTTTGCGAGTTGTGTCGTTCTTGCCGGTCGAGAGGGACGCGACAAGTGGTGGCCCGTACGGGGAACCAGAAAAGACTCAGAACTCTTGCAGTCAGGGGCAGTGCACTGGTAAGTTCCTGGGATAAATCAGGACAATAAAGTTTCACGGAGATAGCGAACGCAAGGTAAAGTTTCGCGGATAATAGCGAACGTACGGTAAGGTTTCGCGGAGATAGTGAACGTACGGTAAGGTTTCGCGGAGATAGCGAACAAAAGATACAGTTTCATGGAGAAGCTGCAAACTGAAAGTAAATTTTTAAACATGGGGTTGTCTGAGTCACACCCAATTTTTCTGGCTCTTCAGGAGCTACTTTTAGCTAGGAATTTGAAGATTAAGAAGTCTACCCTAGAAAGATTTTTGAATGAGTGTGATTCCGTGGCTCCGTGGTTTGCGGTGTCCGGGAATCTTACGGTATCCTGCTGGGACAAATTAGGCAGGGACTTGGATTTTGCTTGGGAGCAAGGGACTCTGAAGCATGGAGTAAGACCGATTTGGAAAATGGTGAGGAGTTGTTTAGAAGATCAGAGATGTTGTAATGCAATCAGAGAGGGAGAGTCAGCCTTGGAACTGCTGCAAGGGGAAAGATCTGAGCAAGTAGACAGTGACAAAGGCGAAAGATTTGAGCAGGCAGACAGTGAAAAGGGAGGCAGAAAGAAAGTTCCTCTCTATCCCGATCTTACAGACTTTAGAGATTTTAGAGATTTTGAGGACTCAGAGAGCACAGATTCTGAAGGAGAGCTACATGCTCTACTAGAACAGTTGGAGAGGACTGTTATAAGAAAAAAGGAAAAGAAAAAAGTAAAAGAGAAGGACACGCAGGCGGCAGTCGGTGTGGGAGGAGCCGCTGCTGCAGTCGGTGTGGGTGGAGCTGTTGCCATGGCGCCTGACACGTCAGCAGCAGTCGGAGTGGGCGGAGTCGTCGCTACAGCGCCTTCAGCCACGCTAGCGGCAGCTGGTGTAAACAAAGCCGTTGCCATGGCGCCTTTAACTCCTCCTCCATATCCAGAAGCCACTCAGATAAATCAGCATGTTCAGTCACTGAAAGTAGGGAGATCTTTCTGCCCGGGGATGTGGACACAAGTAAGAACAGAATTACAGTTTGCTTATCCTGTATATCAAGATCCACAAGGGAACAGGTACGAGGAACCGCTTGATTTTAAGGTGGTAAAATCTCTTGCAGAGTCGGTTCGTACTTATGGTACTACCGCTTCTTTTACAATGGCTCAAGTGGAAGCATTAAGCAGACATTGTATGACTCCAAGTGATTGGAGTGGCCTGGTCCGCGCCTGCTTAAGTCCAGGGCAATACTTAGACTGGAAAGCTTTCTTAATTGAGTATGCTACTGAGCAAGCAGCCAATAATCAGAGAGATGGAAATCCAGCCTGGGATAGAGATATGCTGCTTGGGCAGGGGAGATTTGCCAATCAGCAGATAGGATATCCTATTCAGATTTATGAGCAAATAAACAAGATAGCTATCAAGGCTTGGAGATCTCTCCCTAATAAAGGGGAGGTGAGTGGGAACTTAACTAAGATTCTACAGGGCCCCATGGAGCCCTTTTCAGATTTTGTAGCACGAATGGTGGAGGCAGCAGGGAAGATTTTTGGTGACCCAGATGCTGCTTTGCCACTAATAAAGCAGTTGGTCTATGAGCAATGTACCAAAGAATGTAGAGCTGCTATCACCCCTTATAAGAACAAAGGCCTAGAGGCTTGGATGAAGGTGTGTAGAGAGCTTGGAGGGCCGTTAACTAATGCTGGTCTCGCTGCCGCAGTAATACAGTTGACCAAAAAAGGTGGAGGAAGTTCAGGAGTTTGTTTTAAGTGTGGCAAGGTGGGACACTTTAAAAGACAGTGCCCCAGGGGAAGGAGTACAGAAAGTACAGGAAGTGTACAACGCCCCAGGCGGCCAGGGTTATGCCCAAAATGTAAAAAAGGGAACCATTGGGCTAATGAATGCCGTTCAGTGATAGACATCCATGGCCAGCCTTTATCTCAAGGTTACGGTGGCGCTCGTCCAAAAAACGGACAGCGGGGCCCACGACCTCAGGGCCCACAAATATATGGGGCAGTAGAGAATCAGGACAAAGAGCAGAATCAAGAAAGATGGCCAACCCTCCGCCATCCGAGAGACCGCGGAGAGCCACTGCAGGCTCAGCAGGATTGGACCTCTGCTCCACCACCAGACTCGTATTAACACCCCAAATGGGGGTCCAGTTAATTGAAACAGATTTTAAAGGACCCCTTGAACCTGGTACAGTTGGTTTGTTGTTAGGGAGGTCATCATCGGCCTTGAGAGGACTTATTGTCCATCCTGGAGTTATAGATCCAGATTATACAGGAGTGGTTAAGATCATGGTAGCCTCCCCTCGTGGTATAACGGCTATCTCTCTTGGAGATAGAATTGCTCAATTAATCATATTGCCGAGCTTACATGACCGCTATGCAGCAAAGGATAGAGAGAGAGGAAAAGATGGTTTTGGGTCCACAGGCACAGATTTGACTTTTCTCTCCCTGGATTTGGACCAACGCCCTGTCTTGGAATTAAAAGTTGATGGTAAAAAGAACCTGGGCCTTTTGGATACTGGGGCTGATAGGAGTATCATAGCAAAGAAAGACTGGCCTTCAGGTTGGCCTGTACAAGCCTCTTCTCAAACACTTCAAGGCCTGGGTTATGCTAGGACTCCAGATATGAGTGCAAGGTTATTAAAGTGGCAGGACCAAGAGAACCACTCAGGAGAAATGCAGCCATATGTACTTGAGCTCCCTATCTCCCTTTGGGGAAGAGACCTTTTAAAGGATATGGGATTTAAATTGAGTAATGACTATTCTGATTCAGCCCAACGTATGATGCAAGATATGGGATATGCTCCAGGCTTTGGAATAGGAAAATATTTGCAGGGACTAAAGAGTCCCTTATCTGTACAGCAAAGACAAAAGAGACAGGGCCTGGGTTTTTCCTAGGGGCCACTGAGGAGGGCATTCCTATAACTTGGAAAACGGAGGATCCAGTATGGGTTCCTCAGTGGCCACTTTCCTCTGTAAAATTGAATGCAGCCAAAGATTTAGTGAATGAACAGATGTCTTTAAAGCATATAAAACCATCTGTATCTCCCTGGAATACACCTATCTTTGTCATTAAAAAGAAATCTGGAAAATGGAGATTATTGCATGATTTGCGTGCCATAAATCAACAAATGCAGATCATGGGTCCAGTGCAACGCGGCTTGCCGCTTTTATCATCTTTGCCAGCCTCGTGGCCCATTATAGTTATAGATATAAGAGATTGTTTTTTCTCCATCCCTTTGTGTGCCAAAGATAGTGAGAGATTTGCATTTACTGTTCCATCCTGTAACCATGAGGAACCTGATCAGAGGTTTGAATGGGTAGTATTACCCCAGGGCATGGCAAACAGCCCCACTATGTGCCAACTATATGTGGGGGAAGCCATTGCTCCCTTGAGAAAGAATTTTCCAGATTTGAGATGTGTTCATTATATGGATGATATCTTACTGGCAGCTAAGAGTGAACAAATGTTAGATCGGGCCTATGAAGAATTAGTTCTATTATTAAAAAAGAAAAGGTTGTTTATTGCTCCTGATAAGGTTCAAAAGGAAAATGTGGTTGATTATTTAGGAGCGAAGGTTGGACCTGAAAAGATAATACCTCAAAAGATTGAGATAAGAAAAGATAATTTAAAGACTTTAAATGATTTTCAAAGGTTGTTAGGAGATATCAATTGGGTAAGAGGCTATTTAAAGCTACCAAATTATGAAATAAGACCCCTATATGATATTTTGAAAGGTGACTCAGCACTTAATTCTCCTAGGCAATTAACAGACGAAGCAAGAAAAGCATTATGTAAAGTGGAAGAAAGGTTACAGAGTGCCTTCCTAAAGAGATGGCAGGAAGGACAGCCCATTGCATTGTGCATATTTGCCACCTATAGTCAACCTACAGGATTGTTATGGCAGGACGGACCATTATTATGGACCTATTCAAAGATTTCTCCGAAAAAATCCATAGAACATTATCCCACTGCACTTGCTGCTTTAGCCTTGAATGGTATCCAACAATGCTTGCAGTCTTTTGGAGTTGCTCCTGCAAGTATAATAGTGCCCTATTCCAGTTATCAAATTAAGATTTTGTGTGGCACTGTAGATGACTGGGCAATATTGCAATGTAGCTTTGAAGGAGTGATTGATAACCATTACCCTAAACATCCATTGCTATCATTTTTTAAGGAGCACCCAGTGATATTCCCTAAGGTTACTTCAGCAGTACCACTTCAAGGATCACCAAATGTGTTTACTGATGGCTCAAAGACAGGCTGTGGAGCCTATTTGATAGAAAGACAAGAGCCCGTGTTATGTCAATTTCAACCGGGTTCCCCCCAAATAGTAGAATTGAAAATAGTAATTGAGGTGTTTAAAAAATGTCAATTTGCATTCAATTTGATTTCAGATTCAGTTTATGTGGTCAACGCAGTAAAAATATTAGAATTAGCAGGTCCTATTAAAAATAGTAGTACAGTATGTGCCTTATTACAAGAGTTACAAGTTTTAATCTGGCAGAGAAAAAGGTGTTTTTATATTCAACATATCAGAGCACATACAGGATTACCTGGACCATTAAGTGAAGGTAATGATAAAGTTGATCAATGGACCAGGATGGAATGCATTTTTTGGAGCTCATTCCTAGACCAAGCCAGACAGTTTCACCAATTATTTCATGTAAATGCAAAAACTCTACAGCAGAAATTCCATTTGTCTAGAGCAGATGCTAGACAAGTAGTTTTAGACTGTCCTCAGTGTGTGATTCATCATCATCCTCCCAGTGTGGGAGTGAACCCTAGAGGGTTGATGCCACTCAAAATCTGGCAAATGGACGTTACCCACATTTCAGAGTTTGGAACCTTAAAATATATTCATGTATCTGTGGATACCTGCTCAGGTATCATACATGCTACACCTATGAGTGGAGAAAAGGCTCGCAATGTCATAGGACATTGCTTAGAAGCCTGGGCTGCATGGGGAAAACCACAGCAGCTGAAAACGGATAATGGACCAGCCTATACGGCACAGTCCTTTGTCTCCTTCTGTAATCAGATGGAGGTACAGCTTAATCACGGATTACCATACAATCCTCAAGGACAAGGAATTGTGGAACGTGCTCATCGCACCTTGAAAGAATGCTTACAAAAACAAAAAGGGGGAATAGGCCAAGGCCGTACCCCCAAGGAGAGAATATCTTTAGCCTTATTTACTGTAAATTTTTTCAATTTGGATGCTCAAGGCCGCTCAGCAGCGGACAGACATCAAGATTCCCATGGTTCACCTAAAAGCATGGTGAAATGGAAGGACATTCTGACAGGCTCTTGGCGGGGGCCTGACCCCGTGCTAACATGGGCGAGAGGGTCTGTTTGTGTTTTTCCTCAGGATCAACAAGATCCAGTGTGGGTGCCTGAACGCCTTGTGAGGAAGATTCGTCATGAAGACCCTCCTAAGGATTCTGGTGATAGTAGTAGTGAGTATGTCAGGAATGACCGAGCCGAGATGGGGGATCCTGTCGATATTCCCAAAGCCGATGCCGGTCAGACATGATGCAACTGTGTTTCCACGCTTATTTAGCAGTAATAGAAGCTTAGGCTTACCCTACCTTCCCTTTGATGATCAGAGAAGCCCTATAGAGGGTAATAGAAATGTCAGCTTGAAGGGTAGTTTGTGCTTTTTAATGAGCTTCAATAGGTCAGATGATACAAAATGCATCAAATTGTCTCAGCAGTCAGCAGATTTTTTACCACAACTGAGGTTTGGAGGTAGGAGTGGTGGTTTGTTTTCAGGCAATGGTTCTCGCCTTGAAGGATGGTGGCCCACACGAGTCTCTGACCGGGACCCCCCCAGACAGCCACGCTGGGCACCTTTTTGTAGAGGATCCACAGGAGAGGAAGGACCTTTTCCCTGGACTGGATGTCAGGAGCGCAGAGCAGTTTGGGTTCAACAAGATTATTTTTCCTTTAGCCCCATGATTAGTAATGTAGTGAATAAGTCTTGTACAGGAATGCTTGATATATCTACTAGGGATCCTCAGCAGACTGCCACCAATCCTTTTGATTTGTGGCTTTTGTGTGGAGTAAATGGAAGTTGCATGGACTTGGGACCTGTCATTATGCTTGGAGGAGGAATTTATCAAAGTGGTAATTTTTCTCTAAGGTCTGCTACCAAATTGGATTTTTCTAGCAGTAGTGGCTCTGGTACTTGGAATTCTTTGTTTCATTCTTATCACAACAAGAGCTTTTTAGCTTCGCCAGTATGTCTCTGGCCTCCTTTTCTGTGGATTGTAAGTAATGGGAGTGCATCCTTAGGTGAAGAAAAGTTAGTATGCACTCCGGGCACATGTTTTTATGCCCTATGCTGGAATGCCACAGCCTTTCCTGTGGCTGTGGTGACTAGAATGCCTCGATATGTACCAGTTCCTGTAGAGGCTCCTAATACCATGATGCTATTCAGGTTTAAAAGAGATTTTGGCATCACTGCAGCTATTGTTACTGCTATCACTGTTGCTGCTGTGGGAGCTACTGCCTCAGCTATTGCCTTGTCTAGTTCTATACAGACTGCCAATGCCCTGAATAACATCTCAGCCACTGTGGCACAGGCATTGGATACTCAGAACTCTATGAATTCTCATCTCAAAGGAGGTCTTATGATAGTTAATCAACGCATAGATTTAATACAAGAACAGATTGATTCTCTTTGGCAACTAGCACAATTGGGGTGTGAGTGGAAAATGCAAGGTTTGTGTGTTACCTCCGTACAATATCAAAATTATACAAAAGCTGCTAACTTGTCCAGACAATTGTCAAAGTTCCTCTTACAGGATTGGTCGGCTGAATTTGAAAATTTGATGAGAGAGCTGAGAGCAACAATCATCCACATCAATTCCACTCGGGTGGATCTGAGCCTGGCTACTGGCTTGACTTCTTGGATACAGACGGCTATGGATCATCTTAAGGAGTGGGCGGGTGTAGGCTCTTTGGCGATACTAATGATGCTAGCCTCTCTGGTTTGCCTATGGTGCATCTACAAAATGAGAGCCACACAAAAGCGTAACGCAGCCATGATTATACAAGCCCTTGTTGCCATTGAGGCGGACCAGTCCCCTCAGGCATGGCTTGCTGCCGTGAAGTAAATCTTCACTAAGCATAGTCCCTGCCCACTGAGGAATTCGTTCCACGGATATTAGGGTCTGGTAAGTCAGTGACGGAGTTGACGGGTAAGTCTCGGCCACCTAAGACAGGGCAGTCCTGAGTGGGGAGGCTGACCCAGAGACGGGTAAGAGTTTGAGCACCGCCCTCCTACAGGCTCAGGCCCACCGTGAGATCCCCAGATAGGGGGATTACGAAACCTTTCCAGGGACTTCTACCAACTTTAGAAAAAATAAAAAAGGAGGAACTGTAGAGAGCTGCGACGTGCCGCGCCTTAAAGATGGCGCTGGTCTCCGCCTTCCACCAGCCCGACGGTGAGCGCTCTCGGTGGTAAACAAGTCCATATTTGGCTAAGACCGCTGATCTGGCTTGCTTCCGCATATGTGGGCCTCTGAGATAGCACCACGTGGCTTTACTTGATTGGCTGTTCATTTAGTATTTAGCCTGTGGGTTGGGTCTGCCCGGCCCTTTTCGGAAGACTGTTTTCAAGGGACCTGAATAAACTGCTTGAGAAGAGCTTTTGCGAGTTGCGTCGTTCTTGCCGGTCGAGAGGGACGCGACACAGGTCCTCTGCAAGAGCAGTGTGTTCTTACCTGCTGAGCCATCTCTCCAGTTCCTAGCTTAAGTTTTAACAAGTTTTGTGTTGTCTTATTTTTTATGTTGCATATTTTTTAAATCTTTTATTCATTAATTCAAGTTACATCTCCATCACTGCCCTACCCTCTCACCCTCTACTCCCTCTCCCACCTATCCTACTCCTCTGGTGTGGGGTGCCCCCACATATCAGCCCCCCTCAGTTCATCAGTCACATGAGGGCTAAGAGCTTCCTCTTGCTCTGGGGGCCTATACAGCAGCTCCACCACTAGGGCAACGTGTCCATGTAACAGGTAACAAAGTACATGTTCCTGTTCCTTTGGGTTTGTTGATTGTAGGATAGTTATATGGCTAAAATCCAGTTATAAATGAACACATGCTGTATTTATCTTTCTGGGTCTGGATTAGCTCACTCAGGATGAGCTTCTCTAGTTCTATCCATTTGGTGGCAAATTGCATGATTTCCTTATTTCTGATAGCTGAGTAATATTCCATTGTGTAAATGTACCACAGGTTTTTTTTTAAAAACCATTCTTTGGTTGAAGGACATCTGGATTGTTTCCAGTTTCTAAAGTGACATTGTCAAAGTGAAGAATCCTTACCAATAAGAGAGAGCTATAAAGCTCTTTGCCCCGATTTTTTTTTATCTTGCATAAATTACTTGTCTATAAAGCAGTTTCTCCTACTTTGAAATGATGAAATTGCTCCTATCCACAGCTATTCCTAGGGTAGGGTGGAGCCTGTAGGCAAACATAGCAGAATTGTCTGACCTTAAAGATTCCGAACTTAGTTCAAGTGAGTAGCAGGAGAAGCTTTGTAAAAGAAAGGAGTCCCAGCAGGATTCACCTTGGGTGCTGGGGAGAAACACGTGAGATACCACTGAGGATGCTCCTGAGCCTACGTACAAGACAACTGTGACCAATCTAGAGGGGCAGGAATGGTGAAGTAGACACTCAACGTGCTAGAATACATGGTGGGGAGAAGCACAACGGAACACTCAGACGAACAGAATGTGTGGTGCTGAGGATGACAAAGATGAGTTCCAGATGGAAGGACTGGTCAGCACACATCTTCTAAAGATAGCCTAGGAGGGACTGTGGGGCACAGCAAATCACAAGCAAGCTGAGCCACTGACCTACCCAGTCTGAGCTGAGTACTGGTCACAACAAGGTCACTTTGCTATTCCGGCCCCCTCCTGTACACTTTAAGTTGTTTACAGTAAAAAACATCCTAAAATGTTGACTTTAACTGCATAAATCAGTCTTTAGGAAACTATCAGCATCATAGCATTTTATGTAAAGATATTCATAGCAGTAGTGTTTCTAATATTGAAATATTAGAAGTAGTTTTCCTGACTAACAAAAAGGCAACAGTTGAATCTTTGTGATTTAGTTATATGCTATGCCCACCTCCCCACCATAGTAGACTAAAACCTGAAGCCAGAAGCAAAACACATCTTTCCTCCCTTAACCTCTGGAAGAAGTGACTAGCACAACATACATGCATTTTGAAGAGCAATGACTATACACATGCATACAATGTGAATGACAGAAGTACATGCCAGAACCCTGTCACTGTGATGAGAAGATTATAGTGGGTCTTGGATTTTCTCATTTAGTTCTGAATCAGTAGTTCTCAATCTGTGGGTCGTGACTCCTTTGGGGAATGTCTATCACATATCCTGCATATCAGATATTTACATTATGATTCATAACAGTCGAAAAATTACAGTTATGAAGTAGCAACAAAATAATTTTATGGTTGGGGGGTCACCACAACATGAGGAACTGTATTAAAGGGTCCCAGCATTAGGGAGGGTGAGAACCACTGATCTAAATGATTTTTCTATGGACACTATGCACTGAAGATAAACTAACAGAAAATAATGATTTGTTAGAATTTATTCCTGTGAAAGCTACAGCCAAGTTTCTTTCATTCTAGAACAGTCTTTTGACAACTATGATTGCTAAGCATTATCCCATTGTTTTTCAATATTACTTACCAGATAAAATAACTCACTTTTCAGTTTAGTTCAAGAGAGAGACAATAAAGTTGGCTAGAAAAAAAAAAAAAACAGGGGAATTTGGTATTTGAGGGAACTTTCCAGAAATATAATGTGTCCAATATGTGAAATTTCAAGTTCAATAAGGACAAATAACAACTGTCTATCCATGACCATTACTGTTGCTACCTCAGTATTGCCTTGAAACCACAGAAAAAAATGTTTTACATGTCCCATTTCTACAAATTTAACTTCATGATGAAAATAAGGAGAAAGCATCGTTCAATGACAGCTGCTTCAAAAATGTATCAGAATTTCTTGTAAACCCTGGGAGGCAGAGATCTAACCTTTTCTGGGGAAAATGAACTCATACTATAAGAACTTGTCATTAAAGGGCAAAAATTACAACTCAAGCTGGCAAGGTCTCCCAGTTTTCCTTTGCTTTGGTCATCTGGGAAGGCTCAGGGCATAGCCACCCTGAGACTGTTCACTTTTTTCTGGAAGGCTGGGGCAAGATGACTTTGGAAATAACAGCTGCTACATGCAAGAGGGCTGGGGAACTCTGAAATGACCACTTGTTCCTCGATGGCAGCAAGTATCCCAAGAAACATCCAAGTTTCAGGCTGCCAAATGCATGTTTTTAAGTCCTAAGCAGAGTTATTGGTGTCAGGAAGCCTGAAGCCTTGCTTTAGTGGTAGAAGCGGAGAGGGCCTCTAGGGAGAAGGGCTTCTTGTCTCTGCTGTTTTTTTCTTTGATTGTGACAAGTTCCAAGAGGTCCTCTGCTGTTTCTTCCCTGGCAGGCAAACAGCACAGAAATATTCTAGACACAAAGTATCTCAGCCCAGCATGTGTAGCTCTCTCTCACATTTGTTCCTTCCCTGACACACAGGGAAGATGGAGGACTCAAGAGGCTTGTGTCAGAAGAGGGGGGTAGGCATGTGGTAAATGGATGTGTTCTAGGGCTTACACCCTGGAGGATGAGGGGTGCGCACCAAAAGGCATGAGCCAGAGCTCATGTTCTGTTGTCTGACCTCTGTGGACACGGCCACCCTGCGCTGGGAAGACAGCAATGGCCAAGCCACATGCACTGGACACTGTTCCCCTTGACCTGCCAAGCTCCGAGTCTGAAGCTCTTCAAGGTCATGCAAGTCTCAAATGTCCAGATGCCTTAGCGTGCCCTAGATATGCAAGGAGAGCTAATTAGACAGGGGTGGGGGCAGGCTTTTCTGTCACACGTGGAAATCGAAGGAAAGGAGTGTGCTTTCATGTGCACTGCGGGGAGCATTTTGACTCTGGAGAACAGTGAAGTAAAATGACGACTGTCTCCTATGCCGAGCTCACATCTCAAGAGTTGGTTCAATGAGGATTGCCTTGTATCCATTCATTAAATTGTTCCAAAGTGATACTAAAAAATAAAAAAACAAAAAAAAACCCAAAAACAAAACTAAAATTATAGAAAAGCAATTAGCAGTGCTGTGATTTTTATAGATGAGGATATTTAAATATTTGCCTTGGTTTCTGAGGTTTGCTTGTTCTGTAAATTAATTAAATTAGACTTGGATGGCCTTGATACCTAGTGGGACGTTCATGGTGTGGACTCTATCTCACATGCGACTCATAATAATTACAGCATATGAGGTAATGTTATGCACTACATAATCACATAAACGAAGACAGAAATAAACACATAAATATTCAGTACTCAGATTCGTGGCAGTCAATTTATATTCACCAAGGAACAGACTTTTTAGCTCATTGGGTTTGAAGTTATATATTGCCAAAGGACTAGAGTCATATTCCATTTCTCCTAGGCAAGTCCCTTATGTTGACAGTCATAACATGACTTTTCTCCTATGCACATGTATGTGGAGTCTGAGCTCTTTGATATGAAAGTACCTTTTTGAAGATGCCTGAACTTCTCCAGGAGATGAGCTGCTTTTTTTTTTTTCTGAGAAGACTGGATTACTAGGAATTACTAGGAGATTTTTTTAAAAGATCCAGTTTCTCTCTCTCTCTCTCTCTCTCTCTCTCTCTCTCTCTGTGTGTGTGTGTGTGTGTGTGTGTGTGTGTGACAGTTTTATTGTGTAACCCTGGCTGTGGCTGTCCTAGAACTTACTGTGTAGACCAAGCTGGCCTCAAACATCCAGGGAGCCACCTTCCTCTGCCTCCTGAGTACTGGGATTAACTTACTTAGTTAAAATTTTCAGATGAATATAAATTACGTGGTCAGAAACAACAAAAGTTGTGTCTGGGAATCTGTAACATATACCTGAACATAAATGAGGACCCTCGAGGGCTGCAGGAGCATATTTGACGGGGGACATGTGGTGGTACAGTAGAGTCTTGGTCAGTTTGTGTTGCTATAACAAAGTACTTGTAAAGAAGAGATGTGCATTTACCTCACAATTCTGGAGGTCCAAGAGCACAGCACCAGCATCCTTTCTGCTTCAGCAAGATTACACCATGCAGTGGTGAGGAGAGAAAAGACCCTCAGAGGATGTGCCAGGTTTACTTAAAACAACCCTATCCTATTGGACTTTTCAGGAGAATAACAACACTCCCATAAGAGGAAGATTCCCTTTAAGAATCTAGCCATGTCTCTGGAAGGTGCTACCACCTCGATACCGTAGCATTGGAGAACCAAGCCTCAACCTGAGTTCTGGAAGAAACAAACCACATGCAAATAATAGTACTACCAGAATACAGTGTATAAAAAAATTTAAAGGCTTGAGTACAAAAGTATACAGTACAGTGCAGTGTACAGAACGGTACAGCGTAGGACAGTGTCCTGAGAAAACTCACAGAAGGTCGTTGGACAGGGAAGGCCAAGTTGAAGTCGGCTTCACCTGAGTGTGGGATCCATTTGAGTTAGAGGAGGAAAGTTACTGTCCAGGCTGGGAGAAAAGGCATGAACATAAGACAAAATTATTTTTGTGGATTTAAGGGGACATCAATCCTGCATGATGAAGAGTGTGGCACATTCGTGAGGAAAGTGGAGAACAGTGTCGGTCTGGAGAGGGGTCTAGCAGCCACAGTGCCTCGGAAACCCAACAGATTTGCTTCATATAAGCAGGGAGCAGCAGCGGGATGAAGGATGATCAGGAGACCATCGTCTGGTGCCCACATGTAGGATGGACTGGGGGAGTGATGCCTGAAGTCAGGGAGGTTTCCTGGGAGGCTAATGAACCATCCAATGAGGAACTGTTGTGACAATGAGAACAGAGACACAGGAACCGGATCAAAGAAGCCAGCAGATGAGCCCCCTAAAACAAGAGGTAACCGAAGACAAGGTTTCAAGTGGAACTGGGAAAAATGAGAGTGGGAAAGCTGGTATTGGCAATGAAAGTATCAGAAGTAGGTACACTGCTGTTTATGGAGACACTAGGTAGTTTTGAAACATCTTGATATAAGTGAAGGAGCTGTAAAGGCCCATTTATTTTGGCATTGCAAAGCTAGGGGAAACCCTTCTTGATTATAGGACTAGAGGAAGAAGACAACCTAGAAAATCATATTGTTGTTCCTTGGTCACAGTGGATATGGTGCATCTTAGTCCTTCTATTACTGTAACACAATACAAGAGACTGGGTAATTCATAATGAATAGAGGCTTGTTCAGCTCACAGTTCCAGAAGCTGTGATGTCCAAGATCAGGGACTCCCTCTTATTGCATCATAACATGGCAGAAAGCATCACATGGTGAGACAGCACACAGGAACAGGGACAGGGTTCAACTGCCACCCTCCTAAACAACCCACTTCTACAATCCATTCATAAAGGGACATCATCTTACCACCTGACTACCACTCAAATGTCCCACCTCTTAGTATCATCACATTGGCAATCAAATTTCAACATGCTTTAGGGAGGGCATTTAAAAACTGTGGACTGAGTGAAAGCAAAGTCTGCATTCTTCCTTGCTGTCGTTGTTGCTGCTGCTGTTTGTTTGCAAGGTTTTTGGTTTTGGTTATGGTTTTGGTTTTAGTTTTTTGAGACAGGGTTTCTCTATGTATCCCTGACTGTCCTGGAACTCACTATATAGACCATGCTGGGGTCATACTCATAGATCCACCTGTTTCTTCTGTCTCCCAATTTCTGAGATTAAAGACGTGTGCCACCACCACCTGACAGAAAGCAAAGTACGTTAGAAACTTATTATCCAGTAAAACATACCAATGGATGGGCTGCCAAGATGACTCAGAAGGTAAAGGTGCTTGCCTCCAAGGCTGCTGATCTGAGTTCAATCCTTGGAACCCACATGGTGCTGGAAAACACTGTACATCCACCTCCACGTGTGTCATGGCATGTGTGCACCCACCCCCACACACAGATAAAACAAAGGAAGTAAGAAACTCTAATTCCCATGAAAGATGGCCAATAGCTTAGAAAACAGTGCCAAAACCTTAGACTTTTCCAGAACCCAGGCTAGAATGTAAGCACCATGAGGCCGGGGACTTTTTCCTTGACTTGTCTGTTAATACCAAGCACTAGAATGTTGTCACTAAATAAATCTTTTTTGAATAAGCAAGTAAATGAATGAGAAGACAAGGAAGGTGGGGATTTTGTTACTCAGACCATGGGCCACTTTGCAGAATTGGGTGGCCTTTCACATCTCTTCTATAAAGAATGTGAGGTAAAAGTTTCTGTATCTGGAACATGTGCTCCACAAGCAGGCTCCTGTGTGACTGGGAGAGGAGCATCACTCAGGGGCGGAGGTTCTAACCCTCAGTTACAGATAGCATGCTGTGTGAAGAGAGCCCCGCATAGCGAGGTGACCTCATCCTTAGCAGAATTCCCTAAAGCATGCATGCATAGTCACTGTTTCATTCCAGGCCAAGGCAATATCACCCCTCCCAGTGCTGCACTCCAGTCGGGACTCGCTGGGAGACTGCCATCCCAGAAAACATCATGTTCCAGCTTCACATAGTTTCTGCATGTGTGATACAAGGGTCTCCCCAAAAGGGTGGAGTCTTAGCTAAAAGGGACCCTTTATTCCCAGCCCTTAAGGGGCTCTCACCATCTTGATCTTTTCGGGTGGTTTCTGAGAAGTCACACCCTGAAGCTGAGTCTGTCTTTACTCAGACGTTGGCCTCTCTGAATTGAGATGACTAAACTCTTTTGATTTCTTACTCCCCTCTGGTTTGATGGGTGGTGTTTCTGCCAGAAGGAGGTAAGTCAGTCCAAAAGGTTCTCTCTCACCATCAGGAATCCTGCCTGTTGTCCAAATGCCTGACAAGAAAAGACTTGGGGTCAGATACTGGGAGGCTGGAAGGCATTTGGAGACCTTCTGTCGTTAGTCTTAAACTCATGCGAACAGTGGCTGGGCAGATGAGTAGCCAATGGATGAGACGAGTTCATATCCGACCTGATGCTGCACCCACAGGGGTTCATGGTGGCTCATTTTACAATCCAGTTTGGTTAGACAAAAGAAAAAAAAAAGTATGTGAACTGATGCAACTGTAACATACCAAGAAAGTGCACTACACTGGGAATCATGAGATCCAAGTTTCTAGACACTTGTATACATCAAATGACTTTGTGTTAAGGTTGTGCTCTTGGAATCTCATTTCTTTATCTGTAAAATGGATAATTTCCATACGACCTTCTGTTCTCTAAAATCCCCAAATTTCCTCATCTTTACTTCTTGTGAGATTTCCTTAGTGCCTGGACATGCTGTGAAAACCAAGGGGGAGGAGGTCTGGAATACTTTGCAGCCATGTATGGGGCATTCTTTTTGAGCATGCCTAGCTCAGTGTGCACAGGAGGAGACTTCCAAAGGTGGGGTCTCAGAAGTTCTCAGCATTTTTGCTCCTCCCCACTGAGTTCAGAGAGAGAGAGAGAGAGAGAGAGAGAGAGAGAGAAACAGACTTGATATCTTTGCTTCATTTCCGTCTGTTTGCAGGGGAATTTTCCTGTTGTTGGAGGGTGGAAAAATAAACGACTACTATTCCAGCTCAAGATACAAGATTCTCTCTCCCACCATCTCATCTTATCCTCCTGGCAAATGTTACTCTCAGCAAAGCCAGTGTGGATGCCCTGGCACTGAAAAGTTGCTCATGCCCCCTTCCACAGTCTTACTCCATACAACCCTCTTTCTATCTACTTTATCCATTCTTCAAATGTGAATGTCATCCCTCCACTTTGAGTTTGGGTATAATGCCACCTCAATCTGCAGGAGTTTTCTTCCCCATGTCACCACATGAATGTTCTTCCTTCAGGTCGCAGCCCAAATGCCAAGGGGCATTAACTGCTGTGGTGGTTTGAATAGGAATGGCCCCAGAGACTCATGTGTTTAAATGCTTGGCCCATAGGAAATGCTACTATTAGTAGGTGTGGCCTTGTTGGAAGAAATGCGTCACTGTGGGGGCTGACTTTGAAGTCACAGATGCTCAAGCTAGGCCTAGTATGGCATTCACTTCTGCTGCCTGTAGATCAAGATGTAGAACTCTCAGCTCCTTCTCCAGAACCCTGTCTGCCTGCATGACTCCATGTTTCCTGCCATGGTGATAGTGGACTAAACCTCTGAACTATAAGCCAGCCCCAGTTAAATGTTTTCCTTTATAAGAGTTGCCTTGGTCATGATACAAACTAAGATAACTGCTCTGTCTAAAGTGGTCCCAAGCCCACCTGTCATGATCACATGTTTTGGCAGTATGCCATTAGGGTGGTCCTTCCTACTAGAAATCATCCTTTATACTTATCTACTTGTTAGTCTCTGTATCACCCATTTACATGTAATTCTGGTGAGAGTTATACCATGTCTTGTCTTGTTTATCAGAATATTCTCAGTGCACAGAACAGCACCTAAGTTGTGAGACAAAATACACAGTTGATGGATTAAAAAAAAAAAAAAACAGTGGTTGTACAAGTTTCCGTGGACCACTTTGTGTCAGAATTCCTCATTTTCCCCCTTGAACCACCCATTGTCAGTGGACCACTGAGAGAAAAGAAAACTAAATCTAGGCTTCAGAACAGCATGGGCTGACCAAGCAGATGTTCCAGTTCTAATTCAAACATTATCACTCACCAAGTCATCCAAATCATTCAATGTTAACTTAAACAAGAGTCTCAAGTCCATGAAACCTACAGGCTTTTAACACAGATGAAACATCAGGAAATTATATTCAAACACAACCTACACAGAACCCTAGCATATAAGTAACAGAGAAGAGTCCAGAACATGATCTCCAGGTCTTTTCTTCCCATCTGACATTGTCTCTGCAACAAATCTATAAAAACATAGTTTAAAAACCGCTGAGCAGACTAATTACCTGTCTAGTTCAAGAGATGCTCTGTCAAGGCAGCCTGTTCTGTTGTTGGGATAGTTACTAGAAAATCCAGCTGCTTCTCAGATTAAGTATCCATTTCACAAAAATAAAAGCCACTCCAGTTAATTTCTGACCATCTGTTAAAAGACAAAGAACATTAAGCTAAGGCCTTTGTCCTGAACAAGACATGTGTGCTCTCTAGGACCAGCAACTACAAGTGATTCTCTATAGCCCTAAATACCTGTGTTGTAAGCCGGGGCTGCTGACAGTACATCATAGAGGCATCATAAAGATGATGACAAATTCTATTGTATGGGAGTCTGCACTATGTTTCTTTTCTTATATTTATTATTTTTTGTATATGCATGTCTGTGTGAATGTATGAGCGCTGTATGCATGAAGGAGCCAGAAGAAGGCAGTTGGATCTCCTAGAACTGGAGTTATAGTGGTTGTGAGCCATCATGGAATTCAGGTTCTCTGCTAGGAGGATAAGTTCTCTTAACTGCTGAGTCAGCTCTCCAGTTCATATGCTGATTTTAAATAAGATCAGCCTGAACATATAATGTCCATTTACTTCTCTACCATGACTTGAAACGTTGCAGTTTTTCTTGGACAAGCAAAGTGGATGCATTCATGTTGTCTTTGGTCTTATAGAGCAGCAACCTCTGATTGAAGCATGCTAGCTATGCATCATTTTCCAGCTCCATTCTAGACCCACTGCAGCCAAACCTGCATTCAACAGAAGCTTCAGACCCGATATATATCCATTAAGGTTTGAGAGGTATATCACAAGGTTCAATTTTCATTGGTGAGGTGAGAGAACCATTCACTCTGCCTGCATCACTAGGATTCACTAGTAAACTGAATGGAATGTTGTTATTAAAAACTACCCCTAGAGGCATTGCAGATCTGGCTTCTGTGTCACATGTGCATCACTAGGTGGTAGAGAGGAGAGAGGTTATGTCTACATTCAGTGTTCTGACCTATGAACATCTGAATGAATAGTAGCCTAATATTCCCTAAAAAAAAAAAAAAAAAGGCAAGCCTGAGACCACCACCAGTTCTGCAGCAGGAGCCTGGACATGGAGCTAGTCTGTGACCACCACCAGTCCAGCACCAGGCAAGCACCAGATAGGCTCCCAGGACAGGAAACAAGCCAGAAACTAGAAGAACCCTGCCTGATCCTGGATGTAGAAGTTGTGGGTAAGTCAACCCCAAGGGTGTGAGTGTGGGAAAGCCTGCCCTGCCTTTTGTCTGCTTTGCTGTGGTGATGGTGAGGGAGAGATCCCTTCCTTTCCCTTTTGCCCTCACCACCAGTGGTGGACAGGAGATCTGCCCCCAAGGGGTCACAAGAGCAGGAGAGTTATCCCTGACCCTTACATGCTACAGAACTCAGGAGAGCAGGTCTTGCACCTCACCTGGACAACACAGTATACAGCACAATACAGCTGGCCCTGGATGTGGAGCTTGTGGGAGAACCAGTCCCGAGGGTGTAGATGTGGGAGATTCAGCCATTTTTTTCTGTCTGCTTTGTCCAGGTTTTGGCAATGGAGAGGTCCTCTCTACTCCCTTTTGCTCTTGCCACACATAACTGTCAGAAGAGTTGGCCCTGATAGGGTCATGAGAGCAGGAGAGCTGGCCCAACCCCTTTTCTGCTGTAGTGCTCTAGAGAGCAGGCTCTGCACCCTACCTGGGTAGTACAGTAGAACTGGCCCTGGATGTGAGGGTTGCAAGCCCTGAACCAGGGTTTTGAGTAGGCCAACCCCAACATCTACCCCATGCATGAACTGCTGGAGTGCATGAAGAGGTTAATTCTACAGACCCAAAACCACAGCATCTCCATGACACAGGGCAACAACGGGATATCTGAGAAGAGTCCCGATGGGGTTCCAGTATTGACAAAGTAACAGACCCTCGTACCAGACCAAGGAGTCACTATAATGAACATTCATAAGCAAGAAGGTGTAGATAAAAGGGAATGTTGTGGGATACATTGAGACACACTAAAGCTTCCACAATGAGATTTTTTTTCTCTGTTGGGAGAGGTTGCAAGGGTGGAGAGTGGGTCTGGGAGGAGGTGGGAGATGAGTGAACAGGTGGGGGACAGGATGCATCATGTGAAATTTACAAAATTTAAAAAAACCAATAAAGCGATTAAAAAAACAAAATAAAAAACATCTAAGAGCAAACAGAAACTGAGTTCCCCAACCTACAAGATTCTAGTACATACAGAACTGACACACTTATGGAAGTACAAGCACTGCTCACTGTCTTCTGTGAATGGGGCATCCATTATTATGTGACTGGATCGTCAACCTATCTTTACTTTATAAACAAAGATCTTCTCTTGGCACTTCAGAGATTCAGTTACCATGGTTCTTGTCTCAGAAGATACACATGTCCTTGTGTCTCCCTGGACTCTGTGTGGTCATCTTTCAGACTTCAGTCTGACCTATAGTTATTGTTCCTGCTGTATTTCATGGAGGGCCTTCAGCTGGCCTTATGATTTAATGGATTTAAACACATCATTATTGCCATTATTTCATTGCTCATGTGCCTAAAATAACATATGACACATTTTTTAAATGCATCTTAGGACTTTTTTTTTACATTTTGCTATCTAGGAATTAATAAAAATCGACTTGTTAAATCTTGCCACCTAGGATATTGAAGCAGTCTTGGTTCAAACTAGCAGTTGGGTGGTGAGAACAAAGTTTAAGGGGTGTGCTCTGAAGTATCCCAGGAAAACTGAAACCTGATACCCCAGGAGGACAGAGAGGACAGAAAATGCTACATATCAGCAGAGCCAGAACCCTCTTAGGTGACCTAACATAAAAACAAATTACCCAATAGCTCAAAGGCCCTAGCTGACCCCATGAAGCTGATGAGTGTAGGCACAATTATTAAACACTTCTAAACGTCTTCAGAGGGTCTGTTGTGATTCATATGTTATTCGGGAAATATGAGAGAAGTGGAACGAGCCAAGAGGTAGCCTTAGAAGGGAGAATTACAAGTTGCTGTGGCAAGGATTCACCCTGTTAGCAGCATGATGTCCCTCTAGGTACCTAGATAGGATTTATGAGCTATTTAACATCCTCTTTGCTGTAGGGCAGGGGTGCTGAAGGATGCGAAGTGATAGAAAGGTCAATTAGTAGACACCAACCATTTTCTTCACTGTCAATGGATCCATATTTCTATTATAACACGCCCTCCCCATTGTGTTCAGTAGCTTCTGACTCTGGCTCATTTCACAGACTGTACTAGATGAGAGGCTGAGAAGGAACATGAGTATTAGGCCCATAAATACGATCATTGGTTGGGCATGTAGACATTGGCCTAGCTCCCCTATATCCCCACAACAAGAAAGGTGATGCCAAGCAAATTAAAGTGGGCAGAAAATCCAGGGGCAATAAAAACATCTAGGCACAAAAAGCATGGCTGGAGGGTGTGGCTAGGACTGTCCTGCACTCTCAGAGCTGTTCTTGTTTGGTCTTCCTTTTTAGCGCCCTAGAAGGATAACCCTAGAAAAGCAAGTACATATGGCAGGGAAGCCTGTCTCCTTGTGTTAAAAAGAAATGGTTTTAGAATCCAAAGGTGTGACAGGACTATGAACTGTTGGGACTATGAGTTTTCAAAGAAAAGATTTATCTGAAGACTCAATAGAAAAGACAGATTCTCACACATACTAAGGAAAAGAGGTCTTCTGCCTCACATGTTCAAGTCTGTCTGTTGTAGCCATTTTAGTTGTATGTGGCAGGGAAATTTCAAAGTGATATGCTACTCAGATACGTATATGAGTCTGAGAATCTTTTAGTCTCTTCATATGAGTTGACTTTTCTAGTTAGCAGGCAGTTAGTCGGTGGATCTTACTGAGACTGGCAGGTGAGATCAGCATTTTATGATTGTCTGTCTGAGGGAAAAGTGTCCACATACATATTTTAATGAGTGCAATTTTCTGTACTAAGCACTCCTAATCATAATTCAATAATCCTTAGAAACCCAAAAACAAGCTTTCCAGGTCTATATGGTGAAGTCCAGACCTGCAGGAGCTACAGTATGAGTGCCTGTCTCAGAAAAACAAAAATGTTTTCAATATATTTTAAAATATACTTACACAGAAATTCTCCAATTACAAGACAGAGAATATGTTTTAAGGTAGATGGTATATAAATACCTGCTATATGTTATCAATCTAAAAAAAGGCCATAACTAATTAGTACTTTGCTTTCCTAGTGCATGACATTCCTTAGCTTCTAAAAAGTCTGTTATTTTAAAAATAACTAAGTTTCTTCATAGGAGGAAACTCATGTCTGGTACTATAAATCTGGACAAGAACTCATGAGTAGTGGAGTGGGGCTGAGTCCTAGGAGAAAACCTACTACTAATGTTCCACTAAATGGACAGAGTGTCAAACTGCCCTCTAAATTACTATCTCTCAGAAACAGCCATGGAGTCACCAGAATAAGCAAAAGGAGAGGTGTCCTGGTGAGTGTTGCCTGTTAGAAAGCCTCAAGGATGTCTCAGCTCTCAGACCTCTTCACAAAAACGTATTTTTGAAGTGGATGGCATTTAATACAGACTTCCAAGTGGTTGAAGTATAGAGAGTAAGTGTCTATGGGGTGCTCAGCTGTAAATGGGACATCTGTACCACACCCCTTCCCTCAGGGCTCACAGAATATTGACAAAGAAGAAACAGACCAATTGTAAGAGCCAGAGGTTAGGGAGAACCCAAGCGAAATGGTGTCTTGTGGAAATCATGTGACCACTGCTCTGATTAACTCACAGCAGCTATGGTTACCCCAACAAGATCAATCCAGTCACCATTGGAGCATGGAGAGGGAGGGGCTTACGAAGATCCACCCATAGCTGAGGAGCTGGAGGGGGGTTAAATACAATTAGAAATATATTGAAATTATACATTGAATGTGTAAAATACTCAAACAGTAAATAGACAATATTTTAGAATAACTGCATCCCTTGTTTTAACTTTAATTAGAGATACTTGAACATTTTTAAGACGAGTTAAGTGGCTTCTAAGGGCAAATTTTTATTCCAGACAGTATTCCCATTTCAGAATTGAAAACCGTTTTAGGCAAGTTAAGTAATGTGTCCTGAGGACAGTGTGGGAGGGAACAAACCTTCACCCTAAAGCTTATTGGTTTCTGGTGTGTGCCCACTAGCTTCCTTGTCAGGACTGGACCTCTAGATAAACATCCCCTGACTCCAGAGTCACAGATTCATCCCTGCAAACCTGCAGACAAAGGCAGCAGCTTTCTGTATTGATTTTGTATTGGCTGCCTTTCTTTGGAAATGTAACCAGGAGAAACATCATTCCTTCTTCTCACCCGTGAGCTGCATAGTTGTCCCCATTCCTCTTTGTGAGATGTCATCACCAACATTCATGGAGATCTCCCTAACTCCTCACGCTGGGATGGTGTGATTTTGTGAATTACCAAACACTTCTAATAGCTCCCTTAACGCTTTAGAGCAAGAAATGAGCGTTACTGCTTTATTCTTGAGTGTCTTCCTTACCAATCTAGCCTCTGGATTTCTGCACAGCTTGAGGGATACTGTGGGGACTCGGGAAATAGAGGCTTATGAGAAATGCCTCGTTGTTGGGAAAATGAAAGTAACTTGTGGGAGATATCTAAGATGATGGCAGCTGGAAGATGCTGGGTGGAGTTGAAGCCTGATTGTGGGTATAGCTGATTGGGTGAGCAAGACTTCCATGCTCGCGATCAGTGCATGATCACCATGTTACCAGGCTTGTGCTATGTGATGTAATAGGATGACCTTTAATGTGATTGGCCCATGTACCCTCATATGGAAACACCCTTTTGGTACTGTATATAAGCCAGGGAAGAAAATAGTAAAAAACGAGAAATGCTTAGCTATCACTCCTGTTGCGTCTATTTGTCTTCGGAGTGAAGGCTGGAGAGTTGGGTGGGCAACATATTCACTTTTCCCTGAGAACCCCCTTATGTGGTGATCACTCTGTATGGGCACCCTGACAGGATACCATTTCTTTTTTAATTTTCAACTGCCAGCTTCATTACCAAGAATCTCCACTAGCATCTCCCTCCCACCCCCACCCTACAGCTCTTTACTATAAGTATTTGATTTGTCTTAAGAATCTCTATCTCAAGAAGAAATTAAATCTATGAAGGAATTCAAAGAAGCCACAATTCTACAACTCAAAACAAGGAACAACACCATTAAAGAGCTCCAAGTCAAGGTGACAGAGCTTGAACAGGAAAAGGACAAGGCTATGAAAGATTTTCATACAAAAACAAGCAAGCTGGAGAAGGAAATGTACAAAACGAACAAAACCATACAAGACATGAAAATAGAAATAGAAACAATAGAGAAAACACAGTCAGAGTTAAAAGAGGAAGTGGAGAACCAAGGGAAGAGAACAGGAACTACGGATGTGAGTATCAACAATAGGATGCAAGAGATGGAAGACAGGATCTCAGGAAAGGAAGATTCAGTGGAAGAAATCAGTACAACATCCAAAGAAAATGAGAAGGCTAAAAAATCTCTCACCCACAACATCCAAGAAATCAAGGACTCAATGAAAAGACGGAACCTAAGAATTATAGGTATAGAGGAAAGAGAGGACTCCCGACTCCAAGGTCCAGGAAATATCTTCAACAAAATCATAGAGGAAAAC
>CAJQZJ010032702.1:2164020-2186674 GCA_907164525.1 Lophiomys imhausi | reverse complement strand
CAGAGAAGAAAACTCCACCCAAGAAAACAAAGGGAATAGAAAACCCCTCAGCAACTAAACCAAAAGAGGCACAGGACCACCACCTATACCAAACTAATGGGAAATAACAACCCCAGGTCACTAATATCCATCAACATCAATGGACTCAACTCCCCAATAAAAAGGCATAGGTTTACAGAGTGGATCCATAAGCAAGACCCTTCCTTATGCTGTATACAAGAGACACATCTAAACTACGAAAGATAGACACTGCCTCAGAGTAAAGGGCTGGGAAAACAAGCAAATGGACCCAGGAAGCAAGCTGGAGTAGCCATCCTAATATCAAACAAAACAGACTTCCAACTGAAGTTAATGAAGAAAGACAAAGAAGGGCACTATATACTCATTAAAGGGAATATTCATCAAGAGGAAATCTCAATACTGAACATCTATGCCCCAAATACAAAGGCAACTACTTTCATAAAAGAAACACTTCTAAAACTTAAAGCGCACGTCGATCACAACATATTAGTAGTGGGAGACTTCAACACCCCACTCACAACAATGGACAGATCATCAAGACAGAAGACAAACAGAGAAATATTGAGTCTAACAGAGATCATGAAACAAATGGACCTAACAGATATCTACAGAATGTTTCACCCAAACACAAAGGAATACACCTTTTTCTCAGCACCCCACGGAACCTTCTCCAAAATCGACCACATAGTTGGTCACAAGGATAGTCTCAATAGATACAAGAAAATTGAAATAACACCTTGTATCTTATCAGACCACCACGGAATAAAGCTGGTCTTCAACAGCAAAAGAATCAACAGAAAGCCTACACACACATGGAAATTGAACAGCTCCTTACTGGATGACCACTGGGTCAGGGAAGAAATAAAGAAGGAAATCAAAGAATTCTGAAAATCCAACGACAATGAAGACACAACATACCCAAACCTATGGGATACATTGAAAGCTGTGCTACGAGGAAAGTTCATAGCACTAAGTGCTTTCAAAAAGAAAATTGTGACAGCTCATGTTAGTGAACTAACAGCTAAGCTGGGTGAATTGGAAAAAAAAGAAACAAACACTCCCAAGAAGAGCAGAAGGCAGGAAATCATCAAACTTAGGGCTGAAAACAACAACTTAGAATCAAAAAGAACTACACAAAGTATCAATGAAACCAAGAGTTGGTTCTTTGAGAAAATCAACAAAATAGACAGACCCCTAGCCAAATTAACTAAAAGGCAAAGGGAAAGAACACAAATCAACAAAATCAGAAATGAAAAGGGAGAAATAACAACAGACATTGAGGAGATCCAGAAAATATTCGGGCATTACTTTAAAAATCTATATTCCACTAAATTTGAAAACCTAAGCGAAATGGACAATTTCCTCGATTAATTCCACCTACCAAAACTAAATCAAAATCAGATTAACAGCTTAAAAGCCCAATAACACCCAAGGAAATAGAAACAGTCATTAATAATCTCCAAACCAAAAAAAGCCCAGGGCCAGATGGCTTTAGCACGGAATTCTACAGGACCTTCAAAGAGGAACTAACACCATTACTTTTCAAACTCTTCCACCACATAGACACAGAAAGAACACTGCCAAACTCATTCTATGAGGCCACTGTCATTCTGATTCCTAAACCACACAAAGACCCAACAAAGAAAGAGAACTTCAGACCAATCACCCTCATGAACATAGATGCAAAAATACTTAATAAAATACTAGCAAACCGAATTCAAGAACACATCAAAAGTATCATACACCATGATCAAGTAGGCTTCATCCCTGGAATGCAGGGATGGTTCAATATACGAAAGTCTATCAATGTAATTCACCACATAAACAAGATGAAAGAAAAAAAACCACATGATAATCTCGCTAGATGCAGAAAAAGCATTTGACAAAAATCCAACACCCCTTCATGCTAAAAGTTCTAGAGAGAACGGGCATACAAGGACCATACCTAGAAATAATAAAGGCAATATACAGCAAGCCAGTAGCCAACATCAAATTAAATGGAGAGAAACTTGAAGCATTTCCTCTAAACTCAGGGACAAGACAAGGATGTCCACTTTCACCATATCTCTTCAATATAGTACTTGAAGTCCTTGCTAGAGCAATAAGACAACTAAAGGAGATCAAAGGGATAAAAATTGGAAATGAAGAAGTCAAATTATCCCTATTCGCAGATGATATGTTAGTATACATAAGCGACCCCAAAAACTCCACCAAAGAACTCTTACAGCTGATAAACAACTTCAGCAAGGTGGCTGGATACAAAATTAACTCAAAAAAATCAGAAGCCCTTCTTTATACAACAAACAAATATACTGAGAAAGAAATAAGGGAAACAACCCCCTTCACAATAGCCACAAACAACATAAAATACCTGGGGGTAACCCTAACCAAGCATGTAAAGGACCTATATAACAAGAACTTCAAGCCCCTGAAGAAAGAAATGGAAGAGGCCTTTAGAAGATGGAAAGATCTCCCATGCTCATGGATAGGTAAGATCAACATAATAAAAATGGCTATCCTACCAAAAGCAATATATAGATTCAATGCAATTTCTATCAAAATACCAACACAATTCTTTATAGACCTGGAAAAAGCTATTCTCAACTTCATATGGAACAACAAAAAGCCCAGAATAGCTAAATCAATCCTGTCCAATGAAAAAACATCTGGAGGTATCACCATCCCAGACTTCAAGCTGTACTACAGAGCAACAGTAATAAAAACAGCATGGTACTGGTATAGAAACAGACCAGTGGATCAATGGAATCGAATTGAAGACCCAAACATGGACCCACACACCTATGGCCAACTAATCTTTGACAAAGAAGCCAAAACCGCACAATGGAAGAAGGACAGCATCTTCAACAAATGGTGCTGGTCCAACTGGATGTCCACTTGCAAAAGAATGAAATTAGACCCATACCTATCACCTTGTACAAAACTTAATTCCAAGTGGATCAAAGACCTTAACATAAGGCCGGCCACACTAAAGACACTAGAAGAAAAAGTAGGAGAAACCCTCAAACTCATTGGCACAGGTGACAACTTCCTGAACAGAACACCAACAGATCAGGACCTGAGATCAACAATCAATAAATGGGACCTCATGAAACTGAAAAGCTTCTGTAAGGCAAAGGACACTGTCATTCGAACAAAACGGCAACCAACAGACTGGGAGAAAATCTTCACCAACCCCACATCTGATAGAGGGCTATTATCTAAAATCTACAAAGAACTCAAGAAACTAAAAGCCAAGAAACCAAATAATCCAATCAAAAAATGGGGATGGAGCTAAATAGAGAATTCACAAAGGAGGAATCCCTAAGGGCTGAGAGACACCTGAAGAAAGGTTCAACATCCTTAATCATCAGAGAAATGCAACTCAAGACGACCCTGAGATTCCACCTAACACCTGTTAGAATGGCTAAGATAAAGAGCTCAAATGATAGCGCATGCTGGCGAGGGTGTGGAGAAAGGGGAACCCTACTCCATTGCTGGTGGGAGTGCAGGCTTGTGCAACCACTATGGAGGTCTGTCTGGCGATATCTTAGAAATCTAGGAATAACCTTGCCTCAGGACCCAGCCATACCACTTCTGGGTATACACCCAAAGGACCTCTCACGGAGACATAGGGAAGTCTCCTCATCTATGTTCATAGCAGCCTTATTTGTAATAGCTAGAAACTGGAAACAACCCAGATGTCCCTCAACTGAAGAATGGATTAAAAAATTGTGGAACATCTATACAATGGAATATTACTCAGCTATAAGAAACAATGAAATCATGCAATTTGCAACCAAATGGATGGATCTAGAGGAGCTCATCGTGAGTGAGCTAACCCAGTCTCAGAAGGATGCACATGGCATCTATTCACTTATACTAGGATTTTAACTATATCGTACAGGATATCTGTAGTACAACCAACACACCAAAAGGAACATGGACATAAATTTTTTTTTATCTTTTTCTTTTTCCTTCTGTTTTTCTTTTTTCTTTTTCCTTTTCCCTTCTCTTTTTCCTCTGTTTTTTTGTGGATATTCTTTGTTTTTGTGGGTCTGTGTGTTTGTTGGTCTTTTTTTTAGTATTCCCCCAGCAGCAAGGAGACACCTTTCACTGGCAGTACTGCCTCGTAGGCCCCCGGAGAATGAAGAGGCTCTTGGCCCTCATATGACTCCTGATCTGTGGTGAGAGAATGTTAGGCAGGGACACTCCATCCGAGAGGAACAAGACGGAAGGGTCAGGGGGTAGAGCATGGGAGGGTGGGGCTGGGAAGCGGGAAAAGAGGACAATATGATAAGGATGTAACCTGAAGCAACAAACAAATAAATTTATTAACTAAAAAAAAAAAAAAAAGGCAGGTGACAGGGCTGAAACACTGTGAATGGAATAGAGGATACAGCCATTCGGCCTGGTTTTGCAGACCTCCAGGTGTCGAGAAGACGTGGAGCTAAGGTAAAATACAAGAGAATTGTGGTATTGGCCCATGCCTTTGACTTCAGCGGAGAAGGGGGGAGCACCGTAGAGTTGGTGGTCTTATGTATTCTGGAGTCATACAGAGCGGGGTGGTGAGGGTGCATACTCTTGGTCCCACCATTCAAGAAGAGTACACCCTTGGTCCCAGCTCCCAGCACACTGGAGACAGAAACGGGCAGATCCCGGAGCTCAGGGTCAGCCTGATGCTGGGCAAACTCTAAATAGAGAAAGACTTTGATCCAGGAGTGGTGGAACACATCTTTGACCCCTTCAGATGGGAAACACAGGTCTCTGATCCCAATAATTAGAGTTCAGAGACACACACATGGGATTTGCAGGGACCTAGGTTTGGAGATTACTTACAAAAGGCCTTCTCGATGCAGGCAGATTGTCCTTTGGGATCTCAAAATATATACACCAGAGCTGGTTTAGCTCCAAGGTGACAGAATGATTTCTTCTTTAACCCGGATTGAAAGATAACGCTTTGTATGTTGTCAGAAGGCCAAATTTGCTTCAGGAGAAGTACTACCTAGCCCCCCCCCCCAAAAAAAAGAGGGCAATTGTCCCAGGGTTGGGATTGGGGCAGGGCTCTGTTCTCATCTTTCCAGGAGAATCGAAGCGTCCTTTAGGGGAGCCCGGGGATGGCTGGACAGTGGAAACCTCAGCAGAGAGCAGAATCAGGCACCAAGGAGGACGAGTGACCCAGTTGATTCTGCCTGGCAGACTTCCTCAATAGCTGTCTCCATCGGGGGCCTGCAACCACCACGGCAATCCAATGTCGCTGGGACCTTTCAGGTCTACACAATGCCCCGGCAGGAACCTCAGTGAAGCTTGCAAGATCAGCTTCTCCCTACAAACCCCTTAGGTCATCTAAACAGCTGAGAACAGAAGGACTGAACATAAAAGGAGTGTACTAACATTTTTAACCATTTTTTCCATTTGAGTTCGGGCCCCAAACAGGTCTACTACGACCCAAATCAGCAGGAAGTCACTTTAAAAGAGCGACGTCCCATGCCCAGAGGGTGGGGAAGGTGTTTCTCCGCCCTTCTTTTTGGTTATTTGAAGGATAACTGAAAACTCCGATATTTAGGGGAAGAGATTACAAGCTGATAAATGGTCCTGTTTAATGGGTTTTGGAGGTTAGCCCCAGGGACTTCCTACTTTTCCTTTTCTGTATCCTTCTTCCTCTCCTATGTAGGAGTGCATAGGCTTGAGAAAAATGAGATATAGACATAGCACAGGAAGGTCCAAGAAGGGGCAGATTATTGAATATGCCCTTATACCTTTGTATATTGATACAAAATTAGTAGTTTATTTTGCTAAAGTGGTATTGACCATTGTTTATTGTGCAAAAATAAGATTGTATTGGATTACATCGGTATTGATCTTTGTATATTGATACAAAATTAAGATTATAGTTGGCCACAATGGTATTGACCCTTGTATATGGATGTAATATTAAGATTGTATTGGGCTACATAGGCATTGATCTTTGTATATTGATACATAATTAAGAGTATATTTAACCACAATTGAATAGATCTTTGTATATTGATACAAAATTAAAGGTAACGCTTCCTAATGGTATCATACCTAGAGATACTTAAAAATAAAATGTGAAGCTCTGGCCTCTTGATACCAACCGTCTAAAACGGTCTAGGATAGTTAAGTAAAACAAACTCCTAGTCATGCAAACATGTCACTTTGTTAGCTACTATGATAGTCTATCACAGATATTCTCTAAACTACCCAGTAATCAAGTTGCTAAGAGACAAGCAACATTTGTTTATCTAAATACAAGAGATGGATAGGGCATCTTCAAAAACCCCAAGAGATCTGCAGAATATGGCATTCAAAGATGTTATCTTAAATCAAGATTTTCTTTTTTTTTGATATCGAGACATATCAGCGCCTGACAGCACCCCCTATTCTACTCCAAGTAGAAGATAAGCATCGAAGAACCTCCACTGTAAGATGGTTGAATTAGTGGCAAGCCTATCTCTTGGCATGAAAAAACCCCTTGCACCAACTGCAGACAGACTTCTGTCCAAAAAGGACAAAACTTGGTAGCAGAGAAGTCGACAGCCTAACTCTGCCAAGACAGGGTAGGTAAGTCCTTCATAATCCCTGCTCTACAACAAATGTCTGTCAGAGAAACAGGACCCAAAGGCTGAAGACTGATGCAGGAATGTATGGAGAGAAAATGGGAGCTGTCCAGGCAGTCATTGGTATGTCCTTTCTTAGTTTTGGAAGCTGCAGGCCCTGCACTTCCTATATAAGCAAATATATTTATCCCTCTCAGGTCTCTGAGGTGGTTGAAGAATAGACAGAGTCTCATAGCTAAATTTTGAGTTGTTTAGGAATCAAGAGGGTGTTATAGATCTAAGAAGATACTCTTAAAAGTGTGTTGCAAGTTAGTATGAATGTTGAGTCAGATATAGACCTTTAAACACATGGAGATGGTTAGATAGTAGAATGTTAAAGTCAGGGGCCAAATATGTATAAACTGGACATTGGGAAGGTATACTGGGCCATTTAACTCTCATAAATGTGGCATATTTATATCTGTTGTTTTGTATAATACTTACTGTTATAAGAGAAGGAACCATCTGTTGGACTGAAAGGGGAAACTTCTGGGGGGAAGAGGGTGGAAGGGCGGGATAGGAAGGGAGAATAGGGAGGGGTTTGTGACTGAGATGTAACTTGAAGAAAAAACAATAAAGTATTTATATAAAAAAAAAAAGAATCTCTATCTCACCAGGCAGGGGGACACAGTTCTTTAATCCCAGCACTCAGGAGGCAGAGGCAGGTAGGTCTCTGAGTTTGAGGCCAGCCTGGTCTACAAAGAGTTCCAAGACAGCCAGGGTTATACACAGAAACCCTGTCTCAAAAAACCAAGAAAAGAAAAATGAATCTCTTGCTCCTCTGCAAAAACAGAACACTGGCTGGTTGTTTCTTAAGGCTCATAATCTCTTCAGGCTCAATCATGATGTGATTAGTGAATGCTTCACGCACACAACATAAACTAGGCCACTAGAGTGGTTTCTGTGTGTTCAGATCTCTAGGTCTTAATACATCATCATAGATTCCTTAAAAATGCCTATGGAAAATTGGTTACAGAGATGGGTGACCAAGGGTGAAAACATAGATAAAGAAAATGATCACAGAAGATGGGACTCAGGACATTTATAATGAGAATTTCCAAAACTGTCAAAGATCTAAAAGATGGAGAAGGACAGGAAGCCAGGTACTAACTCTTCAGGTCAAGAGACAATAGGATCAAAAGCTCCCAGAGGGGAGGGAAGACTGGAAGAAGGAGCCATTGAAGAGGATGATGATATGCATAAGGCACAAGTCAGTCCACAGCCCTGACTCCTGACACTCCTGGGCAGCAGTGAGCTTCTCTGGATGCCCCTCAACAGTGTATCAGTAACTAAACTAATAGACCTCTGCTATGTCAACAAACAAAACAAGAATTTGTAACACACAAAGCTTTGTGAATGCCAAGTTGTTAATAGTACACACATGGAATTGTGCTTCTTAAAGTAGTAATGAAACTACTTATTGATGCATTCACCATGCTGGAGTATGTAGTGTCCTAGTGAACACAGCCCTGACATATAATGATGTGCCATTTTAAACCATACATGTGAGGGCTGGGGATGCGGGTCAATGAGAAGAGTGCTTTCCTAAGAATATGTATGCTAACAGAGTAAAACATTTTATATAATATAGTTCCTCAAATTTCAGCAAGAAGTATTTGTGCCAGGCTATTAGCATCTGTGCAACAACAGTTTGGAAATGGTGGAACGGCTGTATGAAATTATCTAAATACTTGAAAATGTGTGAAACTTCGAGTGTCCTCTTGGGGACTTAAAGCTATAGTGATTTAATAGAGTAATGAAAATTGTTCTTGGATTTATGGGGCAAATGAGCTGAGGACAATTTGTGGGTTTGGGAAATGAAGTCAGATGCTATTTAATGCCCAACATTCTTGGGCTCACTAAGACAAACTGCAAGGCAAATCCGGGGTCTTCATCACCATGCGTGCTGCCCTCCTAAGCAGCCATCTTTCTCTTCTAGATATGGTGTTGGGTTTATTTCAAATAGTTTGAAAAGAATGAACTTAGTTCAGTGACAAGTAATCATAAAAAAATTAATCATGTGTTTTATGCACAGTTAGCATGTTGATTTTACAGTGACAACTGAAACAGAAAGCTCAAAGGGAAAGGTGGGTTGGCAAGGCCCCAGAGAGAGGACATGCATGAGAGGACACAGGAAAGTTTCCAGGACATCCACTGGTGACAGCTCTTCGAAACACTTCATAGCAATTTTAAAATTTGACATCATGTCAAACTGACTCTTTCTATCCAGTTTGGTGGGGGGGGTAGATCAAGACCTAAGTCTTGAGGCTTTTTAAATTAGACTGTTGCAGTGGGTGAGGTGGGAGCTAGAATTTGCCTGCTATTCTTGTGAGTTGGTGTCCTCTAATTCCAAGACATAAAATGATTATTTTCCCTCAAAAGTTTATTATCAATGCTACCCAATGCAGAAAAAAAAAAAAATGAGGCTGAACGATTTATGAAGTCTGCCTGCCAGGAATCAATTGATCTCCAAACAGACAGTGCTATGTGGATTCAATTCAAATAAATCATGTGCAGGAAGCCAAATAACATTTAAATCTAGATGCACACACTGGCGATGGGGAGGTAAGTACACAGATCTAATTTCAGAATTAGAGGATTCGGGAGAACCACCCATTCTGCGCTTAACTGAGTAAGAAAGTATGGCAAGTTTGATCACTCAGAGAACAAAACTCTGAGTCTAAGTGAAGCGGATTCCATGGCACGTGCATCATGCTTTGCATTTCCTGGGATGCTGGGGAAATAGTCAAATGCTAAAAACATGTGCTTGGCTCTATCCCTGGGGGATTAAGTAACAGAAGAGTCAGTAACAGAGTAGCCATTAATGGAAAAAAACAGTGGAATAATGGATTCTTGGGGCAAGTGACTTTAAAGGTAGACAATCCATACTCTAAGGAAATTTTTCTTCTATTAGATGGATCCTGTCAACAAATCATCATGCTGTCATCCCGTCTTTAAAACAAATGAAAATTTATTATGTGATTTGTACACACCATACACCATTTCAGAATGTCACATTCTATCCCACAAATTCTTACGTGGCAATTAAGAATAAAAACATATTTAAAAAATTAAAGTTAAGACTTTTAAAAGCCAAGTGTGGTGGCACACTCAAGAGGCAGAGATAAGGTGGATCTCTGTGGGTTCAAGGTCAGCCTGGTTTACATAGTGAGTTCAGGTAAGACAGGGCTGCACAGTGAAACCCTGAGCTCCATACCAAAAACAAAAAACCAAACTTCATGGTTATCTTTGTGTCAAATTTCTCTGTGGAACTTTCCAGAAAAGCCAACACTGCTGCAGCTGCCTCAGCTCCCACAAGGTAGCACTGCTATTTGCATAAACATCTTGCTCGAAGTTGCAAGCAATTTCAACATTGTAAAGTTCAGTGACGGTTCCTGAACTTTTCGACCGCTGGACCCAATCTCTTCAGCAGCAGCCACCACAGTTGATGTGTAAAGACACTTATACCATCCATGTCCTCTGGGGTCCCTCCATTGCCTTCCCTTCCGTCTGGCTCCCACCTTGTCTTTGCTTCCCTACACTACAGTGACCTTCCTAGAAAGTGATCCACACCATATTACCCTTGTTTAAAGTGTCCTGTGATGACTTACTCTGAATAAAGTCTGTCTTTATCAGGGCCTATGAGACCCCTCATGCCATTCCTATCCCAGCCCACCCTTCATGTCACTGCCATATCAAGCAGCTCCTTGCTGTTTCTCAAAGGACTTCCATACCTGCCCTCAAATCTACCTAGAACGTGCTACCACACAGGACCCTTCTCCCTCAATTTTTGAGCAAGGTCTTTGCTCCAATGTCCTAAAGCTTTCTGGAGACACCTCCAAAAGATGCCTTACACACTCATGATCCCAGGAAGCTGCTGCTGTCTGCAACGTGGCTGTCACTGCAGTTAGTCCAACATTTCATACCACGTGCGCCTGACTGAATTTATTCATGTGTCCCTTCCAATGGGAACGGAAGCATTCCATGAAAGCAGTGTCTTCGTTAATATCCCCAGTATCTAGGACTCGGCCTGAAAAGTACTCGAAACATTTTTAAAATAAGTGAACAGCTAGGAATAACTAGGAATGTTTATCCATTCCCACTGTAAATACCAGCTAGGAGTGTAAAGGCAAATGTCTCCAGTGATTGTGACCTGCAGGGGAAGTTTTTCTTGGCCATCCACATAAGCATTTTGTACTTACGGTATATAACTGTGGAATCTTATGTCATGGACCATCGACCACAGGAAAAATTAAAACAAATCTCTGGCCACAAGGAAACAGAAAGCAACAATTAAGGGCTAGAAACATGATTAGACAATTAGTCACCATGGGCTTTTGCCAGAATAACCAAGAGCACAGCCCAGGGGCAAGACAGAGCTAGGCTGGAGTCACTGCTGTGTGCTGCTTACTCTGAAACTCGCTGTTTACTCTCCATTTCTCTGAGAACAATGATTTGTAAAATTCAGTTAACCCCCTAGAATGGTAAAAGTGTCATCATGGCATAATGTCCTTGCACAGTCCCTGGTACAGAAAAAGAATTTAATATACACTGGCTTTACTATTTTTTAATAATTTATTTTTATTTTATGGGCATTGGTGTTTTGTCTGTATGTCTGTGTGAGGATATCAGATTCCCTGGAACCAGAGTTGCAGATGGTTGTGAGCTGCCATGTGGGTGCTGGGAATCTAACCAAGGTCCTCTGAAAGAGCAGCCCTAACCACTGAGCCATCTCTCCAGCCCAGCTTTATTATTTTTAATACATTATCCAAACAATATTCTGTTCACTTTCAGGATATTTAAAAATAACACAAATAGTTATACACATCTCCCTAATGGGAGGGGAAAGAGTGTGTTTGCTGGCATTATTCATGAGGGTTTTTTGTTTTTGTTTTTATTACTCTATATATTTTCTCAGAAACCTACATGTAACACTATTAAAGAGTTCCTTTAGTGAAGACAATAAGGACTGCATAAAGAGGACATCTGCTCACAAAGCACAGTCAGAGCATGCATGAACTGGCCCGAGGCCCCCTACACATATGTAACTGATGGGCAGCTTGGTCATCATATGGGTCACCTAGCAAATAAAGTTGGGGCTGTCTCTGACAGAGACTCTGATGCCTGCTTTTTTATCACTTCCCCCTAACTGGGCTGCGGTGCATGGCCTCAATGGAAGAGGATGCACTCAGTACTGATGGGACTCGATGTGCTGGGATGTGATGGTATTGGGGGCTCCCATTGTCCGAGGAGAAGGGGAGGGGACATAGGGAAAGGGGGTGGGAGGGCAGGACCCAGAGGAAGGGAGGGAGGGGGGCCACAATTGGGATGTAAAATGAATAAATAAACTTAATTATAAAAATATAAAAAATAAAAGAACAACAACAACAACAAAAGAGTTGTCGAGCGCTGAGGAGATGGCCATGCAAGCATGAGGGCTGGATATCTGGAAACCGCATAAAGCTGGACAAGTAACATGCATCTGAAATCCTAGTGCTCACACAGTGAGGTAGAAGTCATGGAGAGGAGAATCCCAAGAAGCTAGTGAGACAGATAGCCTGGTACATGAGGTGGAGAACAAAAAAACCCTGTCACAATGCTGGTGAGACTTGTTGCCTGACCTCCACATACACTTCTACACACAGACACAGTCAATCAATATGCAAAAAGATACAAACAGCATTACTGAGAACGTGGAATCTCCTGCTTGAACTGTTTATTCATTGAACTCTGCGCACATGCCTGAGTTCTTCCTGCTTACAGCCTGAGAACTGGGAAGTCAGGGGCAAGCCCCCCGGGTGAGGTAGAGCCATCCTTTCTGTGCAGGTTGGGCTGGTATCTTCTACTTGTCTCATAAAGGTTTTTTTTCTCCCAGGACCTGAGTGGTCTGTTCTGGGGTCCTCTTCTCTGCTGCTTTGCTTCTGTTACTAATCTTAAATGTGTCTGTTATTTCTGACTACATAAAACAAAAAAAGAGTCCCTTTTTCCTGTGTCCATTCAACAGATCTATAAAAAGGTCGCTATGTATCAGAACTCATAGCAAGGCTTCAGAAAACAACATCAGGGTGGCACCTGGTGCTACCTGCTATAGACACATCACAGAGACTCAAAGTCATCTCACCATGAGAGCTTGGGGTCCTCAGCACCCACAGAAAAGTCTGACCATGGCCAGCTGTGAGTATCTGTATCCCAGCGCAGGGCACAAGAGCCAGGCTGCCCCAGGGAGCTCTCAGCCAGCCTACCTAAAATGGTAAGTTCCAGGTTCAGTGAAGACTCTATCCTTTTTTCTCTAATTAGGTTATTTATTATACATCCTGATTGCAGCCCCCCTCCCTCCTCTCCACTGGATTCCATCCTCCTACTCTCTTCCCCCTTTCCTCCCTTCCCCTTCTCCTTGGACAAGGGGAACCCCACCTCCATCAATCTGCCCTGGCTCTTCAAGTTGCATCAGGACTAAGAGCATCGAAGAGACTATCTTAAAAAAAATAAGTGGAATCTGGGCACAGCGGATCACATATTTAACCTCAGCACTTGGGAGGCAGGGGCAGGCAAATCTCTGTGAGTTTGAGGCCAGCTGGTCTATACAGTAAATTCCAGGATAGCCAGGGATACATAGTGAGACTCTGTCTCAACAAATAAATTAAAAGGTAGAGAAGAACTGAAGAAGATATCCTAAAATCAAGCTGTGGCCACCACAGGTATATGTACACATGCATATTCCCACATACATGTGTGCTTACACAGAAATACACACACACACACATGCATGCCAGATCTGTGGCCCATCAGAAAGAGATAACTATCTACTCAAAAACAAAAACCATAGTACTAAATGTCTTGAAGTGATACACTTTATTTTCTCTTGCCTTCTGCCACTGTGATTGATTAAGATCAACTGGAAGTTTGATCAATCAAGAAGCTTCTGTCACTGTGGTCACACCTACTTCTAGTAACCCAAGCTGTTGACTGGCAAGAGAACCATGCATGTGCTAAATATTGTGTAGGGTGATGTCTATGACTTGCATTCAAACCCTGACAGACAGGAACCCACAAGCTTCAGATTCATCAGTTGCTGCCATCAGGTGACAGTGACAGGTTCCATACATTCTACTGAAGTGAAATCTACCACTAAGGTGCATGTCCACAACTGTCATGTATATGTGTTATGGGTTGGCCTAGGCTGCTATGTGATTAAATGTTATTTTCTGGCTCCCCATAAACTCTGGTGACATCAAATGACATTTGTAACTCTTGCCTCTAAGTCATCTCTGATTGGTTGAATAAAAGTTGCCTATAGCCAGGGGTAGTCAAAAGAGAGGTAGGTAGAGCTGAGTTGTCGGGCTTTTAAGGGAGGAAAAGGATCACAGGAAGGAGAAGCACAAGGAGAAGGAAGGGGAGAGGGCCACTATAAGTCAGATGGGTCAAAATTCCACATGGCCTGGAGGTTGGAATGACATGGAATGTATATGGAAGTACCATGAGGTTTTATCTGGGGAGGTAGAAAGCTAGCATAGAGAATTAAGGTTTGCCTAGCCCCTGTGCTACAAGGCATTATAAAGTGCATCAGGTGTCTGTGTGTTTACTCACAAGTGGGCTAAGGGATAACTCCACTGCCCTAGCAATCTTATTAATTAATTATAAATATTAACTATTTTCATCAACATATATGTGACCAGGACTAAGCAAAAAGGTTTGCTTCAGCAAGCCTGTTGGGCTTTAGATTTCTACCTCCGGTGAAGGAGTTCAATGAACATGTGAGTATTTTCTTTCATATTTGTGGGCATCCAGAATGGAAAAAAAAACAAAACAATAGCAACCCAACATTGGCAGGGGGCTTGGCACCCCACCCATAGTGGAGAATGCAGCCATATTAAAGCCTCCAACTCTGCCTTGCCAAGCAGACACCATGGGTAGTCCAGTGATTTACTCTGTGTCAGAATGTTTCCCCTACAACAGAAATCAGAAGGATTTTTTTCCCTATCTATCAGAATATCAGAATCTGATGCAGATTTGTAATTACACAGTTTACTCATTTACCCAAAACATTTTTCCTTCTTCACGTCATCATTTTGACAAGCAATGGTTTGCCCCAGCTGATCAACAGACCATCACTAATTCCCTTGTCTTCCAGTGTTTATTCATTTTAAAACATAGCAAAATTGGATAAGGCATGTCAAAACAATTTTTTATAAACTAATTATATTACTGATAGTGAAAAAAGCTGAAATTCTTTGTGATTTTTAGATGAAAGTTCATATCAAGTCTTTTCTGGCAAAGATGTTACTAACCACAAAAACATCTCCTGGGATGGTAGATCTGCACAAATCGGGGGCCCCAGCCTGCATGAGAGACAGCAGGATAAATGTGGGCACCACTGGAAGTAAAACAAAAAGCCATTTGTGAGTTGCTTGTATCAAAGAATTTTATATCATTAATACCTATATATTCTCATTTGAAGCCATATAACACACACACACACATCTTAAACTTCTGTGGATAAAGAATAAGCAGGGTGCAGCTTGGGGAAGGGTGGGATAGTATTTGTTTTATTCTGACTGTCGTACTCTTTATGATCCTTCCCTCTCTATGTGAAGGTCCAGGCAGAGAGGAAGGGCCGCCTGCCACTTTCCTTGTACTCAGTCTGATGAGACATCCAAGAGGCATTCTAACAGGCAGCCCTACCCAGGACACTTCTCCTTCTGTTTGTTCTGCTGACTCCATGGATGTTTCTTTACCAGCTCCTTGCTTCATAGTTCACCCTGTAAAATTACATTAACTGGTCAAAATAACTACCATTATTTACTACAATTTAGCTGTAGTAAAATGGAGGAAAGAAAATAACTTTAAATATGAAATTCTGCCATAGCTGAACTAAAACAAATCTATAGTTTCAATGTATTTTTAGTATAAAAAAGTTATCATTTAACCCAAAACTCTAGAAAAAATAGCAGCAAAATAAATCATAAAAGAGTAAAAATGACAAATATATTTTTCTTAAATTTTTATTTAACATATAAAATAAAAATAATAACTGTAAAAAATAACATAATTGTATACCAGAAGTACACATTTAACTATAGATAAACAACAGATAGAAGTGTATTTTTTTTTAAAGATTAAGACCATGCAAAACTTTGTTGAAATAAATGTGTGCTCACACAGAAAGCTTGTCACATAAGAACATTAGCATCAGGGAAGGGGAGCTCCAAGAACTGCAAGAACTCATAAGAAAGTATCATATGAATATACTTCAGTGCATTTTTAGGTGTCTTTGTCAAAGGTTTTCCTCAAGGACACAGAACTACATTAGCAAGCGACTGCTGGGTAACAAATACGGCTTACGGCAATGCACATGCACTACTGCTCCTGTGCTTCAGGTGATCTGTTTCATGTTTACTCTTCTGCAGTCCCCACTGGCTAGCTATGCTCGGCTGGCCCTGCCTGGGACCTTGTACAGGTGCTGTCTGACTCCAGGCTGGTCTGGAACGGTCTTGGATAGGCTACTGGCTTTCTTTATGTGGTCTCTCATTTTCCAGCAGGCCAGCTTGGGTGGATTCGCATAGAGACAGAAGATTTCTAAGAATAAGACGAAATCACACAGGCTATTTTAAGGCCTGGGCTTTATAAATGCTCTTATTACTCCCATCAGAGTCTATTGGATGTTGCAAACTTGGCTGAGTTGAGATGAAATGAAAGCTTTGACTGGCATGGATACAGGAGAGCCATTGTGTACATCCATGTGGTCACATTGCCCAGATCATCAGCTATGAGAAACTCTAGATACACTCGGAAGACTGAGAGGTCAACCCAATGTCCACTTCATGGTCAAAACCACTTGCCTGTTCCTCCAGTCAGCGCTTTCAAACTCCCCCAAAATACTCCAGGGTATTTCAAAACTATAAATAATTCTTGTCAGAGCTTATGCAGAGTGTGAAAAACTCTAGTTCTCTTTATGAAGCTGGTATGAGCTGATATTGACATACCAAAGCAAACTAGAGATTATTATAATTTCTGACTGTAAGAGTTTAAAAACCTGAAATATAATAGAAGCAAACAAAATATGGAGGAACATTAAATGAGCAAGGCTCATAGTCATTGAATGGTTTCTTTTAGGAATTCAAGAATGGCAAATATATAGCAAATATATATTAATATAATTCAACACATTCAGCAAGTTAAAAAGATGTTCAATCATCTTGACTAAAGAGTAAGAATATATTTGATACATTTAACATTTAATTATATTCAAAGAGGAGTCAAAGCAATTCATGCAATTTTGTCTTAAAAATGGTTTTGAAGTAACAAGCCAACAGAAACCTAACTGTGTTGGAACTGGTCGGGTAAATACTGCTGACAAAATGGATGAGAAGTTCATGATTGCTGAATGCCTTTAGAAAGCAGAAGCAGAAGCTAATCACACTGAAATCTCTTTTCAACAGATATTTCAGACTCTTTAATATACTATTATATTTCTATAACTCATTCTGCTATCACTCTTTTTAAGACAGGACCTCCCTACATAGCCCCAGCTGTCCTGGAACTCATGTCCAGACCAGCCTCAGACTCACAGAGAAGTGCCCTCTGCTTCCTGACTGTTGGCATGAAGGGTGTGCACTGATCCATCTGGCATTGACTCTTCACTTTTTAAAAAAATGGCTTTATGGTTTATTAATGTATATTTATATTCTTTGTACAGTGATGGTTTTCATAGAGGCAAATTCTTCCAAGTACATCATTACTACCTTGTCTACATTCAGCCCTCACACTCTCCCTTTCATCCCCCACCTCCATCCCAATGTTCTTCCTTTACCCTTGTACAGTGATGATTTTCATAGAGGCAAATTCTTCCAAGTACATCATTACTACCTCGTCTACATTCAGCCCTCACACTCTCCCTTTCATCCCCCACCCCATCCCAATGTTCTTCCTTTACCCAGTCTCCTTTCTGCTGCTACATCATTTATATATTTGAATGATTTTATATATCTACACAAATCTATACAGATCCAAAATACTGAGAGAAAATATATTTTTGTCAGTCTATCTTAATTCATTTAAAATAGTAATCTTTAGTTGTACCCATTTTATTGCAAATGACATAATTTAATTCTTTGAGGCTGAATAAGTCTTTTGTGTATATACTCCAGCTTTCCTTTACATGTTCATCTGTTGGTGGACACAAGGCTAATTCCATGACTTAGTATGAATAGTGCTTCAACAACCATGGATATGGAAATATCCATGTTGTGGTAACTTAGTGTCCTTTGGGCATATAATTATATATTTATCCTTCTCAGCTCTCTGAGGTGGTTGAAGAATAGACAGCTTGAGTCTCATAGCTAAATTTTGAGTTGTTTAGGAATCAAGAGGGCGTTCTAGATCTAAGAAGATGGTTATAATAGTGATGCAAGTTAGTATGAAAGCTAAGTCAGTTACAGAACTTTAAACTCATGGAGACTGTTAGAAGGTAGAAGGTTAAAGTCAGGGGCCAAATATGTATGAACTGGATATTGGGAAGGTATACTGGGCCATTTAACTCTCACAAATGTGGCATATTTAATTCTGCTGTTTTGTATAGAATTTACTGTTATAAGAGAAAGAATCATTTGTTGGATTGAAAAGGGAAGCTGTTGGGGAAGAGGGTGGAAGGGTGGGACAGGAAGGGGGAATAGGGAAGGGTTTGTGACTGAGACGTAACTTGAAGAAAAAAAAATAAAGTACTTATATATAAAAAAAAGGAGTGGTACAGCTGGCTCATATAGAAGTTTTCCCCCTTTTATTGAAAATAGATTCTTTTCTCATACAATATATCTTGTTTACAGTTTCTTCTCTGTTAAATCCCTCCCCTCATGCTCAGGGAACCCCACCAAAGTGGAGGCAGAAAGAATGTAAGAGCCAGAGGGGATGAAGGACACCAGGAGCACAAGGCCCTCTGAATCAACTGAGCAAGTCTCATAAGAACTCACAGAGACTAAAGCAGCAAGCACACGGCCTGCACAAGACTGCACCCGGTCTTCTCTGTACATATTAAAGCTTTCAGTTTAGTGTTTTTATGGGACTCCTGAGAATGTGAATGAGTATGTCTCTGATTCTTGTGCCTTCTCTTGGGGCTCTTTTATTTTTCTGTTGGCTTGGCTTGTCCATCTTCCAGGTGATGTTTTTTGTTTTATCGTAGTATATTTTATTTTGTTATGTTTTGCTGTTATCTCTTAGAAGCCTGCTCTTTTCTAATGAGAAACAGAGAGGAAGTAGATTCAAATGGAAGGGGAGGGGGGAAGGAACTGGGAGGAGTAGAGGAAGGACCAACTGTAGTCAGGACCCTTCGCTTTTAAAACAGTACCTTAAGAAACTTTAGGAAACATTGCTCTAAAAATGTTCTCTTTGTTTGGGTATGGAAAAGCCAAATATTATAATTACTGACTCCCTATATGACTCTCCAAACTACCTGGAATACCACTTGCAGTAGCTTACTTCTAGAACTTTTCCAAGAGGCCATATCTTAAAGGCTTGGTTTTCAGCTCATGGTGCCATTAGGCAGTGATGCAACTTTTGAGAGGCAGAACCAAAAGGTGGATTCCAGGTCACTGGAAGCATGCACTCAGAGATAACTATCTGGGCCTGGAGTGATTGCTCAGCAGTTAAGAGCACTTACTGCCTTTGCAGAGGACTCAGGTTTATTTCCCAAGACCATGTTGGTCAGATATTCAAGTTTATTCTTGCTATCTAAATTATCATAGTATACAACACTGGTAGTGCAACACTTTGCAAGTTAATAACAGTAAGATAAAAGGTTCAGGAATGTCTACATTTCAGAAATGACTCTGGCAACCAGAGGGACCTTATACTTCTAAAGAAAGAACTTGCCATCCGATGTATCACACTATAGCCACAGTCTAACTCCTTGGGATAAATCGACCAAAAATATTCCTAAGGGGAAAACATGAAGGACCGGGCTCAGTGGGTAAAATGGTTCCCATATAGGCATGAGAACTGAGTTTGGATGTCCAGTGGCCATGTAAAAAGTCATGAGTATCTGTAACCTTGATATGGGAGGCAGGCGTGGACATGATAAGAGGACAGAACCTGCGGATGAGGGATGATGACAGGCAACTCCCTCAAGCTCACTGACCATTCAGTCTAGCCAAAATGGTAAGGTTTGGTGAAGAGAGCTAGTCACAAAAATTAAGGTGAAGCAAGTCTGGGGAAGATACAAGGACACTGACTTCTGGACTCCACAGGCCTCCACACAGGAATTCCTGCATATATGCAAACTCACAAATGTACACACACTACCCCATGGATGCATGTACAGAAAATAATCACATTGCACAACCTTAGAGTACTAAAGCTTCTAAGTGCTGAGGAATGGCTCAGTGGATAAAGCACTTGCCGTGGTCCAAGGGCCATAGTCCCTGTGCTTTTAATAGCAGATGGAGCATTTCTTAATGGCATGTGTGGAGGAGTTGTTCTCGACACACTGACTATCCAAAAACTGACAGGTGTGTAAAGAGAGGCAGGCATGGACATGACAAGAGGACAGAACCTGGGGACACTGAGAAGCACCTAATATGCTCCTGACACATACATAGGGAAGATGATGATATGCTAGCCGTAGGATGGGGAGAAAGAACTGTGGATGAGGTTTATGTCTTTGGTATCCTCTGAGAGAAAAACTAGATACAGCCTTGACACATCTCAAGAGCAGCCAGAATTTTAAGATATCTGCAGATAATATGCAATGATGTCAAGGGTCAGCTTTAGCAGGCCACAGGAGATGAAGCTGTGTATGGGGGAGGACAAGACAGATCCAACAGTCATCTGCATTCAGCTCAACCGTCGCCTACACCAGCATCTCAAGCAGACCCAAACTCTGATCAGCATATTGACACCAGGGCTAACGTCCAGTTTCACGCACACAAGCCAATGGTCTCATTTAGTGGACAAGGTGACCATTGATTCTTCGGGGACTCTCAAGCCCCAGGAGGAAGCTGTTCAGGGACCCCGCCAAAAGATGCCCTGGAACTAGTATGAAGAAGTTTACCCTTGTTGATTTATTCAAGTTATTAACTTAGAGTCATTCATAGATTCGGGGATGGGGCGGGGGGTCCTTATGGGTGCACATCCAATGGGTGATGGACACCTCTGGATCATATTTCCCCCAAGTCCACCCCAAGCTTTCCATCTGCAGCCAAGCTGCCCCTCTGGGACTCCTCTAAGAGGCAAATCCAATTACTACAACCTGCTTTCCCCTCAGTACTACTTTGCACTCTGGGACTCTTCCTGTCATCCACCCCCAGCCCCAGTGTGTGTTTCCAGTGTTGCCAAGCAACAGGTCATGAGTCCACCTAACCAGATTTTGAGATCATTAAAACCAAGCCAGCATGGCTACAGAATTCCATGAATTTTATCTTCTAAGTCAGTGGCTATTAAGTGGGAAATATGTTAGATCCAAAGTCCCCCAAAACACTGTCTTTATTTCCCCTTTACTCTAATTTTAACCAGAGGTCATTCTCATTAAAAAGCCTCTGGGGTCTTTGACAAATGTAAGTTTTATAGTTGCTGAGAGATCCTTGGCCCTGTCCTGTGGCTGCAGGCCTGCCAGTCACCCAGCTGCTATCAATTAACATTCCATCAGTTTCTCTGTCAGTTTGGGTTAGGCTAACTGAGTCACAGGTACAGTTTGTTGGCAACATTCTGACCTCACAATGTGCTCACCACAGAGTTGGAATTTCTCATGAAGTTTCATTCAAAAGAAAACAATTTACTGAGCAGTTATTACATGAAAATCTTACTCAATAAATGTGATATAATACCAACGGCAATGAACCTTATTGTTCTAGTTAGTGATAGACTAATTTTCTAAATAGATATTATTAAATCATTTATATTAGACAAAGACCACTTTTTTAAAAAATAAAGAAGAAAGAGAAAAAGAAGAGCATATCAAGAAATTTTTAAAAAAATAGAATGACAAGAAAGAAATGGAAACACAAGAAACATAGAAAACAAGAAAGAGTACTCAGGAATGGAAAGGCATGTTTTTTTCTGTTTCCTTCAACACAAAACTAAGCAGTTAGAAATTTATTCCTGATATAGTCTGCTTTATGGTAACAGACTTGATATTCACATGCATTTTTATAAAAAGCCCGAGTCACCAAATGAATAGCACATAGGACAAATAATCTCAAGAAAATCCGAACACCCCATTCACAGGAAAACCATTGAAGGAGCACAGGAGAGAGTTACAGGTCTCATCAGGTGAGCCAAACCAGAGACCTCGACATAGTGCAAGGCCTCTGGCAGGTAGCACCTTACTGGAAAATATAGAATAAAGAATGAAAGCCCACAGAACAGAGTGTGAGGAAATCTGCCTGCTTCACACTCTTATGGTAGCAATTTCAAGCAGCATCATGAATTGAAATATATTCTCTTCTCTCTCTCTCTCTCTCTCTCTCTCTCTCTCTCTCTCTCTCAATAAAATACTTGCAAATTCAATTCAAGAACACATCAAAAATGATACTTAAATCAGCTTTATTCCATACATGAAACCGTACTTTTTAATTATTAACTACTTATTTATTAATAACTATATCTACTTATAACAAATACACTTACTTAACTACTATTCCTACAAATTCCTACAACCCCTATGAATGCCTACAACCCCTAAGACCTAACCACTAAACCTACTGATAACTATTACAACTATTTTCATAACCTTTTAGAAGGATACAGTCTCTGGGGCAGGTCCTCAGTCGTCAGGAACACAGTCTCTGGGGTAGACCTTTTTAATGCACTTAGCAGTCTTTATTCTGGAATATCTCAGGCACACGTTCCTCAGGGTAAATTGGCTATTGAAGTCTCACCTTAAATAAGGCTTGAGGCTTTCTTCTCTCAGGGAGACCTCAGCTGTCTGTAGGCCAACTTACTTCCTTCATATCAGCAACTCTGCCGCTCTGCCTCAGTCTTTAAAGCTGGCCACAGTTTCATTCAGGCCACTGTTCGGACAGATCAAG
>CAJQZJ010032702.1:2139859-2155700 GCA_907164525.1 Lophiomys imhausi | reverse complement strand
GAAGAAGAAGAAGAAGAAGAAGAAGAAGAAGAAGAAGAAGAAGAAGAGGAAGAGGAAGAGGAAGAGGAAGAGGAAGAGGAAGAGGAAGAGGAAGAGGAAGAGGAAGAGGAAGAAGAAGAAGAAGAAGAAGAAGAAGAAGAAGAAGAAGAAGAAGAAGAAGCAAACACTCCTAAGAGGAGCAGAAGGCAGAGAAGGCAGGAAATCATCAAAATTAGGGCTGAAATCAACAACTTAGGAACAAAAAGAACTATACAAAGAATTAATGAAACCAAGAGTTGGTTCTTTGAGAAAATCAACAAAATAGACAAACCCTTAGCCAAATTAACTAAAAGGCAGAGGGAAAAACCCAAATCAACAAAATCAGAAATGAAAAGGGAGAAATAACAACAGACATTGAGGAAATCCAGAGAATCTTTAGTTCCTACCTTAAAAATCTGTACTCCACCAAATTTGAAAACCTAAGCAAAATGGACAATTTTCTTGATAGATTCTACCTACCAAAGTTAAATCAATATCAGGTTAACAGACTAAATAGCCCTATAACTACTAAGAAAATAGAAACAGTCATTAAAAATCTCCCAACCAAAAAAAGCCCAGGGTCAGATGGTTTCAGCACAGAATTCTACCAGACCTTCAAAGAAGAGCTAATGTCAATACTCTTCAAAATCTTCCACAAAAAATCAGAAGGAACACTGCCAAATTTATTCTATGAGGCCATAGTCACCCTGATTCTAAACCACACAAAGAACCAACAAAGAAAGAGAACTTCAGACCAATTTCCCTCATGAACGTAGATACAAAAATACTTAATAAAATACTGGCAAACCGGATCCAAGAACACATCAAAAGTATCATACATCATGATCAAGTAGGCTTCATCCCAGGAATGGAAGGATGGTTCAACATAAGAAAATCAATCACTGTAATTCACTATATAAACAAGCTGAAAGAAAAGAAAAACCACATGATCCTCTCGCTACATGCTGAAAAAGCATTTGACAAAATCCAACACCCTTTCATGCTAAAAGTCCTGGGGGGAATGGGCATAGAAGGACCATACCTAGAAATAATAAAGGCGAGCCAGTAGCCAACACCAAATTAAATGGAGAGAAACTTGAAACATTTCCTCTAAACTCAGGGACAAGACAAGGATGTCCACTTTAGCCATATCTCTTCAATATAGTACTTGAAGTTCTTGATAGAGCAATAAGACAGCTAAAGGAGATCAAGGAGATACAAATTGGAAATGAAGAACTCAAATTATCCCTATTTGTAGACGATATGATAGTATACATAAGCAACCCCAAAAATTCCACCAGGGAACTCTTATAGCTGATAAACACCTTCAGCAAGGTGGCCGGATACAAAATTAATTCAAAAAAATCAGAAGCCCTACTTTATTCAAAAAATAAATGGGCTGAGAAAGAAATCAGGGAAATAACACCCTTCACAATAGCCACAAACAATATAAAATACCTGGGATAACTCTAACCAAGCAAGTGAAAGACCTGTATGACAAGAACTTCAAGTCCTTGAAGAAAGAAATTGAAGAGGTTATCAGAAGGTGGAAAGATCTCCCATGCTCATGGATAGGTAGGATCAACATAATAAAAATGGCCATCCTGCCAAAAGCAATATACAAATTCAATGCAATTCCTATCAAAATACTACCACAATTCTTTATAGATCTGGAAAAATCAATTCTCAACATCATATATTCAGAATAACAAAAAACCCAGAATAGCTAAATATATCCTGTACAATAAAAAAACATCTGGAGGTATCACCATCCCAGATTTCAAGCTGTACTACAGAGCAATAGTAATAAAAACAGCATGGTACTGGTATAGAAACAAACCAGTCGATCAATGGAATTGAACTGAAGACCCAGAAATGGACCCACACACCTATGGTCTGAGAGCCTGAGCTGTTGGTGTTCTGTTCAGGAAGTTCTCACCTGTGCCAATGAGCTCAAGGCTTTTCCCCCACTTTCTCTTTTATTAGATTTGGTGTGTCAGGCTTTATGTTAAGGTCTTTAATCCATTTGGACTTAAGTTTTGTGTAAGGTGATAAGTATGAGTCTATTTGCATTCTGAGAGACACTTGAAGAAATGCTCAACATCCTTAATCATCAGAGAAATGCAACTCAAGATGACTCTGAGATTCCATCTCACACCTGTCAGAATGGCTAAGATCAAAAGTTCAAATGACAACACATGCTGGCGAGGGTGTGGAGAAAAGGGAACACTTCTCCATTGCTAGTGGGAGTGCAAGCTTGTACAACCACTATGGAAATCAGTCTGGCCATATCTTAGAAAACTTGGATAGCTCCACCTCAAGACCCAGCCATACAACATCTGGGTATACATCCAAATGATTCCTCACCAAACCACAAGGACGTTTCCTCATCTATGTTCATAGCAGCCTTATTTGTGATAGCTAGAAACTGGAAACAACCCAGATGTCCCTGGATTAAAAAACTGTGGTACATCTACACAATGGAATACTACTCAGCCATCAGAAACAATGAATTCCTGCAATTTTCAGCCAAATGGATGGAACTAGAGAAGCTCATCCTGTGTGAGCTAACCCAGACTCAGAAGGATGCATATAGCATCTATTCACTTATAATTGGATTTTAGCCATATAGTACAGGATAGCTATACTACAATCAATGCACTAAAGGGAACATGAACATAGACTTTGTTTCCTGTCAATGAGACACTTTGCCCTAGTGGTACTGCCTTGTAGGCCGCCAGTGTATGAGGAGGCGTTTGGCCCTCACATGACTGCTGAACTGGGACAGGGGACTGATATGTAGGGACACTTCACTCCAGAGGAGTAGGATGGAAGGTATAGGGGGGTAGAAGATGGGAGGGTGGGACTTGGAGGGGTGGAAAGAGGACACTGTGATGGAGATGTAACCTGAAGTAATAAATAATTTTTTTAAAAAACCATTTTGGGATTCTATCTCACCCAAGTTAGAATGGCTGTCATCATAAAACAAGAGAAACCCTATTTAGTTTTGGTGGGATTGTACATGGATACAACTTATGGAAATCAGTGTGAACATTTGTTTAAAAAAAACACTTAGAAATAGAATTTTCATATATAACCCAGCTATACCACTCAAAGGACTCAATATGTGCCTACTGGTACAATAGTGGCAAAGGCCTTTACATCTTTCCACATTTATCGCTGCAATAGTTACAATAACAAAGAAATGGAATCTGCCTGGATGTCCATGAACAAATGAGTGAAGAGTAAAAATGTGGTACTTATACATATTGATATCTCATTCAGCCATGAAGAAAAATGAAATGAAAATTAGGAGATGGATAGAACTGGAAATACTATAAAGTAAGGTCACTTGGCTCAGAAACATTGTGTATTCTCTCTTATATGAAGAGTCTGTATATTCTACCTTTTATAAATACACATTTATGTAGGGATGAGTATGTGTAGAGTCTGGGAAACTAGAAGAAGCCCCTGAAAGAGGAAAAAATTCTTTAGGGGAGAAAAATAACAGAATGCACATGATACAAAAATCAAAGTTGGATAATTGGAGACAGAAAGATGTAAGAGGTAGGCAGGGAGATTGGTGTGGGGGTGGTTTTCAACCAAAAATAACCATATAAGAAAAAGCAATAAAGAAGAAATCAGCTACTTGGCAAGCTAATCAAATCATAAAATTAAAGAAAAATACCCTATATGAGTAGATGAAGCTGCTGCCAAAAGCCATGGATTTCTACATGAAAACCTCAGTGACAAGGTTGGGCTCCCTCCCTAAGGCTCTCAAAGCACTATCAACTTTGCATTGCTGGGGTTATCAACAGAACAAGATGATAAAATCCTACTGCTACACACACACACACAGACACACAGACACACATACACACACACACAGACACAGACACACATACACACAAACACACACACACAGACACATACACACACACACACACACACACACACACACACACACACACACACACACACACACACACACACACACACACACACACACACACAGAGACACACACAGAGACACAAACACACCCACAGACACACACACACACACAGACACAGACACACATACACACAAACACACACACAGAGACACAAACACATACACAGACACACACACAGACACACATACACACACACAGAGACACACACAGAGACACAAACACACACACAGACACACAAACACACACACAGACACACACACACACACAGACACACAAACACACACACAGACACACACACACAGATACACAAACACACACACAGACACACACACACACGCCTAGCTGTGGGAGATAAAATACAGCAAGAATAGGGCTCCAAGCTTTCTCCCTGCTCTCTAACCCTCAGTGCTGAAAATTTCTATTCAGACTTCTAGGAGAGAGCTTCCAGTCTTACCATGTGTGCAACAATATTGAGCAGCCAGGCAAGAAGTACCAACTGGCACAATAGTGGCAAGTCTGTTAAGGGGGTAACCAAGTGCTTTCTAACTGGATTTGAGATCCCCTTCTGTTCTTTTCCTCTTTTCTTTCCTCTTCCCTTTCTTTAACCTTTCCTTTCTTCCTTCTCCTGTCTTTCATCTTCCTCCCTCTCCTTCCCCTCCCCTTCTTTCTCTTTCCTTTCTTGATAGCCTCTCTCATTTGTTTTTTGAGACAGGACCTCATTATAGTCCAGGATGGGCTGGAACTCACTGTACACTAGGCTACCCTCAAACTCAGGGAAATTCTTCTGCCTCAGTTTATAGGTGTGATCCACCATACCCAACTTCCTTTGTTTCTTAATTGTTTCTGTGAATATGTAATTTAAGGCTGACATATTTTTCCTGTGAAGCTTTTTAAAGATGTTGGTGGGGCTGGGGAGATGGATCAGTGGGTAAAGTGCTTACAGTGCAAAGATGAAGATCTGAATTTGATTGTCAGAGCCCATGTCAAAAAGCTGAGTGTGGTGGCATACCCTTGTAATCCCAGCACAGGCAAGCAGAGACAGAAGGATCCCTGGGGACCACTGGCCAACCAGTCTAGCTCCTCTGACCACCACAGGTATGTTCTCACACATGTAGCAACACTATGCATACATCCGTACACACATGCACATACATATACCCAAACACAGTGTTCATTTACTGTTGTCTTAGTCAGGATTATCATTGCTATGATGAAATAATATGACCAAAGCAACCTGAGCCTTCAATACTTACTCCTTTTTAAAAAAACTTTTTATTGCTTCATTGTGAGTTTTACACCATGCACCCCAGGCTCTCTCTCTCCATCCTTCACCTTTGCAACCTCGCTGCAAAAACAAAACACACACACACACCAGAAACAAAGCATAGAAAACATCCCATTGTGGAGGCTGTAGTATGTCACAGTGTGTCCCACAGTATATCCCTCTGTCCACATATCTTCACTTGTAAATGTTCATTGCAACGACCTTGATCTGGTTTGGGATCTCTGGCTTCTGTGACACCGCCAATATTGGAATCTCATCAGGACTTCTCCCTGTTATCCTGTTGTTGCCCTATGTTGTGGAGATTCTGCAGCTCTGGGACACCAGGACTGGCCCTTTCATACATCCCAACCATTTGCAGATTAGATTTTGGGGTGGGCCAATTCATAGCCCTGGGTCTGGGCCTGGGTGGTAGCTGAGCTGGTCAGCCTGCCAGCACTCTCACCTGGGCAGGTAAGGTCTCCAGCACTGCCCCAATTAGGCCACCGGATGCATTCATCGGCAGGAGGCAGGGTCAGCTCTCCTGATCTCATGCCCTAGGGCCAGCTCACTGGCATGCAAGTCTCCAGAGGGCCCACTCTCCCAAGTATTGTAGCCTAGGGGGAGCTGGGATGGTTTTTCCTGCTCTTAGACTGTCTAGGCTGGCTCACCTGTGCCTTCACCATTAGGGCCAGCTCCACTGTATTACCCAGGTGAGATGCAGGGCCCACTCTCCTGAGTGCTACAGCCACTGAGCAAGCAGGGCTAGCTCTCCCGCTCTCATGACCCCAGGGTCAATTCTCCCGACTTCCACAGGTGGTTCGAGAGGGACGGGAGGGAAGAGCATCATCCCACCACCAATGCCACCTCACGGTAGACGAGTAATGGGGCTATCTCTCCCTCACTATGTCCGTGGGATTGGCTCACCTACTACCCCTCACCACGGTCAGCACTACTGTGAAGGCTCTGCTCTCCTGAGTGCTGCAGCTGGTGAGGGGCAGGGCTACACCTCCTGAGCTCATGGCCCTGTGGGCATCTTAAGTGGTCAGCTCTTCCACACTCATCCCCTAGGGGCAGGCTCACCCACACCCTGCCACCAGGGCCAGATCCACTGTGCTGCCTGGGTAAGGCACAGCACCTGCTCTCCTGAGTGCTGCCACTGGTAAAAGGTGGGGGCAGCTCTCCAGAGTGCTGCATTCAGGGGGGGGGGGGGGGCAGCTCTGCACAGCCCCTGGATATCCACAGCTGCTCTGACCTCTGACCAGGGACAAACCCATGTCCTCAAGTGGTAATGTGAGCCACAGACATGGACACCAACCCCTGCTACTGACTCAGACATGGTTGTCAGTAGCAACTCAGGCTGGACCTTACCATGGCCCTAGGGGTAGGGCTGACCGCTCACAACAGGCTACTTCTCTCCACCCTCAAGTCTCCAGTTCCACTTCTCTTCATAATGCTCAAGCTGCTCCACTTCTCTCTCTCTCTCTCTCTCTCTCTCTCTCTCTCTCTCTCTCTCTCTGTCTCTCTCTCTCTGTCTCTGTCTCATCTGACCACCACGTATTAGCACGTTGTGGCGGGTACCACTGCAGGCTGGCCACATGGCTAGAGGCCCCTGGGTGATTGTGGCAAACAGGTGTATGTGGCTTGCCTTGCCATGTGCTGGAGGGCAGGTCTGTAGATGGCATGGCGGTCCGCAGGTCTCTGACTGTCCTTTTCTCGAGCTGCACTGCCTGGATTTGATTTGATTTGATTTTTATGAGTCCTAGGCTTTGGTCTAGACTAGAGAGCTTTGGTCACCAAGTCAGCATCAAGCCAGGATGACCAAAGGACTGCCATCTGCTCTGCCTCTGACCTATATAAGAATGACACCACCACCGAGGTGTCTCTTTGCCCATTGCCAGGGGGGGCTATTTACTCCTTCTTGAACACAAATATAAAAGTCAACTATAAAATATGCTCAATTTAGACTCACAAGCAGTTTGTTTGGACCAAACTTTCTTCCCTATTTTATACATCATATAAACTGAGTGTCCAGCATCAGAAACATTTCAATTTTTCCAAAATTGAATACATACATACATACATAAGTATGTATGTATTGTGTTGTGTATTGTGTATGTGTGTTGTGATGAGATTCAAGTTAAACATGAAATTTTCTTAATGTTAATACTGTCTTAGTCGGGGTTACTTTTGCTATGATGAAACACCATAGCCAAAAGTAACTTGGAAAGGAAATGTTTATTCAGCTTACTGCTTCCACATCACTGATCATCAAAGGAAGTCAGGGCTGGAACTAAAACAGGGCAGGAACCTGGAGGCAAGAGCTGATGTAGAGACCATGGAGGAGTGCTGCTTACTGGCTTACTCCTCATGGCTTGCTCAGCCTACTTCCTAATAGAACTCCAAAAGAAACAACAGCCCAGGGATGGCACCACCCATAATGCACGGGGCCCATCAATCACAAATTAAGAAAACGCTCTACAGGCTTGCATACAGCACTATCTTACAGGGGCATTTTCATAACTGAGGTTCCTTTCTCTGACATACTCTAGCCTTGTCAAGCTGATGCAAAGTTAACAAGCACAACTGTCTCTAGCCCCACTACTTCTGGTGAGATTAAGTTATTATCCAGGTCATTATTCTCTTACAATAAAGGTTGATTTTCCGCTGGGTATTTCCAGGAGTTTCCATTTGTTTTTAGTTTTCAGAAATCTCACTGTGTTATGAGCTTTTTAAAACTGTAAATATAATTTATGTAAAAATTGGGTTTTGGTTAGCATTACTTAAAATGTTCCATTCCCTTTTCCTTCTCTCCTCTGAACTAATCTATGCATTAAGCCTTTGACACATTATTATAAAGATCTGCGGTTCCGTATCTTTCAAGTTGTTGATTACTGTGCTGCAGATAATTCTACAGGTCTGCTTTCAACCTGAATGACTTTTTCCATATTTCTTGGTGCTGTTAAGCCCATCCAGTGGATTTTATATTGCAGATAATTTAATCTTCAGTTCAAAGTTTGGGATTTTGGCCTTTTTTTCAGAATTTATTTCTTTGCTGAAATGTCCTATCTTTCATATATTATACGCACATTTTCTTTTTTTAATAATTTATTTTTTATTTCTTCAAGTTACATCTCAATCACAATCCCCTCCCTACTCCCCCCCCCAGTCCTCCCCTTCCCCCCTCCTCCCCTCCCCCCCCCCCTCCTCTTCCCTTCTTTTTTTTTTTTTTTTTTAGTTTAAGGTATTTCTTTTTTTCCCCCCAACAGCTCTCCCTTTCAGTCCAAAAAATGGTTTTCTTATAACTATAAATACAATACAAAACAACAGAAATAAATAGGCCACAATTATAAGAGTTATATGGCTTAGCATATATTCCCAATGTCCAGTCGATATGTATTTGGCACCTGACTTTAACATTCTACTATCTAACCATCTCCATGAGTTTAAAGTTCTATATCTAACTCAGCTTTCATACTAACTTGCCTCATAATTTTAAAAATATCTTCTTAGATCCAGAACACCCTCTTGATTCCTAAACAACTCAAAATTTAACTATGAGACTCTAGCTATCTATTCTTCAACCACCTCAGAGACCTGAGAGGGATAAATATATCTGATTATATAGGAAGTACAGGGCCTGCAGCTTCCAAAACTAAGAAATGACATACCAGTGGCTGCCTGGATGGTTCCCATTTTCTCTCCATACATACGCACATTTTTTTACGTCATTGTGTATAGTGATTAAATGCCACGTTGAACTTTTTTTTTTAATATGAACATGTCAACAACATGATCATCTGTGTTTGCCATGTTTTGCTTCTCCCATGCTGGGTGATCAGAGATGGAGAGTAGCCATGAGCAGGTCAGGGCATGACTGGGTTCTGTGACATCCCACAGAGAGCATTCATTATCTCCTATATTGTCTTATGTTAGCAGTTTGTTAGACTCAAACTGTGAAGTCCCATTCCTTACACAGCAGCCCATCCCCATCTGTTGCTTCACCCTTAACTAATCTGCACTGGGAATCCCACAGCAGAGCTGTACTATAGAACAGGGCCCTCCTGGTCAGTATTTTCATCTCTAAGGGTTCTTGATAATTCTTTCCCTTTCCTTACTGGGATGAGGCCCTTCCCTTGCAGAGTTGCAACACCACCAAATATACTTACTAAGTTTGACTTCCAATTTCCTCAAGGTATGCCTCCCCTGTGTAAGTTGGTAAGCATCTGAGTGTGGACATTCTACATCTGGGGGCAGCATAAGCTTGCAAGTTAAACGCTGAGATCAGCTGGGAGAAGAGCAAGCAGACGCATATTCATCCCGGGCAAGTCATTCCTGTTCTTGTCTTATCATTTACCTGAGTGAAGGGAGAAATGAACTAATGATGATCTTTGTTTTTTATACTGACATTTTATAGACTTGAACAGAAATTCTACAATACACGAGCAAGCTTTAAACACATTTTTAAATTGTTCCTCTAAACTTCATCATCCTATATGAAGGGTATCATGTTCTTTATGAGACCACTAGAGGGGAGTAAAGCATTAAATGAGAATATTGGAACTGGAATCCTGTGTAGATTATACTTGCAGGTGTGGCCTGTCTGTTGTTTCCTTCCAAATCAGCCACACTTAACTGCTCCAAGCACAAGGAAGTGAAGGAATCCCCATTTCCGTATGTTAATCTGCCTGGTGCTCTTTGAGAACAGACTCCTTAAGCCAGAACAGCACTTCAAACATGTGTGCACTCTCATTGTAGTTCTCTTTTAACAGTGACAAAAAAAAAAAAAAAAAAAAAAAAACACTCTCAAATGAGCCTGATCTTGAAAGCAAATCCTTACGGAAACCAACCCCAATGTCCCAGTTCTTGTTTCCAGAGATCTTGAAACTCTGTCTGGGTTCTAAGTTCTTTGTACCTAGCACAATGGTTCTCAGACTTCCCTGATGCAGTAAATACAATTCCTAATGTTGTGGTGACCACCAATCATAAAATTGTTTCATTGCTACTTTCATAATTGTAATTTTGCTACTGTTATGAGTTGTAATGTAAATATCTGTGTTTTCTGATGGTCTTAAGCAACCCCTGTGAAAGGGTTATTCAGTCCCTCAAAGGGGTCGCACCCACAGGTTGATCACAGCTGCCCTGGGCATTTGCTCTGAGAAGCCAGTTGCAAGGGAAGAGCAGTGGGTGGAGGAAGAAGGCTGCCCTGTTGGGGTTGCACTGGAGAACCAGCTCAGAGGGTCCACTATTAAGAGAATCCGGTGCACATGTATTCTTTGTTTCTATTATTGGGGTGGGGGGGGTCCTTAATTCTTAGGTTTCTAATAGTCACAAAATGATAGTTGGGACACTATTAGCTTCTGAGTCAGGTAGCCTAGAGTTTGATCAATTAGTTGATTTCTAATAGTGACTAAAAATTAACAATGCAGCCTTCTTCAGTCACACATGACAAAGCCTAGAGTTTGATCAATTAGTTGATTTCTAATAGTGACTAAAAATTAACAATGCAGCCGGGCGGTGGTGGCGCACGCCTTTAATCCCAGCACTTGGGAGGCAGAGGCAGGCGGATCTTTGTGAGTTCGAGGCCAGCCTGGTCTACAAAGTGAGTCCAGGACAGCCAAGGATACACAGAGAAACCCTGTCTCGAAAAAAACAAACAAACAAAAAAAAAAAAAAAAAAAAATTAACAATGCAGCCTTCTTCAGTCACACATGACAAAGGTATGACTACAAGGGGTAGAAAACATCAGGCTCTCATATGTGTATGTTTCTTTCCTTCCCCCTCCCTCCCTTCCTCTCTGTATGTTTCTCTCCCTCCCTCCCTCCTTCTCCCTCTCCCTCTGTGTGCACCTGTGTGTTTATTTCTCCTTCCCTCCCTCTCTCCCTCCCTCTCCACCTCCCTTTCTCAGAGAACAGTGGGTCCCTGAAGTCTGAGCCATGAACTTGCTCCAACACAACAATGTGCTGAGACAAAAGCAGAGAAATTGAACATTTAGAACCTCTTCTATCAGCTAGGTATTAAAGCCAAGCCTGTGGGTTAACCTTACGGCTGTCCATCATGTTGATAACTTATATAGTGTCAATTTGTGTGGGTTATACTATAGGTCCTCAGAATTCCCCTTCTCATTTTTCTCATTAAGAAAGGTCAAGATAATATGCTCTTGCAAGATTTGGATGCAAGGGACACAGCAGTCATTGTATTCACATGCTTCTCTGTTACTCAAATCCAGGTACTTGTGTGAAAGGTTTTTACAGATATGAAGAAAGTCTCACATCAAATGAACCCAGAAAAGAGGATTATCTCATGTGAGCCTCACTTCCTCACATGTTGCCTGTGGACATTAACTTTGGCTGGACGTGGGCTCCCAGCTTGCTGTGTTCTTCCCTTCCGCATGTAGAAAGCTTTGGACTTGTGTATCCAGCCCCCCAAAAATACATGATCAGTCTTTAACATTCCCTGTCATTGGTTCATCCACAATTTGTGCTCTGCATCTCTTGCTGGTTCTGTTTGTGTCTAGATGACAATTGTGAACACTTCACCTAGAGCAAGCCAGAAAGGCAGATGGTCCATTGGCTTCCCCCTGTATCTTCAGACCCAGCCTTCTTGACTCTTGCCATCTTTTACAGGACCCTCTCTAGGTACAGAAGACCCCAAAGACATGGGCAGGCAGAAGTCACAGAATTCAGAGCACAGGCTGGTAGAAGGGCTAGAAGTAGGATGAGATAAAAGCAGAAGGTAGGAAAGGAAGAACACAACAGCCAAGAAGTTGAAGGGTGGTCTGGGGACAGCAGACAGGAAGATCTGGAGTGGCAATAGGGATACAGGAAGTCTAGCAAGAACACCTGTGCTCACCTTTGCCTCACCAGCTCTCCTTCCTGTGAGTCGGAAAGGCTGCCCATACTGATTTTATGAATCCTATGTGTGTAAATAGCTATATGTGTAAATATATGTGGAATTAGCTCATCTCTTAATCCAGCTTTTACTACTTCCAGGTTGTTTATTCTGAGACAGGGTTTCTACATAGCCTTCTGTCTTGAAACTCACTATGTAGACCAGGTTGGCTTTGAACTCACCAAGATCCACCTGCATCTGCCTCCCTAGGGTTGGGATTAAAGGTGTATGCTACCACACCCCTAGGTTTTTAACACTGAAAATTGAGACATGTCATTCATATGCTGGCTTTAAAGGTACAGAGCAATGCCTATAAACAGACTACCACTTATAAAACAAGACACAGCACTTCTTATACACTCGTGTGCACAGACAGAATACAGACTGTGCTTCTGGGGTGGGTTCCAACTGGAGATAGGAACAAGCAATGGGGCTTTCCATGCACTTATAGCCCCTATCACTGATACTAATTTTGGAAATGTGGACTTGCTTATGAACTTATCACAAAATGTTATTTTATCTGCTACATTTGCACCAGGCTGGATATCAACATGTATAGAACTGACTGCTGTCATCTGTGTCTCCAAAACTTACTCTGTGGTAACAAAGACACGGCCCTTCCCATGAAGGTGTTTCTACCGATGATTTTATCTGCCCTCAGCAAATAATGACTTCTGCCAGCTAATGAACTTAGGACAACCCACTTACATCAGAACACAACCACTCATCCCGTGGGCTCACTGGGAAAGGGAGAAACCCAGGTCACACTGAGTCAAGGTTTCTAGATCAGAAAAAAAACACAGTTGTGTACCCATTAAGTGGAAGCCAGGCATCTGTTAAGGTATTGCATCTTCATGAAGAAAACAAAGCTATGTTTCCTCCTGAGGAGGCAGAATACTATGGAAAGACTTGCTCCAGCAGAATAGAATGGTGAAACTGGGCGGAAGCAGTTTCTATGGTCTCTAGAATCATGGAAACAAAGGGCAACAAGGACAGATCAATTTACTTTGTTTTCTTTAAAACCCACAGAGAAACTTTGTGTGATCACAAAGCAAAGGATCCAGATAAGAGTGGGTTTGCCAATGGGAACCACTGAGTGCAGGGCTCTCGTAAAGCAACTGAATGTCCCGAGAAAGCAAGTATGTGTTGTAGGCTCACTGGAATTTGCTTAATAAGTTGCACATTTGACATTGTAGGTCAGTTCTACCGGTGCCAGGAGACAAAGCTTATTATATAATCACATACTTGTCCTTGCTGAGAATGAGTACTGAGGAAAGACAGTCTGCTGTTTCCAAGCTTTCTCTGGTCAGCCAGTTGCTGAGGTGAGCAGCCATCAGAGGCATGTTTTGAAAGCTGAGTCTTGTCTGGGATGTCTGCCCCTCACACTTACCTATGTCTTCTCTGTAGGAGCCAGTGCAGGTCCTGGGGCAGGCTGTCTGGGGGCATGAGAAGAGCAGGCATTCTGATCTTGACCTGAGCCAAGGATGAGAAGCTTATGACCCCAGGTTTTTCAGCTTACAGATTTCTGGCTGTTTGGCCACAGATTTTTTTTTTTTTCCAGCTACAGTTATATGCTCTGTGGGACTAAGGACAAAAGCCTGTTCAGTTTTGGCAGTCTTTGCTGCTCATGGTGTCCCTATCCAAACCGCATCAAAATCCTGTGTTTGTTTCTGAAGTCTTTACAGACTTCTTCAAAAAGGACCAAGCTTTAGCACTTCACTGAAGGAAGCCACTGGGTAATCCTGGTGATTTTGAGACGATTTTTTCTTCCAGTATTTAAATGTGTACTTTGGAACAGATAAATAAATGTAAACAATCCTTCTTGAAGGAAAGGTCATGTAAAGGTCAACTTGTCTACTTATTCAGGAGGTGGTTGGAAAGGGGACCTGGGTTTGAGCAGGTGACACCTGTATCTCTAGATGTAGTCTGCCACTTGTTCCTGGCAAAGGGCCAGGTACATACCTTCTGAAAAGGAAAGAATCCTCTTTTCTTAGAATTAAGGATTAGGTGAGCCTCTGGGTATCCTGGGAACACAGGTTTGCTTGACCTAAAGTTGATATACTCACATGTCATTTTTACCAAGTACTGAGAACTTGGATGGAAGGGGTCAGTGGGGGAAAATTCATCTGGAACCTCGATGAAACTAAGGCCAGCACCGCTCTATTCACGCAGAGCTAAGATGCGCCAGGTCTTTCCTGTGTATGAGTGTCACCAGGCCCTTTCACAAAAAAAAAAAAAAAAAATCTCATTTGAGATTTCCAACCCCGTGAAACATGCTATCACGGTGAGGTGGTCACAGATCACAGGAAGGCTCCAGCTTTCTCAACAATGAGGGTATGCATCACTTCTTGTAGTCTGGGGATGATCAGCAGAGTCTGTTCCTCCTTGCAAGGGGACAACTTGGAAGCCATGCCTCTTCTATCAAATGAATCCAGGGTTCACACTCAGGTCATCAAATTTGGTGACAAAGAACTTTTAATTCCTGAGCCACCTCACTGGCTCCTACTGTTGGTTTCATCTTGAGATGAGCTGAGTATACTTCAATAGACGCAGAACACACAGCAAGACACAGCAGCCTGCAGTGCTTCAGTGTGGAGAAGGGTTTTTAAAAGGAACATTCCCATATGCATGAGGAATATCAACCACCCTAAACCAATTAGGCATGAGGAACTGACACCATTGTGATTAGCTCAGGCCAAAGTGGGCTGAGCCACAGAGAGGGACAGATACACACCTCCCTGCTCTGAGAAGTAGACAATAATGTTTGGTTTGGCAAAGAACCAACAGCATCACCACTATACCTTCACTTCTCTTACATGGAATCTAGGTGCACCAGTAAGCAATGCAATACAGAGTTTAAATATGTTTTATCCCAAATTATATCTGGAGACTTTGAAATTACCAAGAAATCTAAATTTCTTTTAATTCTTAAGATGAAACAAAACAAACTGAAGTCTAAAATTACAAAGATGTTGTCTACTGTATGACAGTCTTTCCTGATGGCTAGTAAATTTCTAGTCACAACATAGCCCACACATAAACTCCTAGTCCATAAACTTAAAAAAAAAGATAGTTTACTTAGTGTGTGGGTGTGTGAGCATGAACATGTGCATATTGTGACACACATACAGAGGCAAGGGGACAACTTGGAAGCCATGCCGCTTCTATCAAATGAGTCCAGGATTCAAACTCAGGTCATCAGGCTTGGTGACAATTGGTAGCAAAGCACTTTTACATGCTGAGCCACCTCACTGGCTCCTAGCCAATCAACCTTAACTACTGACTAAAATCTGGGCCCCCCATTCTCACATCCTACAAAGAAATTGTTAAGCTGACCTCACATGGGAAGGCTGCTGAACTCATACTCTTTCTTGAGAACACGAGGAAGAAGAAGAAAGGATACAGGGTCAGTGAGACATGAAGTGAAACACGAGCAGCACAGCAAAACAACTGAGCAAAATCACCAACGCCAAAGTTGCTGCACTTTCTATGTGAGGCCATTAGTGTTCAGCAATGTTGTGAAATATGAACAGGAAAACGTGACCAAAGATAGTAGGAAAATTGGATATAGGTTAATCGTAATTAAGAAATAGAATAAACAAGGTAATAAAGATCAAAGACTAGTGGTACAACATGGTATTACATACAGACCAGGAAGAAGAGAGAATAAAACACACACACACACACACACACACACACACACACACACACACACACA
>CAJQZJ010032702.1:2120456-2134206 GCA_907164525.1 Lophiomys imhausi | reverse complement strand
CCCAGGAGTGAGCAGAAAGACAGACCTGAAAAGGAGGAAAACCCAGTTAAGAGAAGAGTACCCAGGAGTGAGCAGAAAGGCAGACACTGAAAAGGAAGAAAACCCAGTTAAGAGAAGAGTACCCAGGAGTGAGCAGAAAGGCAGACACTGAAAAGGAAGAAAACCTATATTTTCCTTTTGTGCTAGAAAGTCTCCAGAACATTCAGAGCCAATGGTTCCAGTTGCATTTATGGAACAGTAGGAAACTCACAAGGGGGATGTATATGATGTTCTCTCAGCACAGAGCGGGGAGAACCATGTTCCCTTCTGAAATTCACATAAAATCGTAAGCCATACTTTTCTCTTCGTCAACATGGCTTTCATTTGTACTACTGCTGGTTAAAGCTGCCTTTTAAAAACTAAATCTGTGACTGCATTTTGCATCTAGACTTTGCCACTCCTGTATGTTAGGAATGGCCACCCACACAGGAACTGTCCTGTCAGTGTCAGGGGGCAGCTGAAGTTCACATGCTGTATACAAACGCTAACAGGGCTCCACTTTTCCCTCTTTGAGATGGGGAAAATTAAAATGATGCTGCCACATAACCTCTAGCAACCCTTCTCCAAGGTTATTAAAACACATATTCTGTCAGGGTGAAGACTGCTTAGTTTCTACTTCTCTCTGGAAGCTTGTAAGAGTTGTTTATTGTAACTATGCCCTTTGCTGGTACGAAAAAGAACTGAGAAACAAATCTCACAACAATACTGATTGGCCTTTCATAGCCACAACTCTAATATCCAACAACTTGCAATCTGAAACCTTTTCTGGCTTTTGTTTAAAAATGAAAGCAATTTTAGGGGGGAAGTATGTTTCTCTACATAAACCCTATCATGCTGAAACACACACACACATACCATGCACTTTTTTTGCTAGAACTCAGCAGTCTTTACTCTGGAAACACCCTGGAGATGCACTACAAGGCGCTGGAACTGACAAAGCCTGGCTAATTCACAGCTGTTTGGAATAAAGAGAATACCAACTAGATCCCTCCCCACAGTCCCGATGTCTACAGCAAGAAGCATCGCTAATCTGTCTTAGGTGGGACTTCCTCCTCCCCACATCGCTTCCTGTGCTCTCCCTCTGAGGCATATTCTTCACATGGCATGTTCTTTGCTACAGGTTATTTATGTTATACATACACTACATCTTAAGACAGTTTGATCCTAATGTCTAAACAAAGACTAAAAAACGATAATCAACAATGTAAAAGTAACTGCTCTTGGGAACCACAGAGATGGCTCAGTGGTTAAAAGCATTGGTCACTCTTTCAGTTCCTAGCGCCTACACAGTGGCTCGTCACCATCCCCAATTCCAGTACCAGGGCACCTGATGCCAACAGGAAACAGGCACGTACATGGTGCACACACACATATAAAATAAAAATTAATTTTTTTGTTAAAAAAAATAACAAACAAGAAACTACCCATGTCTCCCCAATAAAAAGACACAGACTTACAGACTGGATCCGCAAGCAAGACCCATCTTTTTGCTGCATACAAGAAACACATCTCACTATCAAAGATAGACACTATCTCAGAGTAAAGGGCTGGGAAAAGGTTTTCCAAGCAAATGGACCCAGGAAGCAAGATGGAGTAGCCATCCTAATATCAAACAAAATAGACTTCCAACTGAAGTTAATAAAAAAAAGACAGAGAAGGGCATTACATACTCGTTAAAGGGAATATTCATCAAGAGGACATCTCAATATTGAACATCTATGCCCCAAATACAAAGGCACCTACATTTGTAAAAGAAACGCTTCTAAAACTTAAATCGCACATCGATCACAACACATTAGTAGTGGGAGACTTCAACACCCCACTCACAACAATGGACAGATCATCAAGACAGAAGCCAAACAGAGAAATAATGAGTCTAACAGAGCTCATGAATCAAATGGACCTAACAGATATCTACAGAACGTTTCACCCAAACACAAAGGAATACATCTTCTTCTCAGCACCTCACGGAACCTTCTCCAAAATCGACCATATAGTTGGACACAAAGATAGTCTCAGCAGACACAAGAAAACTGAAATAACCCCTTGTATCTTCTCAGACCACCATGGAATAAAGCTGGACTTCAATAGCAAAAGAATCAACAGAAAGCCTACACGAACATGGAAATTGAACAACTCCTTACTGGATGACTACTGGGTCAGGGAAGAAATAAAGAAGGAAATCAAAGACTTCTTAAAATCCTACGAAAATGAAGGCGCAACATACCCAAACCTATGGGACACAATGAAAGCTGTGCTACGAGGAAAGTTCATAGCACTAAGTGCCTTCAAAAAGAAAATTGTGACAGCTCATATTAGCGAATTCACAGCTAAACTGGGTGAATTGGAAAAAAAAGAAGCAAACACTCCCAAGAGGAGCAGAAGGCAGGAAATCATCACACTTAGGGCTGAAATCAACAACTTAGAAACAAAAAGAACTATACAAAGAATCAATGAAACCAAGACTTGGTTCTTCTGCAAATAGGGATAATTTGACTTCTTCGTTTCCAATTTTTATCCCCTTGATCTCTTTTAGTTGTCTTATTGCTCTAGCAAGAACTTCAAGTACTATATTGAAGAGATATGGTGAAAGTGGGCATCCTTGTCTTGTCCCTGAGTTTAGAGGAAATGCTTCAAGTTTCTCTCCATTTAATTTGATGTTGGCCACTGGCTTGCTGTATATTGCTTTTATTATTTCTAAGTACAGTCCTTATATGCCCATTCTCTCCAGAACTTTTAGCATGAAGGGGTGTTGGATTTTGTTGAGAAAATCAACAAAATAGACCGACTCCTAGCCAAATTAACTAAAAGGCAGAGGGAAAAAACCCAAATCAACAAAATCAGAAATGAAAAGGGAGAAATAACAACAGACATTGAGGAAATCCAGAGAATATTTGAGTCCTACTTTAAAAATCTATATTCCACCAAATTTGAAAACCAAAGAGAAATGGACAATTTTTTGATATATTCCACCTACCAAAACTAAATCAAGATCAGATTAACAGATTAAACAGCCCAATAGCCCCTAAGGAAATAGAAACAGTCATTAAAAAAATCTCCCAACCAAAAAAAGCCCAGGGCCAGATGGCTTTAGCATAGATTTCTACCAGACCATCAAAGAGGAGCTAATACCAATACTCTTCAAACTCTTCCACCAAATAAAATCAGAAAGAACACTGCCAAACTCATTCTATGAGGCCACAGTCACCCTGATTCCTAAACCACACAAAGACCCAACAAAGAAAGAGAATTTCAGACCAATCTCCCTCCATGAACATAGATGCAAAAATAGTTAATAAAATACTAGCAAACAAAATTCAAGAACACATCAAAAGTATCATCCACCATGATCAAGTAGGCTTCATCCCAGGAATGCAGGGATGGTTCAACATACGAAAGTCTATCAACGTAATTCACCATATAAACAAGATGAAAGAAAAAAAACACATGATAATCTCACTAGATGCAAAAAAAAGCATTTGACAAAATCCACCACTCCTTCATGCTAAAAGTTCTGGAGAGTATGGGCATACAAGGACCGTACTTAGAAATAATAAAGGCAATATACAGCAAGCCAGTGGCCAACATCAAATTAAATGGAGAGAAACTTGAAGCATTTCCTCTAAACTCAGGGACAAGACAAGGATGCCCACTTTCACCATATCTCTTCAATATAGTACTTGAAGTTCTTGCTAGAGCAATAAGACAACTAAAAGAGATCAAGGGGATACAAATTGGAAACGAAGAAGTCCAATTATCCCTATTTGCAGACGATATGATAGTATACATAAGCGACCACAAAAATTCCACCAGAGAACTCTTACAGCTGATAAACACCTTCAGCAAGGTGGCTGGATACAAAATTAACTCAAAAAAAAAAAAAATCAGAAGCCCTTCTAGCCGGGCGGTGGTGGCGCACGCCTTTAATCCCAGCACTCGGGAGGCAGAGGCAGGCGGATCTCTGTGAGTTTGAGGCCAGCCTGGTCTACAAAGCAAGTCCAGGACAGCCAGAGCTACACAGAGAAACCCTGTCTCGAAAAAACAAAACAAAACAAAACAAAAAAAAACAGAAGCCCTTCTATATACAACAAACAAATGGGCTGAGAAAGAAATAAGGGAAACAATCCCCTTCACAATAGCCACAAACAATGTAAAATACATGGGGGTAACTCTAACCAAGCTAGTAAAGGACCTGTACAACAAGAACTTCAAGCCCTTGAAGAAATGGAAGAGGCCTTTAGAAGATGGAAAGATGCCCCATGCTCATGGATAGGTAGGATCAACATAATAAAAATGGCTAGCCTACCAAAAGCAATATATAGATTCAATGCAATTCCTATCAAAATACCAACACAATTCTTTATAGACCTGGAAAGAGCTATTCTCAATTTCATATGGAACAACAAAAAACCCACAATAGCCAAATCAATCCTGTACAATAAAAAAACATCTGGAGGTATCACCATCCCAGATTTCAAGCTGTACTACAGAGCAATAATAGTAAAAACAGCATGGTATTGGTATAGAAAAAGACCAGTAGATCAATGGAATCAAATTGAAGATCCAGAAATGGACCCACACACCTATGGTCACCTAATTTTTGACAAAGAAGCCAAAACCGCACAATGGAAGAAGGACAGCATCTTCAACAAATGGTGCTGGTCCAACTGGATGTCCACTTGCAAAAGAATGAAATTAGACCCATACTTATCACCTTGTACAAAACTTAAATCCAAGTGGATCAAAGACCTTAACATAAGGCCGGTCACACTAAATCTACTAGAAACAAAGTGGGAAAAACCCTCGAACTCATTGGCACAGGTGACAACTTCCTGAACAGAACACCAACAGCTTAGGACCTGAGACCAACAATCAATAAATGGGACCTCATGAAACTGAAAAGATTCTGTAAGGCAAAAGACACTGTCATTCGAACAAAATGGCAGCTTACAGACTGGGAGAAAATCTTCACCAACCCCACATCTGACAGAGGGCTAATATCCAAAAATCTACAAACTCAAGAAATTAAATGCCAAGAAACCAAATAATCCAATCAAAAACTGGGGGACAGAGCTAAAAAGAGAATTCACAAAGGAGGAATCCCTAATGGTCAAGAGACACCTGAAGAAATGCTCAACATCCTTAATCATCAGGGAAATGCAACTCAAGACGACTCTGAGATTCCATCTCACACCTGTCAGAATGGCTAAGATCAAAAGCTCAAATGAAGCACATGCTGGCGAGGGTGTGGAGAAAGGGGAACACTCCTCCATTGCTGGTGGGAGTGCAGGCTTGTGCAACCACTATGGAGGTCAGTATGGTGATATCTTAGAAATCTTGGAATAGCTTTACCTCAGGACCCAGCCATACCACTTCTGGGTATACATCCAAATGACTCCTCACGGAATCATAAGGAAGTCTCCTCATCTATGTTCATAGCAGCCTTATTTGTAATAGCTAGAAACTGGAAACAACGCAGATATCCCTCAACTGAAGAATGGATTAAAAAACTGTGGTACATCTACACAATGGAATGTTACTCAGCTATCAGAAACAATGAAATTATGCAATTTGCAGCCAAATGGATGGAACTAGAGAAGCTCATCCTGAGTGAGCCAACCCACACTCAGAAGGATGCACATGGCATCTATTCACTTATAGTAGGATTTTAGCTATATAGTACAAGATATCTGTACTACAACCAACACACCAAAGAGAACATGGACATAGACTTTTTGTTGTTGTTTGTTTGTTTATTGGTCTGTTTTTTTAGTGTTCCCTCCCTAGCAATGAGACACTTTTCACTGGTGGTACTGCCTTGTAGGCCCCCAGTGTATGAAGAGGCTCTTGGCCCTCATATGACTTCTGAATTGGGGCGAGGGACTGTTATGTAGGGACACTCCACTCCAGAGGAGCAAGATGGAAGGGTTAGGGGGTAGAGGATGGGAGGGCGAGGCTGGGAAGGGGGGAAAGAGGACAATATGATGGAGATGTAACCTGAAGCAACAAATAAATAAATTTATTAATAAAAAAAAGAAATAAAGTATCTGCCACATGTTCACATTAAAAAAAAAAAAAAAGAAACTACTCATGTTACTTGGGCAGTCCAACCCATCACTGTGCAATTAGAAATGGTGTCAACAATCTCTTCTAAGACTGAAGGAAAAGACAGTTTGGAAAAATCACTAAAATGGCAAATCCTGCATTTCCATTTCACAACAGTGCAAAAAAGCAAGGGTCTTAAGAATCTCTTTAGAGCCAGGTATGGTGGTGCACGCCTTTAATCCCAACTCTCGGGAGGCAGGAGGATCTCTATGAGTTTGAGGCCAGCCTGGTCTACAAAGTGAGTCCAGGACAGCCAGGGCTTCACAGAGAAACCCTGTCTTGAAAAACCAAAAAAAAAAAAAGAATCTCTTTAGGGACTTACGTTTAATTTTTTTCACAGCTTTAATGTACTGCCTGCGGAGTTCTTCCAAGGCCTGCCCACTGCTGAGCAGCCAGGCGTTCTCAATGGCTCCTGCAGACAGTGACCTAATAACAAAGCAGAGGTTCTGAGTAAAGAGGTTCACTTGGAAGGTTTACATGCAGTCACAGAATCAACAAAACAGCCCGAGAGGTGCCCAGGATTTCACACAAAGGAACCACCATTATTCAGTTATTTCAAATCATTATTCAGCTATTCCTCCCTGGAAGGCTAGGGAGGAAGCTCAGCTGCCAGAGTTTGCTTAGCACCATGAAGCCCTGGGTTCCATTCCCAGAAACCAGGTGAAGTAGCGCACACCTCTAGTCCCAGCACTCACTGGACTGAGGCTGAAATCCAACATAATCTTGAGCTACATTTGTGGATAGCCTTGGGAGATATTAAACCTTGTCTCAAAAACAAACACAAAAACAAAAGGAAATCAACATTACGGCTGCCTAAGTAAATACTGGTAAATCCACATGATGAAAACATGGAGGGCTCCTGAAAAGCACACTGTAGGAGGTTACTAGTAACACAGGGAAATGATTCTCTAACAATATTAGGGAAGGGTCACAATAATCCCTAAATCCTAATTTTGTGAACACTGCACACATGGCAATGTATAAACAGCCTAAGAGATATAAAACAACAGAATAATACACAGTATTTCCTTGAATTTATTTTATGGGAAATAACACAACAATTCAGGGTGACATTTCTACCAATATCAAGGGACTCAGCAGTGAAATGATCTTTAAAATGTAAAGGTTTACCGTGGTGGTGTTCTGTAAAGGTTCCTCGATGATTCCAGCTTATTCTTCAAGTCACTGTTTTCTTCTATTAACTGTTCCACCACCCTGCTGTTCTCTTCTGCAACATAACGTCGGCATTAACTTTCTGCCCCTTCCCTAGGTTCCTAGAAGGTGCCGTCAGAGGGGGCTGCCAACACTCCAGTTCTCTCTCATGTTATTGCTCCTCAGTCAGCCCTGTGCCGAACCTTCCCTTTTACAGTTTTCTCTGCATTTAAAATCTGTTTCATCATCATCTCCATTGGTACACAACATGAAATTGGGGTTCAACCTTCTGGTGTGTACGTGCTGCGCTCCCAGCTACGTGGAAGCTCTGCAGAACAGGTCTGCTTTGTTTGTTCTGTTGCAGTACTACAGTTGGGACTCAGCATTGCACATGGTATACAAGAATTCTACTACCAAGTTACATTTCCCACCAAGACCTATTGGGTTTTCTAATTGTATGTATGCTTGGCTCCTAGATTAGAGTTTATGTTCATATAAACCATCCTTGAGCAAGAACCTCAATATAAAAAAAAAAAAGAAAATAATTTAAAGTAGGCACCCTTCAAACATTTATTGTATAGTGCATTGTGAGTACTCGGACTCTGAAGATAAATAAGATGAGGCAGGCATAACATGTATCCTTAAGAAAGAGTTTGGATGGTCTTCCAGCAGGAAGACTGCAGAACAGCAACAAGAGAGAATGGAGAAACCCATGCAGAAATACAGGACACACGGCTGTAGGCCCACTTATCCCAGTTGGGAAAATCAAAGAGGATTTTGTAGAAATGGCATTTTGTGAGTTAATCCTAAACCATGAAAGTTAGACCAAAAAGTAAATGGGGTCACGTACATGTGACAGAGTGATTACACTACAGGCAAGGCCCAGAGGCAAAGAAAACAACAGGAAACATTTGAAATGCGGTCAAGAACACAAGGTAGAGGTTAGTGGTGAGGACGAAGATGGAGGAGGACGTAAGGCCAACAGCTCAGAGGGGCGATGGGAAATGATACCAGATAACCCTGACATCATGCATGAAGGAAGCTGGCCCAGAGCCACATGCTTACTTTATGCTATTTCTGCCTCCCAGAGCTTGACTTAACAAACATTGCCATTCCCAGTGCAAAGAGCACTGTCTGACACATACTTGGGCCTTCAATGTTTGATCAATCAAGAAAGGAATGTTAAGCTCTTTAATTCAGCAAGTAAATATAGATCCAAACTGGCTTACATCGATCCCAAAAGAGAACTGGTGCCCATATTAACAAAAACATCCATTTGAACTTTTCAGTCAGGATCCACGAGCCTCCTACAGTAGCAGTGAGCCTGAAGCGCTAACCTCCAAGTTTCCCCAGTGCAGCTTTGCACGTCCTTTCTAAAAGCTGAAGATGCCTAAGGCACTTCTCCAGTTTCCTTCTCAGATTTTGACACTCCTGCTTTTCCTTTTCAAGTTCTTGGAAGCAGTGTCCACAGCATAAATCTTTAATTTCAAAGATCTTTTTATCTGTAAAACAAACAAACAAAAACTAAACGATACAAGACCTTTTTATAAAACTATTTGGGTTACGGGCAAACAAGAAAAAAAGCAGCCCAGATGGCATGACTCATGGCCAAAGGCCACAGTGTAATTGAAAGAGGAGGTTCTCAAGAAAGAGTTGAGGTCTAGCTCTAGTGATGCTGCTTGCTGGATGGTCACTTGGCTTCCATAAGGCTTAATGTTTTCATACATAAAACTCGATAAAGGCATCCAGCCTAAAACTGCTATGAAAGCGAATGCCCAGATCTGAATATTTAACAGCATTCTCCATAAAGGGAACTAGAATTTTTTAAAGAAATGGCTAACTTCAAAAGCAGAAGATGGTATATACAAAGAGAAACAGAAATATCTTGCCAGAAAGCAAGAAGAAAAACAAAAAAACAAAACTAAAAATTATGAGCACAGAATAAGGGCACAAGTGATAATCTGAAGGCTCTCCCTAGCTGGATCTGGGCAACTGGAATGCTGGCTAAATACACTAATGAATTAGAAAGTATTAAAAGATAAGAATATGTGAATCATATAACTAGTGACACAGATGGATAGACAGGTGAATGAAGAGTTGGATGGATGGTCCAGCAAGCAAAGATTTTTTTATTATGAATATCAACTGTAGTGTAGATAATGTAGATCAAACATCAAGTGTAGAGAGATGTCTGGAGTTGGAAAAATGATCATTTTGCAAGTAGTGCTATAAAAGACAATCAGGCAGGACTCACTCACCAGTGGCCACCACACCTAAGAGAAAGCTTTAGTGGGAGGCTGTCTGCATGGTCCTAGTGCCTCTCTGCAGATGGAGGGAGGGCAGTAATTATATAATGAGAAAACTGGACACAATTTTGACCAGCTGGTCAAAATTAACTTCAACAATAAGAGAAAAATGGACACCATATACGACCAGATGTGAAGACACCACCAGTGTAGTCTTCTGGCCAAGAAGGCACAATCTGAATTCAAACATGAAGAACAGAAGATATACCCCAAATGAATAATTTCTGTTGAAGAAGAATGAAGGGAAATAAAAGAGAGAATATTACCCCTCAACATTTCAAAGTGATAAAAGACAGAGGCCGTGGGAACACCCTTTGTCAAAGGATGCAAAGTTAATTATCCTAAAGGACACAGAAATGAGTATAATACACAGCAGAGAAATGCTATCCTAGACCTCCTTTGGGTCAACTGACAAAATCAGAATCAAACAGCAGATTGATAATTTAACGTTAAATACGTACACTGTACTAAGGGGAAAAAAATCCCTATCTTTAGAGAACTTAGACTGAGGCATTTAGGCATAAAATATCACAATGTCCGTACCCACCCTCAGATAGTTTTAGCATGAGTGACATTTCAGGTATATACACGAGAACAAAAGAGAAAAAAGCCATCGACAGGCATAGCTAGCTAGCTAAAAAAGTGTTCTGTGAAACTGTGTATTCTTGTAACTACTTTTTCTGTAAGTTTGAAAGTATCTCCAAATTTGAAAATTTATTTAAAAATTTGGGAGCCATCAACAAAATCCTTTGGCATAGTACCTGACATACAGGAAGAACATAATAAATAACAGTACTGCTCCCAGTAACATAGAATTTATAAAATTAAAATAATATGCAGAAGTGTTACCAGGGATAGGTAGCTATGGCTGTGCCTGAGATGCTAAAGCAGAAAGTAGACACAGGGTAAGCGGCGAGTGTCTGACCACTGAAGCGAGTTAGGTGCTCAGGGACATTATTTGTAGCGCCCCCCCCCCGACTTCTCCATTTCTTTTAAACAGTGCCATTTATGTTCATAAACACCAAGAGTTATAGAAGCATCACACTGCGGCAACATGCTGGCTCCAGACTTTTCAATTAAGAGGCTGATGGTAAAACGAAAACCAGGCAAAAGGGTCTACTGACAAGAAGATACATAAACTGTAACGTGAACAAAACAATAGTCTACACGCATAACAATGGATGAAATGGAGTATCACACATGGCCAAATCTTAGTGGCATGATGTCAGGTGGAGAAAAATCAGACTACAAAAAGTATAATGTGCATTAATGCATTTTTACAACGTTTAAATTTAAAAATATATTGGTCAAAAGCAAAAAAAAAAAAAAATGGCTTTTGAAAATCAGATCTCTGTTACCACAGGCTGAGAGACACTGGGATAGAGTACTGTAGACCTTCTATTCCATAAGCCAAATGGTGGGTTCCTAGCAGTTACTTACCTACTTACATACACACTATTTATCTTGGTATATATCAAATATTTCATCATTAGTGGTTAAACTACTTAAAACTAATAAGATTAGGAAAGTATAACTAAATCTAACATGTCCCGTGGTAACTTCTGGAAGTGGTAAATACTGTAAAGGACTTTACAGGGTTTGGTCTTTCCTAATGAGTTTATAGATATGCTTACAGAAAACAACAACAGAAAGACAACTGAGTCTTTGTACAGTGCAGCTGGTCTTCAGCCCAGGCCTGTTTCTCTCACAGGAAGTCAAGTCACATACAAATTTCATCTCTACCATTTAACAGATTACAGTGTAACTCTCAAGCTATTACATATGTGATAAAAGAAACAAAATACAAGTTAGTGTCTGTCACTCACTAGATAAAATGTCAATAAGGTGCTTCCAGCCACCTGGAACCCAGAGGTAAGGGGAAAGGTTCTGATCCGGACAATGACGAAAGCAACGTAACATGCCTGAGTGCAGGGGATGTGGGACCCTGGCACCTGTCAATTCTTTCCAGGTTACAATACAAATGGCAATTATGCAACAGAAGGCAGTGTACAGTACAGGATAGATTCAAAGGCTCAGTGTACTGGAAAAGATGGGATCATAGGAATTTGCCAGTTCCTAGTACAGAAATCTCAGTGAATAAGCAGCAACCTCATAATCCCAGGTAAACTCTTGACTACAAAGGGGTGCAGTGTAGTATAAGATGTAAGATAGTTGGGTGTAACAGTAAATTTTTATTTTTACCTATATATTTATTAATACTTAACAATTACCTATAAAATTCCTAAATCCTAAAACCCAACCCCTAACTCTAACACACCCTATCACCTATAAAACAAATGCTTAACACTAACCTAACGTTTCTAAAAGGATATTCTCTCATATTAACTTTTGGCGTGGATCTTGTACCAGTGGTTGATTTCCGCCAAGTCTTTCAGTCTTACAGTCTGTGAGTCTTGTTGTCAGATCTTAAGATCAGTTTATAGTGATCTGTTTCGATCATTGAAGTGAGACAATCTTTTAATCAGTCAAGACTTGTCTCCGCGGTCCTAGGCCCAAATAATTCACGACTGGAAGCCCCTCCAAACCGCCTCCAAATCTGCCATTTGTTCATCGTTTCTGTGTTCTAGGCACTCTCCTTCTGGCTCGGGTGCTCTGGAATTCCAAAGTCTGCAGCAACTTTCCCAGTTGGACCAAAATGGCTCAGCTCTGCCAAAAGGCATATTTTGTCACGCTCTCCATCTATGTGGACCACTGATGGGGAGCACAAGATGATGACAGGTCTCTCAGCAGGTGAGGCAGGAGGAGTGACCTGTGACCACGTCAATCTTGACTTACATCTCTTCACCTGTCGTAATGAATTGGTAGTGTAATTTTCAGCAGTTTTCACACGCTTCCAAGTCATGACCTCGGGCAATGTGTCCCTTCAGAGCTTTCCTTGCAGAGGGGTCAAGGAGCAGCAGGAGGTCAGGAGATTGGGTGATCTGTCGTGAAAACCTGGAGTTCTTTTTGACAGTGTCGTTGCTGTGGTTCCTGGCAGGCTTTTCAGGGAATGCGCCTGTCCAAAGTCCCATGATTTGCTCTTGGCAGGCTTATTCTGAGGCGCACCCTTCAATGTCAATCATATCCGGATGTAACTGGATCCTCTCATATCTTTTTACCTGAGAGGCCTGTATTATGCTATTCCAAAACCCCTATGCTTAATTTCCCTAATCCTACCACAGTTGGAGACTGGAAAGATGATTCAGCAGGTTAGCACACTGGGTACTCTTCCAGAGGATCTGGGTTCAATTCCCAGAACCTACCTGGGGGCTCACAACTACCTGTAATTCCAGTTCCAGGAGATCTGATACCCTCTCCTGGCTTCTGTGGTGCACCAACATAAAAGCAGGCAAAATACTCCAAGCACATACAATTAAAATTTTAAAATTTTAAAAGATGTTATTTTAAAAAGTTAAAATCTTCAGGGATGGTGGCGCACGCCTTTAATCCCAGCACTTGGGAGGCAGAGGCAGGCAGATCTTTGTGAGTTCGAGGTCATCCTGGTCTACAAAGTGAGTCCAGGATAGCAAGGGCTACACAGAGAAACCCCGTCTGAAAAAAAACAAAAACAAAACAAAACAAAAAATTTAAAATCTTAAAATCTTCTTACATCAAACCCTTACGTATTACCATGTACTTGACTAGCACCACTCCTGTCCTAAAATCTACACAAAAAGCAAACAAACAAACAAAAACAGCCAAAATGCATCGGAAAGATTTCCATAGATAAAACAATTGAAATAGGGCTGGCAGTATGGCTCAGTAGTAGAAGCCTGACTGCTGAAGTTTCATCCCCTGATCCCACAGCAGAAGGAGAGAACAGATTATAAAGTTGTCCTTTGTCCTCCACATGGGCACTATAGTACATGCATCCTTACCCTACCTCTGCATGTACACACATATACACACACCAAGAATAAAAATATGAAAAGAGAAAGCACTAGGTAAATGAGATAAATGGGGGGGCAACTTTAATTGGGGAGGGAGGAGGGAAGACAATGCAGAAAGGGAGTGTGACTAAATAACACTAAAACTCTAAAGGTGTTTGAAATAGCCACAGGGGATCGTATTTTATATTTACCTAGTATTATATGCTATATGTGTGTGTGTGTGTGTGTGTGTGTGTGTGTGTGTGTGTGTGTGTGTGT